>ONZH01030718.1:0-247288 GCA_900303285.1 Rhinella marina | reverse complement strand
GGCTGACAAGACCAGCACTTCAATTCCCTATTGCTCGTCTCTAGGGGGGCGGAGAGGTCCGGCGATGTCGAGCAGAGTTAGCGCGACGCCGACCTCGCGTGACAGTAAAGTTCTGTTTACCTAGTTAATTTGTATTATCCATGCTCCTACCCAGTATCCAGCCTGTTTACCTTGCCTGAGTCTGCTCGCCTCACTACTTGTTATGTTCTTGTGGAGATAGCGGCCTGGTTGTTTCCTCGCAGTGAAGTCCAAATCCCTTTATAGAGGTTAAAGGGTGAATACAGGAGAAGCACCAGGATAACACCCTTTGGGTTAGCCATATGTGGAAAGGGTGGTTGTAATGTTTAGCAAGACATGCTAAAAACATTTAAAATGACACAAGAAAAAACTCAGTGTTAAAGATCCCTGACCCATGATAAGGTCATATGCACTGGGATTCTTTGGCCTTTGATATTGTGGAATTTGACTTGTGCTAGGATTTAATATCATGATAACATTTTGCGTTTTTTTCTATTTTTGATAATGCATTATTTGATATTTATGAATACAGTACTCTATTGTCTGGCCCTGTGCTGGTTTAGGTGGTGGGGTGTCTCTTGACTCATTGGTCAGAGACCATTAAGGGTGCAACCACACATTCAGCTGTCTTAATGCAGTTTTGGAAGCCAAAACCAGAGGAGAATACTTTCTATCCATTTGTGATCTGTTCATGGTTTTGGCTTCCAAAGCTACATTAAGAAACCTGAACAAGTGTCCGTAACCTAACACAGAGTCTATTCTTGTGTTATTTCAAATTATTTTAGTCTGTCTTTGTCTGTCTGTATGCATATGTTTCCATAAATTTTGTACTGCAATTAAATTGAATAAAATTGTACTTTTTATACTTTTTGATACTTTAGTGATCTTGATGTGCAGCCGTATTTTCATGGTTTCTGAGTTTTTTAACACGTCTTGTGTAAACTGTTTAATAAACATGTTATCATGATATTATGTGGTATATGATGTTATACTTCCTAATTACAGTTTATTATGTTTGCAGACAAAATATTATGGAAACAGTAACCTTTAGTAAACTTTTTTTCATTCATTTAAAATCTTAGAATGTATTATTTTGTAGTAAATAGTGGTTTTGAATATTTGTTTCATTTCTTTATTTTTCGACACAGGAAAATATAACATGGAAAGAAATATTAAAATTTTACATACATATGGAAGTAGGGCTCATGCGCACAACTGTATGTATTTTGCGGTCCGTAAAACACGGATTTGCAAAAAATACGGGTGACATCCTTGGGCATTCTGTATTTTGTGTAATGGAACAGCTGGCCCCTAATAGAACAATCCTATCCTTTTCCGTAATGCGGACAATAATAGGACATGTTCTATTGATTTGTGGAATGGACATACGTAAATGGAATGCACATGGAGTAACTTCCGTTTTTGTTTTTTTGCAGACCTATTGAATCATTATACATATGGCAGAAAAAACACAAAACAAACACGGAAAGAAAATACGGTTGTGTGCATGAGCCCAGTATGTGCTTATTACAAGACACAAGGTATAGCAGCAATCTACCTGTGTATATTAACGAGAAATTGAGCATCAAGCTTCAATTGTCCGTTTACTCCTATTCAGTTCCCATGCAGTGGCAATTTACATTTTTTTGGAGGAGATTCAATTTAATTAAACTGCATATATATGTGATTATTGCAGCAATACCCCTGTTGTGGCATCAATCTATCAGTGTGTATTAAAGTAAAAATTTAGCGTGAAGCCTCAATCATCCATTTATGTATATTCAGTTTCCACATGGTCGCAATTTAAATATTTTTTGGGGGGGTTCAATTTAATTAAGTTGTATATGTACATGATTACTGCAGCAATACTACCTGTGTGTTAAATTGCAATTGAGCATCGTCCATTTACATATTTTCAGTTTCTACATGGTTGGAATTTTTGGGGATTGTTAAATTGAATTAAACAATTACTACAAGACCCAAGGTATGCATACAATCTACCAGTGTGTATTGACATGAAACTTAGTTTCAAGCCTCAATCATCCATTTACATATATTCAGTTTCCAAAGAGTTGCAATTTTAGTTTTTATTGGGAGGGTTCAGCTTAATTAAGCTGCATATACAGTATATGTTATTACTGCAGTAATACCTATGGTGTGGCAGCAATCTACCAGTGTGTATTAAAGTGAAATTTTGCCTGAATCATCCATTTGTATATATTCAGTTTCACACGGTCACAATTTAAATGTTTTTTTTTGGGGGGTACAATTTAATTAAGCTGTATATAAAAGTTATTATGTATTGCACCAGCCAGGATGCATCCATGAGCGGTACAGTGTTTTTCACAATGTCATCATCCCTTTCCGCTTCTCCTGCTAAGACTCCTCCTACTCTGTTCCTTTGTCAGTCATCGATAATGGAATGTGTGGCCAAGAAACAACTCTACATGCTGTGAGAAGGCACAAGGTGCCATAATAGATGATAGATACGTGTCACTGAGATGCCTGGCCTCGGTGAAATGAACTGGTAATGTTTTGTCAGTAACCCTAGGTTACTGACACTTGTTAGTACTAGCTTAGCTGCTGGCTGCAGCTGATCTGGGCCAGATTTCATTGGAGTAGTCAAAGAGCCGAGTGGGATGACTACTCCCACGTATCCAGGCCAGGTTTCGGCTGGTATAAATAATCTAGAAAGATCAGGGAAGCTGGGTGTGTGTGGTTCCTATTCTGAACTGAGATAGACGGGGAGCACAGCTGTGTGCAGAGCTGCAGCAGAGAAGCCTGCTGTGTAAAGCCTTTTCCCCCCTCAAGCTGGTGGTGGAAACCAGGACTACAGAGGAACGTGAGTCAACCCAATACAAATAGACTGTATTTTGTGGATGTTATATGCTGGAGCAAGCAAGTTTTTGTTAAATCCTCTGTGGACACAATAAAAGATTATTGTTTTCAACTATAACTGAAGTTGCCGTTTGAGCTAATCGCCACAATGCCCACAATTGAATGGTACGCAAGGTCAATTCCCACCTGGCCAAGTTGCTGCCATACCATTTAGTCGAGACTGCTGCCTATAGGGAGCTGATGGCGTGTGCTCAGCCTTGCTGAAAGATACCTAGCCAGCATTATTTCTCCCAAAAAGCCATCCCTGCGGACAACATGGGCTACTCCCTGCGATTCTCGCTGTGCAGCAAGGTTCTCCCCACAGTGGACACCTGGGGCAGCTCTTATAGGCAGGGGAAAGTACATGTTTTTCATGGCCCACTGGGTCAATGTTTTTTCCAGCAGCAGCGAGGCAGCACCCCGGCAATGAGGCTAGGTCCTTTTGACCCCCCCCTCAATGATTGTGTTGGCCTACCGCCTACACTAGGCACTTATCCACCTCCTTCTCCTCCATGGACACATTCCCATTCCCAACCGCAGCTGGGCACAGGGTCGCTCGCACTACCCCTCCTTCCTAGCACATGTGTCAAGTCAACCATTGCCACGCCAGCAAGCAGTTGCTCAAGTACATAAAGCAATGGACATCCTGCTGGCTCTCACCCCGCAGATTCCAACTGGGCAACATTGTCAGCGACAATGGGTGCAACATCCTGGCCTCCCTGAACCTGGGTGAAATCACACATGCTTCCTGCATGGTACACGTCATCAACCTAGTGGTGCAGCGTTTTCTAAAGAAGTACACTGACTGATTAATCCGCGACATGCCAACTAGCTGGAATTCGACATTACACATACTCGACCTTCTGTACGAGCAGCTTAAAGCCGTGAATAATTTTGTCATGCACCAGACAGCTTCAGCAGCAGGGTGCATGTGTTGCTTTGAGGTCAGGCAGTGGCAGCGCATCCGAGACGCCTGACGGATGCTGAAGCCCTTCAAGGAGGCCAAAAAGTTTGTCAGCACGGACAACTATGGCATGAAGAACATCATCCCTCTCATATTTATCTTAGAACAGACGCTGACACTCATGCTACTGGGGACCACGGCGGAAGAAGAAATGCTAATGCATCTTGATGTCTGCTCTATAACCATTGGAGACACACAAAGGGAATATGCCATGGAGGAGGAGGAGGAGGAGGATGATGAAGATGAGAATAAAAAAAATAAGGATGAGGCCCGCCACTGCAAGATGAGGAGGAGGTAGAAGACTATGAGTAAGATGGCACCATCCAATACATCCAATCATCTCAGTGGGGGACGAAGCCGGAAAGAAGTGGGTCCTCAGGCACACTGGCCAGAATGGCCACTTGTATGCTCGCTTCCTTATGCAGCGACAGGCGTATCGTTGACATCAAGCAGTCTGATGATTACTAGATAGACATACTTTTAGACCATCGCTACCAAGCCAAAATGGGAAATGTTTTCCTTTGGCAGAAAGGGAGGATAAATTACGTTACTACCAGGAAACAATGTGTACACAACTTGCCGCAGGTTCCTTCTCCTGCACAGTCACCCCCACTGCCGCCACCACGAATAGCAGAAGCAGCAACAGCAGTAGTAGCAGCAGCCATTTCAGTCTCCTCAACATGATGGAGCAGTTTTTCCACAAAAACCTACAAAAGGACTACAGAGTCCATATAGCTCATAAACTCATTTTTATTGAGACAAATACATGATAATGACAATGTTAAAAAAGAGGCCAATAGAGATAGAGAACCCAAGAAAGAAGTGCGGCTCACCTGAAGAACCTGAAGAAGTAAATTTGTAATTACCTACCGGTGTGACAAACTGAATAGGCGCCTTAGCTAAACCGCATAACACACGATGTCAGCGTGTATACCGGAAGTACGCTGCGGTCACGTGATGGCCAGTCATGTGACCGCCGGCGCAGTCCTGAATGTAGTGACAGCACGTCTAACCAAAGAAAGAGTGCATGCGCCAAGCCTGCCACATCGATAGAGAATATCAGGATAACACGAGGGAGCATAAGGGATGAGAATAAACATATATATATATATATATATATATATATATATATATATAATCATAGATCTCATTAAAAAGAAAGCGATAGAGAAAAAGAAGAAAATACTATATATTAAAGTTCTGTAGTGCATTAATATCAAAAAAGCGTGAATGAATATTTCCAAAAAGAAGTACAATATTATAAAAATGTGAATCAATAATACATAAATATAAATATATAGTGCATAGTGCATATATAGTGCAAAATTAGTGAATACATCAATTAAAAATACAATAAATATTTAAAAGTGTGAATCAATTCATATATGACAATCATGTGTGAAGAAGAACAAAAATGTAAAATAGTGACAAACCAAAAATATATAAAAAGAATATAAAGCACAAAGAGTGCAAAAAAAAAAAAAAAAGATTATATTATATTGGTGTCTTCATTCGTCTTTTCTTTTATTCTTCATTAGTAAGACACTCCAATAACTTGATAGAAGGGAGTGTCATACTCCCAAATAATACCGTCCAGACATCATATAAACAACACTGGTTGGCAGGTAATCTGAAAATATCAAAACACAGTTAAAAACAAAGAAAGTTCAAACACAAAAAAATGGAGCGAAACTCAAAGCATCATTAAGACCCTTAGAATACATTGTCTCTAGGGTCCAAATCCACTTTGTTTTATGTTGCGCAAGAATTTTCATAGTGTCCCCTCCTCTCAAACCTAAAATCAATGTGGTCTATCCCTCTGACCATCAATAAAGTAGAATCACATTTATGGTATGTTTTGAAGTGTCTAGGGATTGATTTTAAATAGAGATGAGCGAATCATCCATAATTTGCTTCGCCGAATTTCTGACAAGATTCGTACTTAAAGGGAATCTATCACAAAAACCTGTTCTATATTTTATTTATGCTAAAAAAATCTATTATATATTTGTAAGAAATAATAAATAAATAAATAAAAATTCCAATGTGTGAAATATTATAAATAAATATTAGATTTTACCATATTTACCATCTTTGGTCACCAGGGGGAGCTCTGCTGGCCAAATGAGGCTTTGAGCAACCTGTAAGTAGGCATGCTGCAAAAAAGTGGGTGGTACCAATGACATCACCAATTCACACCTTCAGCGGTGACATCACTGCTTCAGCAAGATAAGATGAGACAATGGCTTCATTACAAAAACACAGATCTCTGCTCCTCAGTCTCCTCCCCCACTGGTCACATGGCCGATTACATCACTAAGGTCCTACAGCCCCAAGAACCTCCATCTACTCTGTTTCTGAGTCCCCAGCAGCAAGGAGGGAGGACCTGGCTGTGTGTTACTGGTGTCATCACAGGGGCGGGCTCACATCTTCCATTCATTCTCTATAGGGTCAGCAGCGACTGAGGAAGCCTATGTACATGCCTGAGGTGCCATTGTGTTGTAAATCCAGACTGTCACACTTTACTTCCAACATGGCAGCCCCCATGTAAGGCAAGAAAACTGAATTAAAAAAAAAACATTTACACAATTTGAAAAATACATTATGTTAAAACCTGCTTTTGTTATGTTGTAAAACATTTCAAAAATTTTTTCTTCGCGATAGTGTCCCTTTAAACAAATTTATTCGGTTGAATAGACGTTCAAAAAAACAATCGTTGTTTTGCGAACATTCCTGCACAAATTACAAACATACATTCAGCGTAGTTAAAAGTAAGCAATACGTAAAGATTAGCGTACAAAGGTTCGTACAAATTCTTAGCATACTATTAACGCACAAATGCGTGATACACACGAGGCTAGACCGCGGCGTACAGTCTTTAGAGGCAGTCCATATTAGGTAGAAAAATAAGGTGCTCACTGCTAGCTATCCAGCTAAGTGCATAATTTACTAAAAACACTGGACAATAGTGCATAATAGGACACATACATTGCAGTACCTGAAAAATAATACACACAATGGGCTAAAGTGCTGAACCGTCAAAATAGTGTAGCTAAAATACAACAAAGACATAAGTATGCAAACATTTTAGTGCAATCAATTTCACATTCACATTCTCTCGTCGTGGCTCCTTAGCATGATAAAACACTGTCTGGAACACATAGTCGATGTTGTCGTCAGCTGACCCAGCTGACAGTCCAGGAATCAAAGGCTCTGGCTGTGGCTTTTCCCTGAACCGGAGGACGCCATCTGGGGACTCCTGAAGGCAGCGCAAGCGTCCTGGACCTGGTGGTTCATCCGGACACACTTCAGGTTCTGTTGTAGGTACCAGCGGCTTTGAAAGGAGGGTAACCCCGGTGGCAAAGGGGCCTTTCAGGGACGCCATGGGGGTGTACTCCACCTAATCCCCACGTACTGGCTGTGTTGAGGTTTTGGCAGGTACAGCCGTTTCACCGACCTGCCGCCCACAAAATACTCCTTGCCGTCCTCATCGTCTGCCAGGCCCTCTCTCTACGGAAAACCACAGTACCGTTCCCGTTTGTTCCAATGCAGGATCTCCCGGCCTAGGATGGTCCAGTACCTGGATGACCCAGTCCTCCACAGTGTTTTTATAGTCCCAGAGGGTCTGCATATGGGCCGTCACCGATGGTGGCACAATCGGGTTCTGCCTTATGGAAGGTGTTGTAGTGGATCTCCTCCTGGGCGGTGAAGTGGACGCTCCAGCCGCCTCCACTGCACGAGCCACAGCAGACACTCCAGCTGCACCAGCCACAGCAGACGCACCAGCCGCCTCACGAAGAACCGCCTCACGATGCGCAGCAATCTCAGCAGCCGGTAAAGAAAACAAGGGCACTGAACCCCATGGGGTTCTCTTGATTTCAGACTGTGACACCCTGATGTCTGGAGCGGGCGGTGTTTCAGGGAACTCGTCCCCAAAGGCCATCTGGTTCCAGTTGGGACGCAGCTCTTCAGCCATGCTTGCTACTTGCTCAGTGTTCAGCGCTGGTCTAAACTGGTTCAGAGGAGGGTGGAGTACTGAGAGAGGAGTCTTCACTTCCTATAAGGAGGTAGAAGCCAATATTCCTCACTTTAAGGGAAAAAATTCCTTCCCGAAGAGGAAGTAGTGGACGATGAAATCACTGGCCCATCATGGGAAGGAGGCAAGCTGAGCGAGGACAGCAGTACAGAGAGGGAGGGATGCGCAGCACGGCAACAGACTGGAAGAGGCAGTGGGGTGGCAAAAGGGAGAAGGCAGGCCACACCAACAAGTGTGGACAATAAAAGAATTGTCATTTGCAACCTGTGCCATACCAAAATGAGCAGGGGCATGAACACTAGCAACCTGACCACCACCAGCATGATCTTCATGGTAGCAAAGCACCCTAATAGGTGGGCCAAACTCCTGGATCCACAATCAGTGTCTGCGGGTCACACCACTGCCTCCTCTTCCCTGTGTTACGTGCTAGCCAAGACGCAGGCCCAGATGCCTCCCGCCCTGCACCTGGACCTTCGCAAGCACCATCAGCGAGCACATCCACTTCTGTGTCCCAGCGCAGCGTACAGATGGCCATACCCCAGGCCTTTGAACGAAAGCGCAAATACCTAGCCACCCACCCACAGGCCATAGCACTAAATGCACACCTTTACAAATTGCTGGCGCTGAAAATGTTGCTTGTGGACACTGAGGCTTTTCGCAGTCTGATGGCGGCGGCTGTCCCTCGTTACTCAGTACCTAGCTGCCACTATTTTTGCCGGTGTGCCCTCACCACCTTACACCGGCATGTGTCCCGAAACATGACCCGTGCCCTGACCAATGCAGTTACTGGGAAGGTCCACTTAACGACTGACACATGGACAAGTGCTTCTGGCCAGGGACGCTACATTTACTTGATGGCACACTGGGTGAACGTTGTGGAGGCTGGGAGCAAGTCGTACCCTGGGATGGCACAGGTGCTGCCGACACAAAGGATTGTGGGCCCTACTTCCATCAGGATTTCCGTCACCACCTACATTAGCGGCTGCAACCCCTCCATCTCCTTCCCCACTTCCACCTAGGAATTCTCATCTTGCAGCACCAGTCAGACTCCAGTCAGTAGCTGGAAGCAGTGTAGCACAGTGGTGGGGAAGCGGCAACAGGCTGTGCTAAAACTTATTTGCTTAGGTGACAAACAACACACTGCCACAGTGCTGTGGCAAGGTATAAGGGACCAGGCAGAGCTGTGGCTCTATCCACTCAACCTACAACCAGGCGTGGTTTTGTCTGATAACGGCCGCAACTTGGTGGCGACTTTGGAGCTTGGCAAGCTCACACACATACTGTCACACTCAGGTGTGGGGGGAAACCACACAGAGCATAGGAGGGAAAGGAGATTAGGCCTGGAAACTAAGGAAGGAAGATGGACACCTCCTAAAGGAAACTCTGACTTTAATCCTGACTTACTACCAGTATGAACAGGCCTCAAAGGTAGGCGAGTTGATACACAGGAACCTAAACCAAACTGACCCTATAGGACCCTGGAACTAATGACATTAATGAGTCTACCTGTTCCTCCAACAGGAAGGACGAACGGGAGTCTCCCTCAGGCCAAACAACTGCTTCAACTTAGTGGTTCAGCGGTTTCTCAAAAACTACACTTTTTTGCCTGAGCTGCTGGTGAAGGTGCCCATTTCCGAAAGTCACCTACAGCTTCCGGCGGTCTGGCAACGCTGCAGCAGCGCTTACACTTGCCAGCTCACTGACTGCTGTGCTATATGAGCACGCGCTAGAACCCTACCTGCTCTCAATAAAGACGAACAGCGCTGCATGTGGAAAAGGTTCTGATAAGCGCCCTAGTGTCACAACTAGGAGGGAAAAGTTTTGTAAAATGGTAAAGGATTACCTAGCTAACAATGTCAATGTCCTCAGCAATCCCTCTGTGCCTTATAAATATTGGGTGTCTAAGCTGCACACATGGCACGAACTGGCGCTCTATGCCTTGGAGGTGCTGGCCTGCCCTGCCGCCAACCTTTTTTTGGAGTGGTTATTTACTGCTCTCAATAAAGATGAACAGAGTTGCACATGGAAAAGGTTCTGATAAGCGGCCTAGTGTCACAACTAGCAGGGAAAAGTTTTGTAAAATGGTAAAGGAGTACCTAGCTAACAATGTCAATGTCCTCAGCAATCCCTCTGTGCCTTATAAATATTGGGTGTCTAAGCTGGACACATGGCACGAACTGGCGCTCTACGCCTTTGAGGTGCTGGCCTGCCCTGCCGCCAGCGTTTTTTCGGAGCGGTTATTTAGTGCCGCTGTGGGCATAATAACTGCTAAGCGCATCCGCCTGTCAACTGAAAATGCTGACAGGTTGACGCTAATCAAAATGAACAAGGCCTGGATTGCCCCTGACTTCGCTGCCCCACCAGAGGAAAACGGCTGAACATAAAGGAACTTTAAATGTGGCTTTTAAGGTATATTGAATACACTGTATTTCCATGCACCCCTTCCTCTTCTTATCCTCTTCCTCCAGCATATCAAACTGCTTATTAGGCTGCCCTCGCCTTTAAATATTTAAAAGGTTCACCAGCAGGCCCTCACCCCTAATTTTTTAACCTAAAAAAATTTACCTCACTCTGGTCTTCCTGACAAGTTGACCTAACAAGAACCTGTCTTGAGCCGCCCTCCAAACTGAGACGTGAAGCTAGGAGTTTTGGATGACTTTGTTTCTTGGGCTCTGCCAGCAGGCACAGTTTCACCGCGCCCAGAGCCATCGCCTCTGCGTTCACCATCAGCAGCATGCCCACTTCCCTGTCCCTTATTGCACGCCTTGCGCATATTATATAGTATATAAGTAACTTTGTCACAAGTACAGTAGTGCAGATTTTTATTAAGTGTATGATCAGAAAAATTTCACCAAATGTCAAATATTTAGAATGCGCAAACGTTATAGAGCAGCCACAAATGAGGAACAACGGCCTAAATTAACGGTAGAAAAAATACCAACGGATGTCAGGTACATAGACTACAAAAACATTATAATGCACACGCTGTGCACATGCTGGTAGTGTCAAGGCACACTTGAGTTATTTTTGCCCCAAAAGAAAAAAAAATGCAGCCAGATATAACAATGGACTTTTGTGACTTTGGAACAGAAACACTAGCCCTACCTAGCCAAATCCTATCCCTACAGTATAATTCCCTCCTTGTGCAAATGTTACACAGCAGACGCAGCTGAGGAACTGCAGCCTTAATTAACAGTAGAAAAATAGCAACGGATGTCAGGTATATAGACTACAGAAGACTAATGCACACGCTGTGCATGTGGTATTAGCGTCAGGCACACTTGTGTTCTTTTTGCCCTAAAATAAAAAAAATGCAGCCAGATATAACAATGGACTTTTATGACTTTTGAACAGAAATACTACCCCTGCCTAGCCAAATCCTATTCCTATACAAGTCCCTCCTTGCGCAAATGTTATACAGCAAGACGCAAAAGAGGTACTGCGGGCTTAACAGCAGAAATAATAGCAAAGGATGGCAGGTATATAGTATACAGAGAGTATCATACAGCAGCTGCACAGGTGGCGTTAATGGCAGGCCACCTAGCGCTATTTTTAACACCCCCAAAATAAAATAAAAAGTTTGCCAGCAAGATATAATAGCCCTTAAAAGGGCTTTTGGGTCTTTGAAAGTGAAATTTTATCCCTGCCTAGCGTTCTTCTGTCCCTACTCTGTCCCTTCTTGCAGCAGCTCTCCCTGCTCCGTATGATCGGTCACATGTCACCAGGTGCTTTATAGCACCCGATGACGCATTCCCGGCCAGCCAATCACTGTAATGTAAAGCTAACATGGCTACTGGCATTACAGTGAATGCCAGCACCTTCCCGCACGCTAATTGGCTAATTAGCGTGTGGGGAGGAGACTCGAGCATGGTGCTCGAGCACACACTGTGCTCGACAGAACACCGCGTGGTCACGAGCGCCGCCATGTTCGGCCGAAAAGTGTATTTGGCCGAACATGTTCGCTCATCACTAGTAGGGATCTAAGTTTCAGCACAGTTAGCCATTCTTAGGGGAGAGTTCATGGAGGAGGGAAGTGTTGCCTCATGTACCTTCTTAGGCCCTGAAAGTTCCAGAGACTAGCAGATCCCTGTGTCAACTACAGCAGGATCAATAGAAAGAAAGAGAAGAACATATAATCTGCATGACCAAGCATAGCAGTCAGCAAGGAAATCTGCAGCTATAGACATTCAGACACTGTTAAGACACCCTTCACACTGGGACACATACTGGCCAGTGTTTTCTACCTATGGCCTGTCTTTCTGACTCCTACACGATACGCTGGCATTGCACTTCACACGCCTTGCCTTGCATCCATCCAAACATCTAACATCATGGCCATCCAAAGTACTATCAGGAAGGATCCCCAAAACCAGGGTGGGTCCCAAGGGAAGAAAGGGTGTCCCCTCCGGTCACTGGCCATAGGGAGCAATGATTTAAGGTCTGCATCCATAATTGACTATGACAACTGGAGTCTGCAGTGCATAGAATGTCAAAAATATTACAAACTCAAACTTTGCAGATAAGTGTAGGTCTGGGGTACTACACATACCAAAGGAAAATCTCATTGCAGCTCTGATGCATGCCAAGATGTGGAAAAGTAAGTCAACAGGTGAGATATACTTGTAAAAGGAGGGAGTAGTCTTCTTTCACTGCTGTCACCCTGTGACCTCACCCTGAACATGATGTGATCCTATGATCCTCCTGAGATTTCTCGTTCTCCAATGGACCTATTATTATGTGATATCTGTTCCTGGTTCCTAACATCTTCTACAGTACCTCTTCTGTGCCTCACTATTCCCTGCCTACTTATGCATCCCCTCCTTAGTCTGTTCTACTACTGATCTCACTGCAGTAGAGTATTAAGGTTCTGCAGCAGTTGAGTTATGTATTATGATGTACTGCAGCAGCTGTGGAGTGTAGTATGCGGTACAGCATCAGCTGAGGTGCGTAGTATGAGGTTATGCAGCCTCAAAGTTGTAAATTATGATGCCCTGCGGCAGTTGAGTTGTGTATTATGATGTTCTGCAGAAGCTAAGGTGTGCATTAAGATGTTCTGCACTGGCTGAGGTGTGTATTATGGTGTTCTGCAGCAGCTGAGGTGTGTATTACAAGGTTCTGCAGCAGCTGTGGAGTATATTATGATGTTCTGCAGCAGCTTAGGTGTGCATTATGAATTTTGCAGCAGACAGGTTGTGTAAAATGAGGTTCTGTTGCAGTTGAGGTATGCATTATGAGGTTCTGCCGAAACTAAGGAGTGTATTCCTAGGTCTGATTTTCATTTCATTAGCAATTTTGTCCACGTGTGCACGTCTTTGAAAGCCATAACTTTTTATTTTTGTCATGTTTATTTCAGTATATTTTATTTTTTTATAAAAAAAAAATGTAAAAAAAAAAAAGGGAACAAATTGTTTGTTTTTCACATTTTTATTTTTTTTGTTAATATCAAAACATACAACTACAAGGCATTTTTTTTATTATGTCGCCTTTCCATAACGGTCATTTTGATATATGGGATATATGTGTTATAATTGCTGGGGGCCGGTCGAGAACCTGCGATGTTGCGTATGGTGGTTTTTTTAAATTATTTTGTTCATTTAAACTTTATTTCATTTTGGTCTGTTTTTTATTTTACATTTTGTGTCCCCCATAAGGTCATACAAGACTTTTGGGGGACATTTAACTTTTTTTTCTGCTGATTTCTACTGTAATTCGGGCTGACATTAGAGCCGTAAAGCCGTAAAGTAAGACCCAGCAGGACACACAGACTCCCACCCCCTGGCGATCACATGATTGTTGAGCTCTTTGTACAAAGCGAAGGGTAAGGACTAATTCATATTTCTGTTTTTTACTGACGTGTGCGGTTCACATTTTCCGTGGACAGCATACATACCCATTGATTTTAATATGTTTGTTTACACATCAGTATTTTTTTACTGACGGTATGTCAGTGAAAAAAATCAAGGACATATGCACTACTTCGGTCCATGATGCGGACCACACATGCTCATTATAGTCTAGGAGTCCATGAAAAAAACACAACATGGATGACATCTGTGTTTGGTCCATTTTTCACTAACCATGGACATCGAAATGTGAACAAGGCCAAAGACATGGAGGATGAGAAACCATCCCTAACTTCTCTATGGATACCCACGCTTGCAGCTACACAATTACTGTGCAGCTGAGATCTATGCAAGGACATATTAAAACTTCCATGCAGAGGTCCAGGTTGACTACCTGGACATATATAGTCAATGGGTAGTCGGAAAAACAAAAATTAACTGCCTGAACAACACCTTTAAAAATTCATAAGAGTGCTTTTTTTTTACTTAGATAAAGAAACAACAATACAGTAGCTGAACTTTAAGACAAAAGGCTAAACAAATAATTCTTTGCATGTTTAGAGTGCTTGGCTGTTCCTAATTTTAGTATTATAATGTAATACATATCACATAGTAAATCAATATGGGATGCAGGAGGAATTGTATGATATAGCTGTATTTTTTTAAAACATTTATTTTTTGTGACTCAAGCAATGTTCAAAAGTTCATTCAGCATTTTCCACATATCAGTTGAAATTCTCTATCAGATACTCCCTGCCGCTTTTAAGTAATTGAACTTTACTAGAGGACTTAGGAACGTGAACAATACCGGTAAATCACATTACTCTCTGCAGGATGCACTCCAGTACCATTTATTAGTTCACCCAAAGACTGCTGTGTCAGTTCTTAAAAAGTTTAGCATTTGGTTTACTGTATTTTCACAAAAATATTTTGTATCTATGCAGCTTATATTTTTACACATGCAACCTATATAATGTGTGAAGTCAAGTCTAGCTGGAAACCAGGAGACACAAAGTACATACAAGGTAAGTACAATGGTTCAAATTAAAGGTGGGTTCTAGGCAAAACTAAAGAAGGGTCCTGTGCTTATAACAAAGGGTCTATAGTACTATAAAAGCTAAGACTTTGGACTGGATTCAGTGTCAGAGTCTATCCCTGGGCTGAAATAGATGTCGGTGGAAGCACTGTGGAAGGAGTGGACGGGATCACGTGATCAGCATTTGGATATTGCAATACAGACATTGCAGGTAAAGTATATTAGTATATTAGATAGTAAAGCGGATCCGTCATGGATCAGCAAAAACGCTTCCGTCATGATAATACAACTTACTGCATCTGTTCTGAACAGATCCAGTTGTATTATCTATAAAACAGCCATGACAGATCTGTCTCTAGAACCATTGTAAGTCAATGGTGGACGGATCCGTTTTCTTTTGTGTCCAAGAAAACATATCCGTCTCTATTGACTTACATTGTGAGTCATGAAGGATCCGTCTTGTTCCACATCCCGGGACACACTCAAAAATGCTGATTGCAGCGTTTTTGTGTGCATTATGGGAACACAATTAAACAGAATGGAATACATTCTGGTTCCCTCCCTTCCCTTCAGTTCACTTTTGTCCCTCTTGAAAATGAATAGGGACAAACCTGAAGCGTTTTCCCCTGCTATTGAGATCCTATGACAGATCTCAATAGCGAAAAGGGAAAACGCAGATGTGAAAGTAGCCTAAGATAGTTTTGGTTTGCTTTTTGTTCCCTTTGGACTCTACTGACCCATTTTCGCCATGTAAACAAATCACTCTGGTTTGTTACTTCCTGTATGTAACACTTCCTGTTGTATCCAGCCAAACCCATGATGCACTTCTCCTTCCTCTACCACAGCTCCATCACTGCTTCTAACAATGCCCAGCTAGTTTATAGCTCCTCCCACCCAGATAGTTACAGAGACACTCCCCTATCACTGCCTCTAACAACACCCAGCTGATATATTGCTCCTCCCACCAGTTAGTTACACAGACACTCCCCTATCACTGCCCCTATCAACACCTAGCTAGTTTATAGCTCCTCCCACCAGCTAGTTACATAGACACTCCCCTATCACTGCCCCTAACAACACCCAGCTAGTTTATAACTCCTCCCCCAGCTAGTTACATAGACACTCCTCTATCACTGCCCCTAACACCACCCAGCTAGTTTACAGCTCCTCCCACCAGCTAGTTACATAGACACTCCTCTATCACTGCCCCTAACACCACCCAGCTAGTTTATAGCTCCTCTTACCAGCTAGTTACATAGACACTCCCCTTTCACTGCCCCTAACAACACCCAGCTGATTTACAGCTCCTCCCACCAGCTAGTTACATAGACACTCCCCTATCACTGCCCCTAACAACGCCTAGCTAGTTTATAGCTCTTGCCACCAAGCTAGTCACATAGACACTCACCCATCACTGCCCCTAACAACACCCAGCTAGTTTATAGCTCCTCCCACCAGATAGTTACATAGACACTCCCCTATCAACACCCAGCTGATTCACAGCTCCTCCCACCAGCTAGTTACATAGACACTCCCCTATCACTGCCCCTAACAACGCCTAGCTAGTTTATAGCTCTTGCCACCAAGCTAGTCACATAGACACTTCCCTATTATGGCCCCTATTGTTGCTTTGACACGCCCATGAACACAACATCACAGAAGGTAAGAAAGAGCAGTATGGGCATGGTCATTTGAATACAGCCCACACAAGATAGGACCAAAAAAGGAATAAAATAAATAAATTTAAAAGAAATACAGTCAAAATGACATTTACCTTCATAAATTGTTACTGTAAGAGAAGTTGTTTTAAACTAGAAAGTCAGATTGCTACAAATAATAGAAATTGTAAATTGAGAATCTGCAAGGTCGCCAAAATCATGAATTATGAAGAATATAAAGGCTGAGTGAGCAGGAAATTATTGGCAACAAACCATAACTGCTCATCAAAGGAGTGGAGAGCTGCATATACATGCATCAATCACCTCCATTGTATGGGGGCTCGGAAACAGTTACTAAATAATGAAAGATGCAGGCTACTTTCACACCAGCGTTTTTGATCCGGTTTTATTATATTTAACATTGCCAAGACGGATCCATCATTAACTCCATTGAAAGTCAACAGAGGACGGATCCCTTTTCTATTGTGTCTGAGAAAACGGATCCGTTTTGCTCAGCATCTCATGATGGAAAGAAAACTGTAGCTTGCTGTGGTTTGCTCTCCGGTATGTGACTGCATCCAAACGGAACAGAATGCATTTTGGAGCACTCTGTTCTGTTATGTTTTGTTCCCATTGACAATGAATGGGGACAAAACGGAAGCGTTTTTCTCCAGTATTTAGATCCTATGACGCATCTCAATACCGGAAAAGGGAAATGCTAGTGTGAAAGTAGCCTCACTAAAATATAGAAACATATATACAGAGTAAGCCTCTCTGTGATGAAGGATGCATTATGAATAACTAGAGATGAGCGAATCATTCAAAAAATTATTCGCCGAACATTCGCCGAACTTTTCCTAAGATTCGTATATTCGACAAATAGATTCGTTGTATTTGCGTACAAAATATACGTTATTATGTGCTATTAGCGAACATTCGCGCACTAATAACAAACGTTCATTTAAAAAATGTATGCAACTTCTTAGAAGACGTACGCATGAGCGTACAAATAGCTTATGAATCCTCAGCGTACTATTGTGTACGCGATTACGTAATACGCAGGCACGTACGAGGAGAGGCCGCGGCGTGCACTCCTCAGAGGCAGAGCAAATATTCGAAAATGGCGTCCAGACAATCCTCGTCATTTAGCTCTGCTGCACAGCTGAAATACACATCGGGTGGCTGATGGACCGCCAGGATTACGATTTACGATGGCACACACCGCCACCCGAACCAGCATAAAAAGGAGGTGATCCAGCAGGTGATCTGAGGCTTGCGCCATTGTTTTGACACCTTGCGGACCCCGGGCCAGATCCAGCATAAATGGTCAGATCTGAAATCGCCCTCAGAGGCAGTATGTATATTTGACGTAGAACAAGTAAGGTGCTGTCTATCCGGCTAAGTGCATAGTACAACCATCCACCATTCAATAAAGTGAATATGAGGACCCATTGTGGTACCTGTAAAGAAATACACACAATGGGCAACATACTTGAAAACGTTGCTGAAAGGTAAAAATATTAGTGCAAACAATCCAGTGCAAACAATATAGTGCAAATACATTATAGGTATAATGTAAACATTTTAAATATCACCTACCTAGTATGCTCACGGACACATTTAAGTCTCTTTTCTTCTGACGCTTGTCATAGAACTGGAGCAGAGTCCCAAACTCAGTTGCAATTTGTAATCCACATAGGTAAAATGGTAATCCAAATGGGTAAAAAATAGCAGCAAAGGTTCCTTAAAAAACCCTCTTTCAAGGGGCTCCCAATAACCTGAAAAGGGGGAAAAAAAGGGATGAGGCGCACGTCTGCGCAACTTGGTTAAAACTTTTTTTTTATGGGGGGAGTCCTGACAATCCATGTCCATCTGGGTGAGGACAAACGCAGGGCAACAAAAATAAAAACAAACGCCAACTAGTGCTCACCCTTCAAGTTAAGTCCACGTTGTGGCTCCCATAAAAGCTGCAGGATCCCTACTTAAGGGCCAGCAGGTCCTCTTCACTGCTGTTGGAGCTAAAAGACATGAGAGGGCGCTCCTGCCTCATGAAAGCGATACTGGCTGCGGCAGCAGACCCCCACGACCTCTCAGGGATGGTCTTGGTAGTAACCAGGTAATCACACTGGCAAGGGCCATGGCAACTTGGGCCTTGCCCATTACCTTGTAGTGGCCAGATCCTCCCGCCGGCATACAAGGTGACAGAATCTCCAGCTGTAAGGGCTCTGGTATCGGTCTTCCGTGAGCGGCGGACTGTGTGGCCTGCACCTGCCATGGCAGTTGGCATTGTACCACCGATGGCTGGTACCCAAAACTGTTGGTGGTCATCTGTCCCACATGAAGGATCAGCGGCGGTGGCAAATCTGGTATCAGGGGTTCCAGCTGAGCTTGGGATTTCTCCTCAGATCGCAGAGTCCCATCATTGGTCTCATGGGAACACCGAGCCTCTTCTACGGCCTGGGCCTCCTCACTCCAGTCTTCCGGGGGCTCTGTAGGAGTAGCTGGTCGCTTAAGGAGTTTCACCCCAGTAGCAAAGGGGCCTTGGAGGCTGTTCATGGGGGTATACTCCACGTAACCCCCTGCGTGGAGATTGTGGCGGACAGGCGGAAGATATGGCCGCTTTACAGAACGGCAGTTGACATATAATTCTTCCGCCGTCTCCTCATCGCCGATAAAACCTACTCCCCGTTCCACACTGAACCAAATAACGGTACCCCTTCGGCGCTCCAGCTTAGGGTCACCTGACCATGGGTGCTCCAAAACCTGCACAACCAACTTTTTGTATTCCCAGAGGGTCAGGGCGTTCCGGGTGACAGCCTCGGGCACCATTGAATTTTGCTGAAGGGAGTAGTCCTTCTGAGGCGGAGCGGGAACTCCTGCCGCCTCCGCCATGTCAGCCAGCGGAGTGAACACCTCAGCGGGCACCTCAACCGACTTCTTAGGCTGCCGGACTGTGTCGCCATCTTAATTTCCTGAGTTGCCTCGTCTTCCTCGCGCTCTGGAGAAGGGGGAGGAGCTACCAGGGAGGAGTCTGCATCGCTAATGAATTGAATTCGTACGCAACAGCGTATAGAGTAACTTATACGTAGCAATAGCGTATAATTTATAGGACAAACTACGTAGCGAATGCGTACAAAGCCGAAGCGAATCACCTAATAGTCGGATTCGCTTCGCAGCTGAAAATTCCCAAGATTCGATACGAATCAACAAATCGACTCGCTCATCTCTATGAATAACCTACAGTACCAACCTAGCGTGATCTGCTTTTGTTTTGGACCTACTGTATTTTTAGCAACACTTTTGTAGTGTAAGCGGATATGTAATTGCGGTCAGTTTGTATCGGAATATCACTTTTGTCAAACTTGTCCAACTGTCTTTTCTCTTCATTATTCAATTATTGCTCAGCTCTAACATCATTCTTCTTACATGTGACATCCATTACCTGTTTCAATAAGTTTCTGTGGGAAAATGCTGGATGATTTTTCACCAAAAGCCTGCCTCAAGGCTTTTACCTCTCTGAAGAACATGAGTTTGTTTAATGGGAATGTATTGGAAGTGAAGAGACTTTTGGTCACTGAGAATCGAATTGAACTTTTTTTTTAAACAACCTAATAATTTCCAAGGTGCCCTTGTATACAGTTTAGTATTCAATAAAAGTTTCCATCTACATTTCTTTTCTTACTGCCTGCCTGGACTACAAGAGAGGCTTTGAAATTGACTGGTGCGAGAATGCCATATACTGTATATATGCAGGTATTACATATTTTAATATGTAGACATGACTCATAGGTTTTTTGACTCATAGCCAATTAATAACATATGAAATGATTCATAGAATCACCACGATTAAGACATAAGTCGTCAAAGACCATTTATTGGCCACACATCTTTGAATATTCAAAAAAAAAAAATTCATTCAAAGGTTATCCGAAATCAGTTGTGGAAAAATGCATATAATTGATCAAAACTTTACATATGGGAGCTCCATAATTCATATATGCTAATATAACATGAATCATGACTACTTAATAATAATACTTCATATAGCAGACAAAATATAATTTGATATTCGGCTTAAAGGGGTTGTTTAGTTTCAGCAAGGTACTGGCCAAAGCTTGTAATAAAGAACTGAGCAGTATTTATCTAAAAGATCCAGCATCACAGCACCAGTTTTACCCAGCTGCAGCTGTGATACCATGATGACAAGTGACCACTGCAGCCAATTACTGGCCTCAGCAGTGCACCAAAGAGGCCAATGATTGCAGAAATCACGTGTTGTCAACTTAACATCACCACTGCAGCCAATCACCAAAGCCCCACCAGAAGAACTGAAGCGATGCCACTGGATCTCTTAGGTAGGTCCTGCTCAGTTCTTTATACTGCCTATTTCCCAACAATTTATTTCTGAAAATAGACAACCCCTTTAATTCAGAAGTGAAGAGGACCATCCTACCCCCATACATGTTTTTAAGCTAACATAGGAACTGATCCCAGGGAAACATTCCCAAAGGAAAGCAATTTTATGTTATGTCTATTTCAACAAAAATTAATTATTAGTCTGGGAATATGGTTGACAGAGTGAAACTGGTAGTGGAAGGAGGTTTTCTAGGATTTAAAAAATCTATGTGAAACACAAATTATAAAGTGATGAGTTTTGCAAACCTTCACTAGTTTGCCTCTCCTGCACTGCGATGCTGGGTTACCAATATCATGGGCGGCAGGTTCAGAATGACTTTGTGATCTGCAGACTTTGACTGATTATAGGCATAGTTGTAGTCTCTCCCTGTTTAACCCATCTGTTTCCCGATCGCTCAATGTTGCTGACTAGTCATCTAACCTGATTATTTTTATCCTGTGGAGAATCTGTCCACAGGACTATTAGGCTACTTTCACACTAGCGTTTTATAATTCCAGTATTGAGTTCCGTCATAGGGGCTCAATACCGGAATAAAAAGCTTCAGTTTTGTCCCTATTCATTGTCAATGGGGACAAAACTGAACTGAAGACAACGGAATGCTTCTAGAAGCATTCCGTTCCGTCTTCAGACTGGAGATCAAACCGCAGCATGCTGCGGTTTGCTCTCTGGTCTAGGCATCCGCCCCAAGACAGATCCGGAATAACCCCCAATTAAAGTCAATGGGGACAGATCCGTTTGGTGTGATACAATGGTGAACGGATCTGTCCTCTATTGACTTACAATGGAGTTCATGACGGATCCGTCACATACACACATACAGACATACACATATACAGACATACACATAAACATACACAGACATATACACATACAAATACACATACATACTTACATGCCCCTGGCAGGTCACCATAGCGCAGGAGGAGCAAGACGGCGCACACATAGGACGATTCCACCCGGCGCCCAGCAGAGGGCGCTGTGGGGAATCGTCCTATGTGCGCGCCGTCCTGCTCCTGTACTGTGCTGTGGAGACCTGCCGGGAGCATGTAAGTATGTATGTGTATTTGTATGTGTATATATGTGTGTGTATGTACTGTGTGACATGTGTGGGGCCGGAGCGCGGTTCCGGCCCCACACATGTCCCTGCGGCAGCACGGATCCGGTGGCACCCTTCACCTGCTGGATCCGGGCTGCCGCTAGTGTAAAAGTAGCCTTAGTTGTGTACTTCAAAAATCTGGTCTGTATGGAGGAGTGGCAAGAGAAAGTAATTTTTGAAAGCAAGCCATAAGAAGTCCTGTTTGCAGTTTGCCACAAGCTATGTAGGGGACACAGCAAACATGTGGAAGAAGGTTCTCTGGTCAGATAAAACTGAAGTTATACTTTTTGGCCTAAATGCAAAACACTACCAGGGTCATTTATCATTCTGAAATATGCCAGGTCTAAATAATTGTGTGCCGTGGGTGGGGCAGGCCCATGTCATTCACCATTTTCTACGTCTGTTTCAGGCATAGAAAAAGGTCTGAATGTAGAAAGCGAAGCTACTAAATAACTTTTTCTCCACTGTATTCACTGAGGAAAATATACTGTCAGATGAAATGCAGAGTATAAAAGTAAATTCTCCTTTAAAAGTGTCCTCTCTGACCCAGGAAGAGGTAAAGCAACGTCTTAAAAATATTAAAATAGACAAATCACCAGGACCGGATGGCATACACCCCCGTATCCTAAGAGAATTAAGTAATGTCATCGACAGACCCTTATTTCTGATATTTAAGGACTCTATACTGACGGGGAGTGTTCCACAGGATTGGCGCATAGCAAATGTGGTGCCAATATTCATAAAGGGTCCAAAAACAGAGCCCGGAAACTATAGGCCGGTAAGTTTAACTTCTGTTGTGGGTAAACTGTTTGAAGGTTTTCTGAGAGATGCTATCTTGGAGTACCTCAATGAAAATAAGCAAAAAATAACTCTGTATCAGCATGGCTTCATGAGGGATCGGTCATGTCAAACCAATTTAATCAGTTTCTATGAGGAGGTAAGTTCTAGACTTGACCGCGGCGACTCAATGGATGTCGTATATTTGGACTTCTCCAAAGCGTTTGACACCGTACCACATAAAAGGTTAGTATACAAAATGAGAATGCTTGGCCTGGGAGAAAATGTCTGTATGTGGGTAAGTAACTGGCTCAGTGATAGAAAACAGAGGGTGGTTATTAACGGTAGATACTCAGATTGGGTCACTGTTACTAGTGGGGTACCACAGGGGTTTGTATTGGGTCCTATTCTCTTCAATATATTTATTAATGATATTGTAGAAGGTTTGCATAGTAAAATATCAATTTTTGCAGATGACACTAAACTGTGTAAAGTAATTAACACAGAGGAGGACAGTGCACTGCTACAGCAGGATCTGGATAGACTGGATGCTTGGTCAGAAAAGTGGCAGATGAGGTTTAACACTGACAAATGTAAGGTTATGCATATGGGAAGGAATAATGCAAGTCACCAGTACATACTAAATGGTAAAGCATTGGGTAACTCTGACATGGAAAAGGGCCTAGGAATTTTAGTGGTCAGCAAACTAAGCTGTAGAAGCCAGTGCCAGACAGCTGCTGCCAAGGCCAATAAGATAATGGGTTGCATCAAAAGGGGCATAGATGCCCGTGATGAGAACATAGTCCTGCCACTTTACAAATCACTAGTCAGACCACACATGGAGTACTGTGTACAGTTCTGGGCTCCTGTGAACAAGGCAGACATAGCAGAGCTGGAGAGGGTTCAGAGGAGGGCAACTAAAGTAATAACTGGAATGGGTGGACTACAGTACCCAGAAAGATTATCAAAATTAGGGTTATTCACTTTAGAAAAAAGACGACTAAGGGGAGATCTAATAACTATGTATAAATATATCAGGGGTCAGTACAGAGATCTCTCCCATCATCTATTTATCCCAAGGACTGTGACTGTGACGAGGGGACATCCTCTGCGTCTGGAGGAAAGAAGGTTTGTACATAAACATAGAAGAGGATTCTTTACGGTAAGAGCAGTGAGACTGTGGAACTCTCTGCCTGAGGAGGTGGTGATGGTAAGTTCACTAAAAGAGTTCAAGAAGGGCCTGGATGTATTTCTGGAGGGTAATAATATTACAAGTTATAGTTACTAGAGAGGGGTCGTTGATCCAGGGAGTAATTCTGATTGCCTAATTGGAGTCGGGAAGGAATTTTTTTCCCCTAAAGTGAGGAAAATTGGCTTCTACCTCACAGGGGTTTTTTTGCCTTCCTCTGGATCAACTTGTAGGAAAACAGGCTGAACTGGATGGACAGATGTATTTTTTCGGCCTTACAAACTATGTTACTATGTAAGACAGCTTGGAAGCTGACCTGGCGTTGGATGCGCCGTAATTATGGAGAGGCCTGCGCTTAAGGCTTTATTAAGTCTAAAACGCCGGTCTAAATAAATGTGCCTCTATGTGTGGTGGAAAACTTACACTGAACATCAACCGGAACACACCATCCCCACCATCAAACATGGTTTTGGCAGAATTCTGCTGTGGGGATGATTTTCTTCAGCAGGGACAGGGAAGCTGGTCAAAGTTGGTGGGAAGATGGATGGCGCTAAATACAGGGCAATCCTGAGGAGAACCTGGTAGAGGCTGTCAAAGACTTGAGACTGGGACGAAGGTTCACCTTCCAGCAGAACAACGATGCTTAACATACAGCCAGAACTACAATGGAATGGGTCAGATCAAAGCATATTCATGTGTTAGAATGGCCTAATCAAAGTCCAGACCTAAATCCCATTGAGAATCTGTGGCAAGACTTGAAAATTGCTGTTCACAGATGCTCTCCAATCAATCTGACTGAGCTTGCAAAAAAGAATGGGCTGAATACATGTTTGTGGGTGTAATGTGAAAAATGTGGAAAAGTTCATGGGGTATGAATAATTCAGGCCACTGTATATATGTGTGAGAATATATAGATCTCACTCACTCATTAAAGCTCAATCCTTACCTTACTGATAAGAATGCGGCTTAAATAAGTGTTTATGACCTCTCAGTAGTTTACAGATAAGGGTAATTAGATGACCAACACAAAGTGAAAGTGAAAGTACCAGTCACCCAGCTAGACAGTTAACCTTTTGTGACTGAACAGCTCAATATTTTTAATAAAGACCAAATGAAAATATGATTTTTAGCCAAAAATAAGTTAAATACAATCATAAAAAATTGACTCCAAAAGGTGTACGTAGCCATTAATGCGATTGAGCCGAGATTGTCAAAGTATAAATTGTTAGGCTCTGTTTACACGACAGGTTTTATAGTGGAAAGTGGAATTTTGGTGCAGAGAGCCATACAGAAGCTGGATATCCTCTTGTTCCATTTCATTCCAAGCTCTTTCAACTTGGACCTATAGTACAGTCGAGGTGGTTTTTACCTGCTATGCATGGGAGATCTGTTGCCCTATTCAGTCTCAAACATTCTCGATGAGAGATTTGGAGAAAAAGCTGGTCAGGGGAGCTGGTGGATATTGTGAAGAGTATGTAGCACATGTGGTGTAGCATAGGCAGTGTGTAGGTGTTATTTTTTTGGAACACCAAATCTCTTGTGTCAAATAAAGCAATAGGACTGGCTCCATGATTTCCTCGACATACCGGAGGCTGGTCCATGAATACCATGAATAGGAAAGGCCTTGGTAGCTAATGACACTCCACAACTTGCCACCCAGTGTTTGTCTCCTATTACATACAATGGTTGTGGAAGCACTGTGCCGATTAACCAGTTTGATGTTGGAGTAGACCGGAGGGTGTTATCCTAACATTCCCCTTGTAGTCACCCTTAAACCTCTATACAGGAATCTGGACTTCACAAACAAGATCATATACAGAAGAGACATAACAGACTGAGGACAAACAGGCAAAGAACATGCAAAATCCACAGAACAGACTTCAGGATACAGTTTAGACATCAGGACACAATTCAGACATACGTAGTAGATTCACTTGCAGAAACTTAAAGGGGTTGTCCGGGTTCAGAGCTGAACCCGGACATACCCAGGTTTTGACTCAGGCAGCCCTCCTGAACAGGGCATCGGAGCATCTCATGCTCCAATGCCCTCCCTTGCCCTGCGCTGGATCGCGCAGGGCAAGGGCTCTTTTGTTTGTAAACATTCACTGCCGGGCGGAGGCTTCCGCCCGGCAGTGAGTTCGGTGACGTCACCGGCTGTAATGGGCCGGCTTTAGCGCTGCCCTAGCTGTTTGAATGGCTAGGGCATTGCTAAAGCCCGCCCATCAGCGCCGATGACGTCACCGGGCTCACTGCCGGGCGGAAGCCTCTGCCTGGCAGAGCCCGGTACGTCACCGGAACCGGGCTAAATTCCTCCGATGCCCTGTTCAGGCGGGCTGCCTGGGTGAATTGAAAGGTATGTCCGGGTTCAGCTCTGAACCCGGACAACCCCTTTAACAACACAGAACAGAACCAGAACTATAGGACACGGTTCGGACATAGCAGGTCCAGTTGCAGAAACTTGGCAAAGCACAGAAGACAAGAACTAAAACTAGGGAATTCATTGGTAAACTGAAAAAGGACAGAATTCAGCCCACATGGAAGAGACCCAAGAATGTGTCAAATAGAACTAGGAAAACCGATAGTCAGATAGCTGACAGATAGTGAACAGATTTAAACAGACGCTAAGGAATAAACTACACAGAATCCAGACACAGTGTCACGAGCCAGCGGGTGTGAACCCACTGTGCCTCGTGCCCTACCTCCTCTAAGGGTGTTGTCTAAGTGAACCCCTCGATCTTCACAATACCCCTGATGGTAAGGATAGACTTTCTGAGGGGAACACCAGGTTGCTACCTCTTGAGGAGGGGTGGAACACGAGGCAGCTGGTCCAGGCAGACCAGGAGATACCTGCGAAGGTACCAGAGGTACACCGGTGGTTAGAGGGCCGGGTCGTTACCAGGAGCAACAATGCAGGACCGAAGGATAAGGCAGAGATGAAGTCAGACAGGCTATGGGTCAGGGCAGGCAGCACAGGTACAAGTCAGGCAATCCGGGTCGGCAACAAGAGAGTCAATGCAGGCAGGGATCAGTTGGGTAGGGGAGTCTGGTAACACAAGCGGGAGTCAGAACACTGGAACACAAACAGAAACAAGCACAAGCTAGGGCAAGACAAAGGACCTTGACACTAAGACATCTGGGAAGAGGGCTGAGCCACTTAAATAGGGCCAGTGTTGGTCAACGAGGTCAGGAAAGATAACAGAATCTAATACAATATAAACAATATATGGCAATACAAACACGGTATTTGTTCATCAGGGAGACAGCCAACCAGCAACAGCTGATGGGTGTAGGCGGCTGCCTCCCCCGGGCCGTCTGACACGCGATCTTGGCTGCAGTGCAACCAAGGTCACGTGACCTAGAGAGGAGTTCTCGCGATATCGCGGGAACTCTCCTCAGAATTTTTTCGGCGGCAATGGAGACAGACAGCTGCTCTATAGCAGCGTCTAATTCAGCTGGAATGTCTCCCAGGAAGTCAAAGAGACATTCCCAGCACCTCTCCTCCTCCTCCAGTACTACTTCTTCCTCAGAGAATGAGGAAGAAATTCCATTAAAAAGACCCAGGGTGGCTGTGGAACGCAGCACCAGGGATTCACCACCTCAGAATGTCAGTGACACTGAGGGGTCTCTGACAGACTCATTTACCCTTCCAAGGTCTGACAAGGCAAGGGTAGGAAAAGGGGTCTTTGGCAGGTTGCACCGTACCCCACATAGTGAACGCTCGCCTCATGGGGGCATGTCACTAACTTTCCCAGGTCTCCAGAAAGAGGTGTTCACCTCAGATACCAATTTGGACCAGGGATACAGTAACCCAATGCCTGAAGTGGATTGGGATTCTGAGGCAGTAGTTTGTTCCTCAGCTTCTTCGGAACGTGGCAAATGGAGTGAACTACAAATGTTAAGGGTGGGCCTGGCTAGTAAGACACCTCCTTCAAAACTTTTTTCCCAGAGATGGGCAATATCAAACTGAGGTAAGAGAGTTTGCACAACTGGCCTTCCGCTCGACTTTAGTGAGGGAAGATGACCTGGTACTCAGGAATTTCATAGGGATTCCTGATATTCAATCTCTAATAGCGCCAGAGATAGACCCAGCGCTACTTTCTATTACTGGGGCAATGGTCCAGAGCGATAGTACCGACCAGACCCTAAGACACATTCAATTTAAATTTCAGACGCAGTGGGTCCTCTGCTATTGATGCTCACTAAAGCAGAGCAGGAAGGAGACACTTCTCCCACACTTAATGCCTAGGCGCTACTGTCTTCTAAGCTGGCACTGTTAAAGGCAGCAAGTCGGTCTGTACTGATGATAGTTCAGACCTTTAACCACATTTCTAATGTAAGAAGAGCCAGGTGGCTAACTTCTGTCGGTATGGCAGACCTTGCACCAAAGTCCCATGAATTTCCAAACTTGGAAAATAGTTACTTGTTTGGACCGGATTTTATTTGTGAGGTCAAGGGCAGATACAGAGCCCGCAAATCCTTTGCTGAATTGAAGAAATCTGTTTCTTCCAAAAGACCCTTTCAGTCAGAGGATCGCTCCTTTAAGTCCCAGGGGCAGACCCATGATAGCCAGGGACAGTCCAAAAAGTCTTCCTCCAGGCCATTCTCTCGGGCTAGAGGGAATTCATCAAGATTTAACTCTTCCAAGAAATTCCAATCAGGTAAGACCTTGTATCACTCTATGGGAAGAGTTATCTACAGACCGTTGGGTCACCAATGTCATGAAACATGGCCTTGTATTACCTCTGCAAAATTATTCCTACCAAAGGCGGGTCCAAAAATTTTCTACCAAGAGGTCGCTGGACCTGGTACTGCAATCAGCCCTTCTTCAAGGGAAGATTGCTCCCATCGAACCAGGGGAAAAAGGCTGGATAAGTCATATATTTCCAGTCACTAAATCAGATGGTTCTATAAGGCCTGTGCTGAATGTCAAGGCCTTGAACAAGTTCTTAAAACCAAAAAGATTCCGCATGGAGAGCATGTCGGATCTGAGATACCTCTTGGAAAAAGACATGTACCTCATAAAAATAGACTTAAAGGACGCCTTTCATTCGGTGGCGATCGCTCCGAAACACAGGCGCCTCCTGCAATTTGTTTGGAAAGAGCAACTTTACCATTGGAACGTGATGGTATTTGGCCTCTCCAACACCTTCACAAGGGTAATGAAGGTTCTTATTACAAATCTAAGGGCCTTAGGCCTCACGTGTCTAATTTACTTAGACGATATACTGATATGTCACTCCGACAGGGAGGTTCTGTTAGCCCAAAGGGAATAGACCTTGCAGCTCATAAGAGACTCAGGTTTCTCTATCAATGGCGAAAAGTCCATTCTAGAACCGACACATTGTTTAATCTTCCTGGGGTTCCAAATAAACACCTCAACATTTACCATAACTGTGCCAGAAGCCAAATGGTTAAAAGTGTTAAACCAATTCTCAGAGGTTCTTTACAAAAGAGAGTTGTCTGTAAGGGAACTTGCCAGCCTGATAGGCAAACTGATTGCGATGTAGCCAGGCTTTCACACAGTTCCAAAACTATGCCGTCAGATGCAGTTTTGGCTGCACCAAGGTCAACATTCCCCTAGAGGTTCACAGGGAAATGTCACAACTACTGACCCTGACACTACCTCAACCCTGTCCGCTCCGACAAGGAACATCGGACCTGATAATCACCTTGGACGCGTCCTTGACGGGCTGGGGTGCTTTCTCTCCAACAGCAGCAGCCAGAGGGAGATGGAGTCCTCTGGAGTCCAAATTACACATAAACCTTCTAGAGCTCAGAGCAGCAAAGCTGGGACTACAAAAACTTTTCATTCCCCTCTCCGAGGTACACACAGTCTTGCTACAGATGGACAGCAGGACAGCAGTGGCGTATGTGAACAGGATAGGAGGGACGAGATCCAAAAACTTATGTATGGAGGCCTTAGACTTGTGGAGTTGGGCCCTAGATCACAACTTGGACCTTCGGACACAGTATGTTCCGGGCCACTCCAACGAGATAGCGGATGCATTGTCATGACAGAACATCACTCTGACCACACTTACACTAAAACGGGATATCTTTCTGAAAATAGAGAAAGCCCTAGGTGTCAGACAAATAGATCTCTTTGCATCCGTCACATCAGCCCAAACAAAAATCTTTGTGTCCAGAACTTGGTCACAGGGGGCATGGAAAGTAGACGCACTGTCATTTCCTTGGACACTCTTACAGAGTCCTTATGCCTTCCCATCCCCGACATTGTTACCTCAGGTACTGAGGAAAATTCAGGAAGAACAGGTGGAGGATTTAGTCCTGGTTTACCCGGTTTGGACCTCCAAACCATGGTACCCCTTGATGCGCAGGTTCAACAAGGGGAACAAGGTTCCATTGGGATGGACAGCAGAAGGCTTCCAGGGTTCCCAGGACCTTCTGGTCCACCTCCCACGATTAATGTGGATAGCAGCTCAAATTGGCTGTTCTCCTATTCAAACTTGTCAGACCAAGCCAATAAACTAATTAACTATTCCCTCAAAAGAAAGACTAGGAATAGATACAAACTCATGATTGCAGAATTCCAGAACTAGTATTCTGAGACACAGGTTAATAGCATCCCTCTCCTGGATGCAGCCCTGGAGTTTTTGACTCAGAAATTTATAGCTGGGAAAGCAGCTAGTACAATTAGGTCACTTGGCTCAGCTCTGAGTTTAGTAGTTCCTAACCTGACAGAAAATAGGGTCTACTTAAGACTGATTAAGGGTACCTCAGCATTAAGGCCCATAGTTCCAAAATACTCCAGCACTTGGGACGTGGAACCATTATTGCAATCCCTTAGTGTCATGCCAGATGGGGATTGTCCCCTTAGGACTAAGGGCATTAAACTAGCATGCCTTCTCTCCCTGGCTATAGCAGCATGTCCGATAGAGTTGACATTATTTCATATCAACGAGCCTTGGCTATCGATTACTCCAGGAGGTTTTCACCTAGTTCTTAAAGGAAGAACGAAAACCTCTAATATCAAGGACTCTCCAATTGAGTTAGACTTAGTCAGAGACACAGAAGACTCTTCATTGTGTCTCGTTACAATTCTAAACGAATATTTGACATTGTCGGCTCCTAAGAGAGGCGATATAACTAACCTGTTTATTACATCCAGAACTCCGTATCAAAAGGCTTCGGCAAACACAATCAGGGGATGGATTATACAGGCAATGTCTCAAGCAGGAATAGATACTTCTATTTTCCGTGCTCATTCTATTAGAAGCGCCGCGTCTTCTACAGCGGCAGCTAAAGGGGTTCCCCTTGCATCCATCCTTAAAGCAGCTAGATGGTCCTCTAGCAGGACCTTTGTGAAACATTATTGGCGTCCATCTGAGATTCTACGCCTACAGTTTTTGAGAGCCACCACCAGGTGTGTGCTACGCTACCCATTAGCTGTTGCTGGGTGGCTGTCTCCCTGATGAACAAAGTGAAGTTTGCAGGAATCTATGATCTGCAAACGTTATTTGTTCAAGGGGAATGGACAGCCACCCAGCAACAGCGGCCCTCCCTACACTCCCTCCCAATAATGTTGTCCTGTTGGTGGCTAAGTTATTGAGTGTATCTGTCTCTTATAGGTTCACAAAGAACTCAGAGACAAGGAGGCCTTCCACCACCAGAGTCCAAGAAGTAGACAATGGTCATGAGATGGAGCTTCAGAGTTTCCTACTACTACCTAGTGGCTGAGAGTTTTATGTTCTGCGAGAAACGGACTGTTATGCAGTATTCAGAACTTTACAAACCGTTCTAAGACAAGTTGTCTGTTTTGCTTCTCAATTGTTGGGATGAGGTCCTCAACTTCCTTTCGTGTTGCATGTTTATTAAACACACATTTATTGGCAGTAAACAAGGAGTGGAGTCCGTTTGTTCTGCCTTTATTTTTGTCGTCGGGGAGTGGCTAAGCCATCCTGCCTCCTGGCCGAAAAAAATTCTGAGGAGAGTTCCCGCGATATCGCGAGAACTCCTCTCTAGGTCACGTGACCTCGGCTGCACTGCAGCCGAGATCGCGTGTCAGACGGCCCGGGGGAGGCAGCCGCCTACACCCATCAGCTGTTGCTGGGTGGCTGTCCATTCCCCTTGAACAAATAACGTTTGCAGATCATAGATTCCTGCAAACTTCACTAGAACCATAATGGCTGACCATGTGGCTAGACCAAGTTGCACAGTGACATAGTGACATTACAACTCAATGTAACAGAACTGTTCTAACAGTGTTCTTATTGCTGCTGATCAGGGGTGCACCTCCAATGAGGCCAGATGAGGCGGCTGCCTCAGGCAGCGAGACCTAAAGACAAGCGGAGCCAGTTGCAGGGCCATGAGAAATGAGCAGCTCCATTGTGGAAGTGCTCATCTTTCTATATTCACCTGTATCATAGTATGCCTTTAACTGTAGAGCTGGAGGGCGGACTCCGTTTCAATTTTTGCCTCAGGCAGCAAAAAGGCTAGGTGTACCCCTGCTGCTGATAGCTAGAAATACAACATATCTAGCAGCTTACCAGGCTATGCTCCAACAAAGGGATAGATTTGAAAGCATAGGTCTTCTTGGAGGAGACTGCCCTCCTTCTTCCCAGAGTGCTTTTCACTTCTTTATGGGAGGAGAAATAAAAGAATTAAACAATAGGCAATTACTAACAAGTGCCACTAGATGGCACCCTATGTTTATGGGCAGCACAATTAGCAGACCTGTTTACCAAAACTCTGTTCTGTGTATCCAGGTGGACTAATATGCTGTTATGAATAATCATACAGTAATATCTATGTCTGCCCTGCAATTATGACATTTGCCATTACCATAATAATGCGATGAGGACATGAAAGCAATTTCTGAAATTTAATTTTAATATTAATATGATGATATATTGCCTTTGCGGTGCCTACTCATATTTTATTTAAAGCCTGTGGTAAGGAGAAAAAGTAGATGTTAACTATATGAGATTCCTGTGAAGTGAGATCAGAAGAACAGCAGAATGTGTGATAGCACAATATGAAAGGTAAAAAGAGAGATTACAGAGCTTGCAGAAAGGGAACACAATGTAATTTCTGTGGAAGGACAAAGAATGGAGATATCCGACACCAGATATAAAGGCTACACAGAATAATAAGCAATATTACAATGAATATTTTAGTAGCAATATTCATTATAATATCAGAAAACTAGCAGGAGGAACATGCAAGTCAGATGGAGCAAGAATCCTGCTAATGTGAATATGGGACAAAACATTATGAAAACGATTCCGTTATGAGAACGCTCATGTTTTAGTAATTTTTAAATTAAAAAAAAAATATTTAGAAAGATGCCAGTGCTGTAAAAGTGATTGACCAGCACAGTACAAGATCAGGGTGGGATGCTCTGCTAGACTGACACAAATGGTGTGGTACAAAAAAGGTCTTAAGACTTCCTGTTTTGACAAGCCAAAGGAATCAAAGCGATGTACTGCCCTCCTGTGGCCCATTTCAGTTACTACAGATACAACAGTACAGCACTAATTACGTACAGTAAAAATAGTATTCCAAAAGTGAACAGATTTTTTTTTAATTGTGATTAGTGTCCTCTAGAACCTTTATTGTTATAAATGATTTTATATATATAGATTTCCATTTAACATTTAAATAATTCCAGAATCCAATTGAGTCCAAAATCACCCACTTATCTCTTATTTTCTGACATTTTAGTGTGATTAAAAGTGTTAAAGTTTTGCTTTAGTATCAGCAACAGCAAAACTATGCTATGGAACAATTCAACATGACCGTTAGAGGAAAGTCACGATGACCTCCAGAATTTTAATCAGATACAAAAAATGAGAATTTTAGGAGTCCAGCTAGAGCCTCAGTTATAACCATTCACAGTTTTATCCTGCCATGAGTTGTTCTACCTTTTGAAATCACATATGATAAAATATTATTACTAACATACTAATAAATGTAAGTGAACATGAAGTAGGGTTCATATGGAAACAGAACACAACTCCAGAAAGTGTGGTTTTACTCTGTTGCCATATACATATTGATCTGTCTAGATGCTATAGACATAAAACTGCAAAATATTTTTAATAAAGATAATATGCCAAGTTACATATTTATTATTTTTAACACACAACATCATTAGTTTCAGTGGGATTTATCTGACTGTGTGACCCTTACAGGTCTGAGACCGCACCTAACAAGTCGTAGTATGGGTACTCATACCAGAATGACAGCCGCCAGTCAGATATCGCGTAGGGCAAATAATTTTACTTTTTGATCAGCTTCTCCAAGGAGGTAACATGTACTTGGTTGTGGTGACTACTCTTTTTGTTGAATCTCACTGTCATCTAGGACTGCAGCACCCAGGCGCCACCACAGCAGATTCTCAGATGGGTGACTCTTGTTCCCTCTTAAAGGGGTTGTCCGAGTTATGAAAAAAAAATAGTACTTTAAATCTGATGGGCAGCAATATATAACTAAGTTAAGCAAGTTTTAGGCAAAAAAAAAATCTCTATTTTGCTCATTTCCCTGGTTCTCTTCTGGCCTTTGTTTACATGCAGTAATAACAATCTCAGCCCCTCCCCCCTCTCTGTAAAGGGAGTGAATACAAGTGCTGAGTGACATGTCTACCTGCTGGGATACTCAGCAGCATGTTGTATGTGTAGGACTACAAGTCCCAGCTGTACAATGACACTGCTGATACACACAGGATCTCGCCCCTACCTGTACTTGTAGTTTGCATCTCCTCCAGATCAGCTTTGTGTCTGTAGGGTGAGGAGGGCAGATCCTGTGTCTCTTTACATCTGCAGCTGCTGTTGTAAAGCCTTCAGTGTGTTCTGGCTGAAGGGGTTAATGTTTTATCTGAAGGAATCCAGTGAGAGAGCAGATAGCAGCAGCCGCAGTGCAGGGGGGCGTGGCCAGTGACTGTGTACAGACTGTTATCTGATCTCTGAGGCTTGTGCACTAAACATCACACAGCAGAGAGATAAGCTGACATCACAGGTCATGTGAACCTAAGTTAAATCCAAACCAGCAGCTTTAGAAGCAGAAAGTGTATGGAAAAGCTGTTGTATTTGAGTAGTTAGAAACATATAAAGGACAAAAAAATAACTCAGTGTCTGTATTATACCTGACTTGCATTTACTTGCAGAGAGTCCATCCGCTTTGACCTCCTCATTGCATCCTTGCAATGCAATGGGAACTGTACACAATGTCCCTTTTATGTCTCAGGTACTTTTCACTTACCCTTTTTCATTCTCTCTTCTAAATGTGTTATAATCAGTTTCTCAACAGAGGATCTCCTAGATGCCAACAGGAACGTCCAACTACATTCTGACACCAAAACACTGCTTTTAATTTCCTTGGCTTTGCCCACCAGCACATCAAAGACTGCAGCATCCCCTTGCCTCTGCATACACTGTAAGCTGACAGAGCTGTCTTATGAAGCAAACTTCACATTATTGAACTGCCTTCACCGAAACATGGCACATGGGGCCACTATTTCACTATGAAGGGTAAGACCAGTTGTGCATGTGTAGCATTCTGCTCCAATAGTTTCAAAGTGAAAAAATATATCTGTCATGTCATGTATGCATTTACTGTGTAAGAACATGATAATTACAGGCCACAACTCTTAGCCACCACTAGATGGGGCTGGTGCCTCTAGTGTAGTGAGAGAAAGGAAGCACCACGATGTGAAGCTGACATTTTAACTCTTCCTGAACCTGGTACCACCCAGAATACAGCCATAACATCTCCAAAGCAGACCAGATGTTAGAGAGGTGTAGAGAAAGACCTATAGAGGTCAGCAGTTTTACAAAGGACTTATTTGAATGTACGGCATCCGTGTTCAGGAGGAGCCTCTGGTGCACACCAAAACACAGTTTGGCGCACATGTGTATACCTTTACATCCCAAGATGGAAGAGTGGACGAGCAACCTGTCAAAGAATGTAACAGAAAAGTTTGCTTGCCACGGAGTGTAACGCCCTTATTGGTTGCCAGTACATTTTTCTTAAAGTAATGCATTACACCTCACATCTGTAAGCTAAAGTACAAGTCAGGTAGTAAAGTGCAGAGTAAGGAACATTGCTTAAACCATCTAAGAGAAACCTTTTTGGCCTATGATGAGTTGTGCAGGCATGAGACCTGTAACATCTGAGGATACTGCCTTCCTGCATATCATCCGCCGTGTCAATCACAAGTAAGACTTGTCCTGAATTGTTTGCATTTGAATACTTCAGTAAAGAAACCATTTAGCTGCACAACCTTTTCCTCATCCTTGCTGCCTGCACTACATTTGCACAGCAAGGTGCTGGCATCACGACAACAGGGACCCTGCCTCACACCGTAGAAATGTCAACATCAACCACCTCGACCACCATCAGGCAGGAGTATCCCAAGAACTTTAGCATGCCCTGAAGGAAAAAAAAAGTGCACCATTCCAGTCAATGCACGTCGGCCCAGGGAGCTTCGGAACCATGAGTACAACTTCTGCACCCATCTGACCATCCACACTCACGCACAGCCTGGTCACTGCACATGCAACACCATATAACATTGCAAGCAGGTACTCCTCAGAGAGAAGGGGAGTTTTATCAGATTACACCCAAAAATAGCCAATTACATTTTTTCTACTTTTAGAGAGAAAGCCAAATTTATGAAGTACAAACAAAATGGAAACCTGAGATGTCATCAGTCCCAGGAAAAGCAGTGGGGATGACCACAAAGGTCATGGAAAAGGGCAAGATTTGTGCAAATTTACCCCAAAGTGAATGATTTTGGGGAGTTTCTTGGACAGTTTGGGTTGTCCTGAAGGACTGGATGGTCTCAGTGGTGGAGATATGCTGACATTGATACAGATTTATCTATAGTTATTGAATTCAATCTATTTTCACTTGTCCTGTATCAGTGTGTGGTGGCGAACTTACTAGGAGGACCATCCAACAAATTCTTCTGGTGACCCCATAATACTCAATTTCAGCATTGCATTGGATAAAACATTTACATTTTAACTTACCAAAGTTTTTGCCCAATTTTAGGATCAGTCCTCTGTAATCTTTACTGTATCTGGATTGTTTGAATATACTGTCTGATATAAGATAACAATAACTATGAGGAAATATACTGAATACTGTATGTTTTATTGATTAGAAATCTATAATTAAATGTAATCACACAAACAGTTCATTGTCATTAGAAACATTTGTTATGTGGGCATTTGTATCCTATGTATTAAAAAATGTATTCATTTAATGGGGAACTTGATGGCAGGGTGCATTCTGTCTGATTAAGCTTGGTTGCCGTCTTTAATAAATGAAGCTAGTTTCCATGGCAACCGGTTACTTTGACACACAGCTGATCTAGTTTTCTGTATGCAGGCTGTTGTTATGGCAATTGAGAGCAATCGGCATTTCCCCCAAAGCATCATTACACAAATATAAAATATGGGATCAATTAAAGTATATATCTTCTCGATTATCCTAAAATAGCTTACAATGTGAAAACGTAATACAATAATTTATATCTTTTCTGAAACGCCTTGACTATTTTCGTTCCAGTCAAAGTTTTTTTTTTTTCAATCTCTGCATCTGAAGAAGTACATATTGCAAGGTAGATCAGACAAACTGAAAAGTCTTTGCTGCATAGTAATTGTGAAATAACATATCGCAATACCCCTCATTACTCCATGTTGCACTACCAAAGCAAATGGAATAAAAAATGAACAGAAAGTTAATTGGTTTGGTCATACACTGCAGGCTTTGGGTAAAGATATGTAAATGTAATCTGCTTGCAGTTTTCAGGAGAGTTATCCTGTACCCAGTGGAAATGTATGCTAACGTTTGACTGAAAAACACAGAATGGGATTCACTGAGATGAGAAGCGTTCTGCCATAAGGTTATTATTTGATGAAGAAATACTGTAGAATAATAAGAATAATTGCTGTGGATTTTCAGGGGCAGTGAGAGGTGTAGTAAAATGCAAAAATATTTATTAGGAAATGATCCAAGAGAGGGATTAAACAATGCATTAAAGAACACTGTACCCTCAAAAGAGGTTCCTGGATCACAACACCAAATCTGTATCAGGGCCCCACCTACCCTGCTGCTTATAATACCAGTATCTTCTTATGCAAATTAACTGTCTTTCCAAAAAAGTAAGCTATGCCTCTAGCACAACTGTTGGAAGGTAGAAATCTTATAAGTTAATGTGTGACCTTTTGACAGGCCTTAGAACTAAACTTGGACACAAGGCAAACAAGACAGTCATCTGCATACATCTGTTTGGGATTCTTGTCCTTTCGGGTGCTAACTGGACACTGTTGAGGTGTCTCCACGTGTTGCTGCTCTCCAGGGATGATACTAAGGTGTGGTGCACCTCAATGGAAAATAAATCCATAGAGTCAGGGTCTGCACTAAACCAGTGTGCTTCTTTACTAGAGGAACTCAAGTGCAAAACAATACAGACAAGGCACTGAACTTGATTGGGTGAGAGGCCTTTGGCAGGCATCAGGAATCTCTCTTTTGAAAAGAAAAATAACTTGCATACTATTTTTCCCATAGAAACATTGCAAGGGCTATAAGACTCCTTATACCTACATGGAGCTGTACCTAAGGACACGGGGGGAGATTTATCAAACTGGTGTAAAGTAGAACTGGCTTAGTTGGCCATAGTAACCAATCAGATTCCACCTTTCATTTTCCAAAGGAGCTGTTAGTAATGAAAGGTGGAATCTGATTGGTTGCTATGGGCAACTAAGCCAGTTCTACTTTACACCAGTTTGATAAATCTCCCCCATAGTGTCTTTTTAGTTGATGCAAATGTTACCTCTGTACACCCTATAACTTGACTACTGTCACCACGTCTGAAGTGCATGGGTTCAAACAAAACTGATGTAATCAAAGTCAACAAAATAGTTTGTAATCTACAAAAATACCGTATGGCGATCACTAGTGTGTGACTGGCCTAAGGTGGCCATATACATTAAATGTACTGTATCTACTGAACCCAAAAGATCATCTAATCTGTATAGAAGGCTACAAAACCCTCCCGCAATGGCAGAAATTGGGGGAGATATATATTGTAAGGGATCGTATCCTCTCAGGGGGTCGACATCACACAATATCTTCATAACACGGGGGTTTTCAGGTCCAACTCAGTTTTATTGGCACCAGCACACCAAAACAAATCATAAAAACACCACCTGCCCGGATGGGCTCTGACTAAACATAGTTCAGCTAACTCACCTAAATACAGACGCTGTTCACACACAGCTTTTAAGTGCGGCTTCTTCAGCCGTTCAGTCCAGCAGCCTCCTGGCTGTGACTCCAACCGTACCTTTGGGGGGAGATGGTCCAATAGTCCTCCAGACTGTGACCGTGTGACCCTCTTCTCCTAGGGTCACTGGGCCCCCCAAACTTCCAGGCTACACAGAGCCTTGTGGCCCCTCAGCCCTCCTGGCTGAGACCACACACACAGAGCCTCCGCAGGCTCTAACCTCTCAGGCCTCCTCAGCCTGTCTCCTCTCCCCAGACTGACACTGAGGGCTGGATTATCACAGCAGTAATTACACCCAGGTGGCCTCACCTGTGGTGGAACAGGGATGTGGACTGGAATATCCATCCCCTCCAGACCTCTATGAAGCATGAGGCCTGTCACTGCCTCACAATATATATTGGGCAAGTTTGATTTCAGAGGCCCAATCCTTTGGTTTCCTGGGGGATAAGTCGCTGCCAGAGGAGTCTGACAGCATTCTCCTCCTACTCTTCCTACTGAGAACACAACCTTGATTGGCAAATCTGAACAGGCATATGTATGAGGGCATTGGGAGTGATAGCTTATTCAGCCAACAGCTATCTTACGTATGTGTATGGCCATCTTAGTATTAGAAATACAGAGATTAGGCCTCCAAGGAGCTTTAAACATCAGACTTTCTGAGCTCATATACCGCTATCAGAGGGTTCATAATATGGCACATCTAGAATGGTGTATTATGAAAATATTCTGTTCTAGGGGTATTTCCTATAGAATAAAATATGCAGACTCAAAGGGGGGCAATGTTTTGTCAAACAGCAGGTATGATAAAGTCTTACAGAGAATTGCAAGAAAATAACCTGCTATGTTTGTACATGTTATGTTATGGCTCTTTGCTAAAATAAAAAGAAATAAAGTTTAATTCTGCACTCAAAACACCATAATGACAAAGTGAAAACAGAATCATCAAATTTTTGGTAACTTATTAAAATGGAAAAACTAAAATATTACATTGACATAAGTATTCAGATCCTTTACTCAGGACTTAGTTTAAAGGGAACCTGTCATCACCTTCATGCTGCCCATACTAACGGCAGAATAAAGTACAGACAGGCGAGTTGATTTCAGCGGTCTGTCATTTATAAGTTAAAAGTAAGTGGTTGCTGAGAACCAACATTACAATCATTGCAAACTCAGCCTGGAAAAGAGTCATGGCCACCTGAGAAGAGTCCTGGTTATTCATGAATTCCTGCTCTCCCTGCCCATCTGCTGAGGACTGACAGTCTTCTACCTAGTTTTCTCCCTTTCTCTCTAGGAGAGAACTGCCAATCATCAGCTGGTGGGTGGGAGAGCGGAAGATTATGAATAACCATGACTCTTCTCAGGTAGATTTGACTCTTTTCAAGGCCTGAGCTGCAATAATTATGATGCTGGTTCTCGGCAACCACTGACATTTAGCTCATGAGTGACACACCGCGGAAATCAGCATTTCTGTCACTAATTTATGCTGCCCTCAGTGAGGTCACCATAAAGTTGATGACAGGTTCCCTTTAAGTACAGTTGGCAGTGATTACAGCCCCCAGTCTTCTTGGGTATGATGCCACATGGTGTGCACATCTGTATTTGTGTATTTTCTGCCATTCTTCTCAAGATCTGTCAGGTTGGATGGGGACCATTGGTGGACAGCTATTTTCAAGTCTCTCCAGAGAAGGGCTCCGGTTGGGCCACTCAAGGACATTCACATAGTGGTCCCTAAGCCATTCCTGGGTTGTCTTGGCTGTGAGCAGTGCCTGGTTTCCTCCAGACATGACGCTTAGACTAAAAGTTTAATCTTGGTTTTATCAGATCAGAGAATCTTGTTTCTCACAGTTTGAGAGTCCTTTAGGTGCATTTTTTTGCACATTCCAGGTGGGCTTCCATGTGTTTTTTAATGAGTAGAGGATTCTTTCTGGCCACTCTGCCATACAGCCCAGATTGGTGGAGTGCTGCAGTGAATGGTGACCTTCTTGAAGTTTCTCCCATCTGCACACAGAATCTTTGGAGCTCAGCCAGAGTGACCATAGGGTTTCTGGTCACCTCTCTTACCATTTAAGAATTATGGAGGCCATTGTGCTCTTGGGAACCTTCTGTGCAGCAGAATTGTTTTGTACCCTTCTCCAGATCTGTGCCCCCAAACAATCTTGTCTCTAAGCTCTACAGGCAGTTCATTCCTCCTCATGGCTTAGCTTTTGCTCTAATATACATTGACAGCTGCGATATCTTACATAGAAAGGTTTTGTCTTTCTACATCATGTCCAATTAATGTCCAATGAATTTACCACAGGTGGACTCCAATCAGGGTGTAGAAAATGGAATCTCGAGAGCTAAATTTGAAGTGTCATAGCGAAAAGTCTGAATTCTTATGCCCAGGTGAAATTTTACTTTTCCCTTTTTAATACATTAGCGAAATAATTTTGCTTTAACTTTCTCATTATGGGGTATTGTGTGCAGATTGATGGGTAAAACTTGCATTTTTTATTTTAGCACAAACATGCAACATAAAATTTCAAAGTGAAAGAGTCTAAAAACTTTTCGAAAGCATTGTATGTGAATACCTGCATTCAGATTTTGGTACATTAGCACCATTATATAATAGCCCTTGATCTAAGTATTTAACATGGGAAAAATATATATACAGGACCTTTAGGAGGCATATTTTGCAAAGGAAACTGCCTTAAAGGGATTGTCTCACTTCAGCAAATGACATTTATCATGTAGAGAAAGTTATTACAAGGCACTTACTAATGTATTGTGATTCTCCATATTGTTTCCTTTGCTGGCTTCATTCATTTTTCCATCACATTATACACTATTCATTTCCATGGTTACGACCACCCTGCAATCCAGCAGATGTTTTTTTAGATAGGAGGCAAAGTTCTGCTCCATATTAAGATTAATAAATCAATTGCCGGTTTATTCTATAGAATTTTTATATTTATCTACCATGTAACTACATACTCTTCTTTCCAAAATGCCCTCTATGCAATGATGTGTGGTAATTGGTTTATCACAGTGTTAAAAGCTTGTTATAATTAGAATAAAACTAAAGTCTCATGCACAATTTTGTGTCCGTACTTCAGCATGCAAACTATGGATCCACATTTTTCTCACTCCCATCAACAGAAATTGCTGTTTTCAGCTGCAATGCGGACCAGAATAGGGCATGTTCTATAATTAACTGAATGGGCACACGGATTAGCAAAATATGCAGATGAATTCATGGCCCCATACAAATCAATAGGTCAGTAGCACACGGAAGAATAATATGGTTATGTGCAGTCCTAAAGCTGCCTTTACAAACCATCATTTCATTAATGCAATGTATTTCCACCAGGTGGCAGTAGACTAATTAAAACTGAGAATAATTGACTTGATGTTGTTTCAGAAAGGGTGTGAATTAGGGAACCACAATATTCTGATAGAAATTTCTGCAAATAAAGTTTAGTTTTACGTTCTTGTGATATGTCTTAAAAGTAACTAGTAATATCTTCATAATATAGTAACCTAAATTGTAGTTTAATTTCCTGTTTCTCAGGGCTGCTGACCCATTCACTTCAATGGGGAATGGTATTGATGCATTCATAATAACTCTTGGAATAATAGTATCATGTCAGCTATATCGGGCTGTGAATGCTGAAAAAACAGATAAGAAAAAAATGCCAAAATGGTGGGAATAAGAATTCAAGTTGTCTGGCAAAAACATGTCCTCATGCAGCAATGAAAAAAGATCTCTGAAACTTTAAAGTTCCAAATTTAGCTACTTTGTTAAGGAGTTAAGGGGGCTTATTCCACAATATCTCCTTATCACAGTGTTGTAAATAAGTCCAGCTTAGGTAGTAAAAACATAATAGTAAAAACATAATGTGATCAAAGTGGCTTCTTCCATTAGACTAGGTCACTCAGGTTGTTTGACACACAAGTATTGCCTTAGCAACAGCTTGTCTCATAAGGATACAGAGGATAATGTACTAGCATACACAAGTATATAGTAAATTTTACTTTATATGCTTGAAATAAATTAGTAATCCCTTAATGGGATTGAAAAAATATAATACATGGGATTGAAATAAATTTCATAACAATGCTAAAAAAAATGTCCAAAAAGGCAATAGACATGCATATTTATTAGAGATGAGCAAATATTTTAAAAATTCAATTTGGATGCCTGAACTATCCCTGCAGTCTCCCTATGCTCTGCCTACAGTGTGTAATAACTCTCTCTCTACGATCTCCCTACACTGTCCCTGCACTCTCCCTATCCAATATTGTACAATTAAAGGCTTTCTTGAACACTGTCCCTAGCTCTCGTCATGTCTTTCCCTATGCTCAGCTCATCAGTGACGTAGTGGAGACAGTGCGGGATGAGGCTTTTAAAGGAATGTGACGTCACAGGGCTGGCTAGCTGCAGATTGGATGTCTTCATGGCATTATGGGTGATCTCATGTTCCTTGGCTTCTTACGGTCACTTTGTAACACATGTAACCTCCATTTTAGGAAAAAAACATTATCACAAAGCATGAGGAAATTCGGATTCATTGCAAATCGAATTTTTCCTAAACTTTGGATCAACTTCCACTTTGGATGCTTCGCTTTGCTCAACACTAATATTTATTATTGAATAATGCTTTGTACACACATTTATACACACTTTGAATAGGTCATAAGTCATCATCTGATTGTTGGAGGTCACCAGGGATCCCACCAATCAGCTGTTTGAGAAGGGTGTGATGCTTGCAGTAGCGCAACCGCCTTCTCACTGCATTCCCTATGCCAGTGACGACGCATACCGTGGTCCTGTGGCCCAGGAGCAGCTCAGCCCTATGGAAATGAATGGGGCTGAGTGCGATACCAAGCACAGACGCTATACAATGTACGGTGCTGTGCTTCATCATCACAGAGAAGGCAGGGGCACTCACAGGAGCTGCAGTGCCTTTTCAAATAGCTGATCGGTGGGGGTCACCAGCATAGGTCATCAGTTGTAAAGTCTTGAAAAACCCTCTTAATCTGAACCACAAACAGTATAAAACAAAAAGCAAATAAATGACAAAAACATTTTATCTGCCCTACAAAAATTGATTACTAAATGACACACTATAGTATATGTACCCACAAAAGATAGCTAAAAACCTAGAATTCGTAAAATAAATTACTGTCATTAACCCCAAACAGGCTTGGTTATAATGGGGTTAGCACATACTGTATATCTCTGTGATCTCTGTATAAGTTATTGTGAGAAACCAATGATTTAACTTAAATTGTCTTCCCATGATCCTCCTGCCCTGTCTAATCATTTTTCCTTTCCTTGCAGATTTTCACAAATTTTCTAAACTGCAATCACATTAGAGTAAAACATATCAGACTATAATGGAGAATTGTGTGAATACAATTTTTACATTTTCAATAATCATAGGCAGAATGTGACCTTTTGTTCTTAAATTGAATACTGTAAATTGTGGGACAATTGTGGAAAATCAGACAGATCGCCAAGACTGTCAGAAATTCTAAAAGTATGAAGTAAGCTTTTACTGAATATAACGAAATCCCAGTAGCCTAATTGTGCATTAAAAATCTGCTTATAATGCTTGGTGCCAGTGAATACCCCTCTGACCTCAGATGCTTGTTGACCTTTACCACTAATGACATCAGATTCCCACCAGTTAGAGAATAAAGTATTCTTCTGTCTTGGGCGCAACTTTTGGTTTGCATCTGCATATACTGTACATTTATTTTTAAAAAGTATACTGTAAAAACATATAATCAAAAGTCATTTTGGTGTTATCAGTTAGTTGATTCCAACATCTCTGCTTGCTGTTATTCGCAAGGAACCTACATGATTTATATCCAGTGGATAAAAAATTGTCCAGGTCATGTGAGGGCCTCACAAAAGTATTTCATATATTATAAGACTGATAACTCACATGACCAGTACAGATTTTTATCCTCCTAAGGCATTTCATGAAGGCAGAAGAATAACTAGAATACTACAGGCCCCAGGAAAAATACTGTACATTTTGGACCTGTACACCATCTCCTTCCTCTCCACCACCAGCATAATGGATACTGAGATACAGAAGACTCAGTGGCATTGTTAGAGTTAATAAGGGTATTTGTCCTACCCAAAAATAATAATACATAGAGACTGAGACAATGCTCTACATTTGATAATGGACCTCTGAATAATACTGTCATAGAGTTAACATATAACTTATACATAGCTTATACAAATAAGTACCAATATTACCACCATACTGTATATATATCACAGTATACTAGGCTAATGTATCTAATAAAAAGACAAGATATTCACTAAGTAATACCACCAGACCAATGAAAACAAATTACCACCATATAGTGACTGGATATTACCACCATACTAATACTGAAAAATACACTGTACTAAGTCTAAAATGGCCACCATAAAGTGACTGAACAGTGTTAAATGCCAGTTGTACATATGTCCTGCACTATATTGTAAATTATTACAGTACAATTACATCAAGTGACTTACAGGTTACATCCTCTTTCATGGGAATCGCACACGTTCCCTTTTCTTCTTTATCTGGCACAGACCGCAATGAAGACTTCTTCCAGCCACAACTTCTTCATATCTGCAGAGTGTCACGTACAAATTGCCACTCCAGCAGCCTCTCTGCCCTTTCCCCACCTATACACCTGCCATCCATAGTGCTCCAAACAGTAATAATGCTCCTCTTTTGTGCCCCACACTACTTCCCCTTGTGTGTTCCCTAAGTGGCAGTGCCTCCCTTTACCATTTTCCCCACACAGTAGTAATGCTCCCTTTTTGTGCCTCCATACAGTAGTAATGCCTCCCATTGGCCCCTACATAGTAGTAATGCCCCCCTATGATAGAAAGCCATCCCCACCCCCTGTATTTTCACGAACAATACTACTTTCCTTCTTTGGCCTCCATTTTAATAATATATGCCTTATTTGCCCCCTTCATGGCTCCATTGCGGGCCGTTAGCTGAAACTCACCTAATCCTGCCCCCCCAAGGAACAGCTTGACAAGCAGTCCACTACCTCCACCCTGCTGTTCATAGCCCGATGCGCACAGTGTGATCCAGAGACATCATTGCGCCACCTGACATCATCTACATGAACCTCTGGCAGGCAACAGGCCTAAACCAAGAAAAATGGCAGACCAGGGAACAAAGGCTCTCTGCAGCGCAATACTTTTCCGCTGGATGTGCATTCTGAAGATGCGAATCTAGTTGAAAGTGACGCTGGCCTGGCGATTCATGCTGTTCACCCTTCCCCTCCAGGCACGGTTGTGGTCGTAATCCCTGTGACTGCAATAGTTACACCAATGAGTGAAGGTTCATATAGATATTGAAATCTGTGACAAATTGATGCTTTGATTTAATGTTCAAAGCACTCATTTCTTTATGCATTGTGTATCTCACATGGTGATGTATGGGCAACAAACAATTATCCCTGCCAGTGTTAGCCTAATTTCCAGGGTGATTTGCTGGTCCCGCTCCCTTGTCTTCTTTGCTGTCTTGATTCCTTTTTTCGTCACATCATACACTGCTCATATCTAGGGGTTATGACCACCCTGTAATCCAGCAGCAGTAGAAAAAAAGCATTGGCCTTTCTGGTGGCTAGGACACATACGTGGCAAAAGGGGTGGATTAGCCCTAGACCTTACAGGGAATTTTCCCCATTGGGCTGATACCCAGGGAGCCGCCCAAGCCCTCTTCTCTGCTGTTGGCTGAGTACATAATAAGCTCTCAACAGTAATAATGCAGTGAGAATCAGGTACTCATGTACCCAGCCAGTGACTGCACATGTCCTCCTGAATTCAACTGCTATGGCCTCGCATCTCCTCTGAATCTCCCTGCTCCATAGACAACTGGAGGAGGAGGGCTTAAAATAGAAACTATAGTTGCCCACCACAGAGAGCAGCTTTTAGGGCAATATATAGTGCTGCTATGTGGTCAATGGTTCTGCTGGGATGATATATTGCACTATGGTATTGCTGAGAATTATATCAACTATATCAACTGCTCAATACTAAGGAGATCCTAAAAACATGACCGTCAGGTGGGCCCTGAGGACTGGAAGTGAGGAACACTGCCCTACAACATGGGGCACTTTTAGGTAGTTTTTTCCACAACCACTTTAAGTTCCTTTTCCTCTCCTGCGCAGCAGCTCCCATTCAGGTGACTTTGTATCTGTGCTGGATACCAGCAGTGTATAATGTGATGGAAAAATGAATGAAGCCAGCAGAGGAGGCAATATGGACAATCACAGTACATTAGTAACTGCCTTGCATTAACTTATTCTACGTCATGAATGTCATTTGCTGAAGTGAGACAACCCCTTTAATGACTGTAAGGGCTCATCTTTTTACACATTCGATCCGCATTTTTTGTGGATCACACTGTGCACACTGTGTAAAACGGACAAGAAATGGACTGTTCTATAGAAGGCAGGATGTTCCATTCTGCAAAATGCGGAAGACACGGCCGGTATGCATGTTTTGCTATCTCTGCATTCATAATGACCTGAACTATACAATTATCACTTAATATATCCCACACAGTTAAGCTGCCACCAAAATGACGGAATAAAAAGTGATCAAAACAACTTACAGTGCCTTGCGAAAGTATTCGGCCCCATTGAACTTTTCAACCTTTTGCCACATTTCAGGCTTCAAACAAAAAGATATAACATTTTAAATTTTTGGTGATGAATCAACAACAAGTGGGTCACAATTGTCAAGTGGAACGAAATTTATTGGATCATTTAAACTTTTTTTGTAATAATAAAACTGAAAAGTGGGGCCTGCAAAATTATTCGGCCCCCTTGCATTAATACTTTGTTGCGCCACCTTTTGCTGCGATTACAGCTGCAAGTCGCTTGGGGTATGTCTGTATCAGTTTTGCACATCTAGAGAAATTCTTGCTCATTCTTCCTTGCAAAACACCTCTAGCTCTTTAAGGTTGGATGGAGAGCGTTTGTGAACAGCAGTTTTCAGCTCTTTCCACATATTCTCTATTGGATTCAGGTCTGGACTTTGACTTGGCCATTCTAAGATGATTCTAGATTTTGCTTTATGTTTGGGATCATTGTCTTGTTGGAAGATAAATCTCCGTCCTAGTCTCAGGTCTTTTGCAGACTCCACCAGGTTTTCATCCAGAATGGTCCTGTATTTGGCTCCATCCATCTTCCCATCAATTTTAACCATCTTCCCTGTCCCTGCTGATGAAAAGCAGGCCCAAACCATGATGCTGCCACCACCATGTTTGACAGTGGTGATGGTGTGTTCAGGGTGATGAGCTGTGTTGCTTTTACGCCAAACATATCGTTTTGCATTGTTTCCAAAAAGTTCGATTTTGGTTTCATCTGACCAGAGCACCTTCTTCCACATGTTTGGTGTGTCTCCCAGGTGGCTTGTGGGGAACTGTAAACAAGACTTTTTATGGATATCTTTGAGAAATGGCTTTCTTCTTGCCACTCTTCCATAAAGGCCAGATTTGTGAAGTGTTTGACTGATTGTTGTCCTATGGACAGACTCTCCCATCTCAGCTTTAGATCTCTGCAGTTCACCCAGAGTGATCATGGGCCTCTTGGCTGCATCTCTGATCAGTCTTCTCCTTGTTTGAGATGAAAGTTTAGAGGGACGGCCGGGTCTTGGTAGATTTGCAGTGGTCTGATACTCCTTCCATTTCAATATGATCGCTTGCACAGTGCTCCTTAGGAGATTTAAAGCTTGGGAAATCTTTTGGTATCCAAATCCGGCTTTAAACTTCTCCACAACAGTATCACGGACCTGCCTGGTGTGTTCCTTGGTATTCATGATGCTCTCTGTGCTTTAAACAGAACCCTGAGACTATCACAGAGCAGGTGCATTTATACGGAGACTTGATTACACACAGGTGGATTCTATTTATCTTCCTCAGTCATTTAGGACAACATTGGATCATTCAGAGATCCTAAATGAACTTCTGGAGTGAGTTTTCTGAACTGAAAGTAAATGGGCCGAATAATTTTGCATGTCCCGCTTTTCAGTTTTATTATTACAAAAAAAGTTTAAATGATCCAATAAATTTCGTTCCACTTGACAATTGTGACCCACTTGCTGTTGATTCTTCACCAAAAATTTAAAATGTTATATCTTTTTGTTTGAAGCCTGAAATGTGGAAAAAGGTTGAAACTTTCCTGGGGGCCGAATACTTTCGCAAGGCATTGTACCGCAAAGTGATACCAATGCAAACTAAAAGTCGTCCTGCAAAAATCAAGCCTTTCACACTCACATTTTGATTCTGTAAGAGCAAGGTGGCACACAATACATCCAGTTGGCACATTTCCTGAAAGGTACATTAATATTGCTGTGTTTTGTCCTTGAAGTCATAAAACAGCTTTGTCCAGCTGCACATCCTGATCTTCATGGTTGGTTTCTATACAGACAGGAATTACTGCAGTTGTTTTCCCACAGATACAGCTGCTAATGTTGGATGCATGTCCTGGCTGAGGAAAATACACAGTCCGCATTTCTGATTATTACGAATAATTCATCTTCCCATCCATAAAGTATGGAGCACCTGCCTGACCTAGAAAGAACACTCATAGCCAGATCTTATTAATAGCATTTTACTACAAATACATGGCAATACACATGTGCTTAAATAAATAATACATTATATATATATATATATATATATATATATATATATATATATACAGTACAGACCAAAAGTTTGGACACACCTTGTCATTCAAAGAGTTTTCTGTATTTTCATGACTATGAAAATTGTAGATTCACACTGAAGGCATCAAAACTATGAATTAACACATGTGGAAGTAGCCACCTTTTGCTTTGATTACTGCTTTGCACGCTCTTGGCATTCTCTTGATGAGCTTCAAGAGGTAGTCACCTGAAATGGTATTCCAACAGTCTTGAAGGAGTTCCCAGAGATGCTTAGCACTTGTTGGCCCTTTTGCCTTCACTCTGCGGTCTAGCTCACCCCAAACCATCTCGATTGGGTTCAGGTCTGGTGACTGTGGAGGCCAGGTCATCTGGCATAGCACCCCATCACTCTCCTTCTTGGTCAAATAGCCCTTACACAGCCTGGAGGTTTGGGGTCATTGTCCTGTTGATAAATAAATGATGGTCCAACTAAACGCAAACCGGATGGAATAGCATGCAGCTGCAAGATGCTGTGGTAGCCATGCTGGTTCAGTATGCCTTCAATTTTGAATAAATCCCCAACAGTGTCACCAGCAAAGCACCCCCACACCATCACACCTCCTCCTCCATGCTTCACGGTGGGAACCAGACATGTAGAGTCCATCCGTTCACCTTTTCTGCGTCGCACAAAGACACGGTGGTTGGAACCAAAGATCTCAAATTTGGACTCATCAGACCAAAGCACAGATTTCCACTAGTCTAATGTCCATTCCATGTGTTCTTTAGCCCAAACAAGTCTCTTCTGCTTGTTGCCTGTCCTTAGCAGTGGTTTCCTAGTAGCTATTTTATCATGAAGGCCTGCTGCACACAGTCTCCTCTTAACAGTTGTTGTAGATATGTGTCTGCTGCTAGAACTCTGTGTGGCATTGACCTGGTCTCTAATCTGAGCTGCTGTTAACCTGCGATTTCTGAGGCTGGTGACTCAGATGAACTTATCCTCCGCAGCAAATTCTAACAGTCTATTCAGTAGGACTATCAGCTGTGTATCCACCTGACTTCTGCCCAACACAACTCATGGTCCCAACCCCATTTATAAGGCAAGAAATCCCACTTATTAAACCTGACAGGGCACACCTATGAAGTGAAAACCATTTCAGGTGACTACCTCTTGAAGCTTATCATCACTAGGAAGAACCTAGAATATAAGACATATTTTCAGTTGTTTCACACTTTTTTGTTAAGTATATAATTCCACATGTGTTACTTAAAGAGTTAAAGAGGTGACTCTTGGTCTTCGTTTCCTGGGGCGGTCCTCATGTGAGCCAGTTTCTTTGTAGCGCTTGATGGTTTTTGTGACTGCACTTGGGGACACTTTCAAAGTTTTCCCAATTTTTCGGACTGACTGGCCTTCATTTCTTAAAGTAATGATGGCCACTCGTTTTTCTTTACTTAGCTGTTTTTTTCTTGCCATAATATAAATTCTAACAGTCTATTCAGTAGGACTATCAGCTGTGTATCCACCTGACTTCTGCCCAACACAATTCATGGTCCCAACCCCATTTATAAGGCAAGAAATCCCACTTATTAAACCTGACAGGGCACACCTGTGAAGTGAAAACCATTTCAGGTGACTACCTCTTGAAGCTCATCAAGAGAATGCCAAGAGTGTGAAAAGCAGTAATCAAAGCAAAAGGTGACTACTTTGAAGAACCTGGAATATAAGACATATTTTCAGTTGTTTCACACTTTTTTCTTAAGTATATAATTCCACATGTGTTAATTCATAGTTTTGATGCCTTCAGTGTGAATCTACAATTTTCATAGTCATAAAAATACAGAAAACTCAGGACAATGACCCCAAACCTCCAGGCTGTGTAAGGGCTATTTGACCAAGAAGGAGAGTGATGGGGTGCTATGCCAGATGACCTGGCCTCCACAGTCACCAGACCTGAACCCAATCGAGATGGTTTGGGGTGAGCTAGACCGCAGAGTGAAGGCAAAAGGGCCAACAAGTGCTAAGCATCTCTGGGAACTCCTTCAAGACTGTTGGAATACCATTTCAGGTGACTACCTCTTGAAGCTCATCAAGAGAATGCCAAGAGCGTGCAAAGCAGTAATCAAAGCAAAAGGTGGCTACTTCCACATGTTTTAATTCATAGTTTTGATGCCTTCAGTGTGAATCTACAATTTTCATAGTCATGAAAATACAGAAAACTCTTTGAATGAGAAGGTGTGTCCAAACTTTTGGTCTGTACTGTATATATATATATATATATATATATATATATATATATATAAAGAGAGCGATAGATAGATAGATAGATAGATAGATAGATAGATAGATTTTTTTCGTTACAGGACGATAACTTCACATTTGTTTTCTTATGTGTCTTGCGGTGGACATACTTCAATGTATCTCAGTAGGGTAAGAGGCCTAGTATTATTTTAAAGGCAGTTTTCTGTTGTCAATTAATGGACTGAGGTAATTAATGCCATTGTTCAAAGAGTAGCTATTTCAATACCAGGAGCTTGTATAAGGGCCTTCTCTGTCTGCCCCTGGAGCACCATACAGAACATGACAGGATGTCTGACAGAATGCATGACAGAATGAAATTTTGCCTGTGCAATAGTGTGCAAAGATGGTTGAAACATGTGGTTGGTTCAGGAGTGTAGCTATAGGGGGAGCAGAAGTAGGCCCTGATGCCTAATGGAGCCCCCTCTGCCACTTAAAGGGAATCTGTCACCCCGATTTTGGACCATTCTGTACAGTAATACATGAATAGTACTCCAGATATGGAGTCCAAATCTCTATTTATTTATTTTGTCTCAGAGCTGCATTGAAATACATTGTCAAGACTGCTGTGCATGTGCTCATGAGTACTATGTATTTCACCACAGCTCTAAGGACTGACAGCAGGTGAACCGGGGCAGTAAGAAAATAAAACATAGTGATCTGGATTCCTTTTCTGGAGTACTACTGATGTGTCACTGTAGATAACAGTCAAAAATTGGAGTGACAGATTCCCTTTACAAAGATAGTTGATACCAGTATTATAAATGGCATATTGTAAATGGGAGCTGTATAGATATATACTAGCAGAATGACCCAGCTTTGCACTGGTGTGTATTTCGGCTATTTCATTTAATGTTTGTATGTGTGGTTAAAAGAGATCCACAGTGTCCTCCATAACAATGCCCTGCCTTATAATCACCTCCACAGCACCCGTCCTCTTAACAGTGACCTCCACAGCTCTCCAGCACCTTAAGTGAACTGCACAGAACCTCTTCCCCACCCCCTTAACAGTGATCCCCACCACAACACTCCACCCCCTTAACTGTGACCTCCACAGCACCACATGCCCTTAACAGTAACCTATAACAATGAATAAAAAGAGTTATTATGGAAACCTGGTGTAAAACTGTGTGTATATCAAGACCAAAGGACCAGGAAGCTTCTATTGGCCAATAAGATTCATGTGACTTTGTGTATGACAGTTAGAATGTGAGTGAAGCTGCAAGCTCCTACTGGCTAATACATTTTTGGGGAATATTCCAAGAACCTAGAGAACTGAGACCTTTACGTAAAGCTGCTCCTGGACCTATGTGCCAAATTTGGTGCAGATTGGTCCAGTCGTCTGGCCGTACATAAAGAGCAGACAGACAATGGAAAGACAGAAATTAATTATATATATATATCTATACAGTACAGACCAAAAGTTTGGGCACACCTTCTCATTCAAAGAGTTTTCTGTATTTTCATGACTATGAAAATTGTAGATTCACACTGAAGGCATCAAAACTATGAATTAACACATGTGGAATTATATACTTAACAAAAAAGTGTGAAACAACTGAAAATATGTCTTATATTCTAGGTTCTTCCTAGTGATGATGAGCTTGAAGAGGTAGTCACCTGAAATGGTTTTCACTTCATAGGTGTGCCCTGTCAGGTTTAATAAGTGGGATTTCTTGCCTTATAAATGGGGTTGGGACCATGAGTTGTGTTGTGCAGAAGTCAGGTGGATACACAGCTGATAGTCCTACTGAATAGACTGTTAGAATTTGCTGCGGAGGATAAGTTCATCTGAGTCACCAGCCTCAGAAATCGCAGGTTAACAGCAGCTCAGATTAGAGACCAGGTCAATGCCACACAGAGTTCTAGCAGCAGACACATATCTACAACAACTGTTAAGAGGAGACTGTGTGCAGCAGGCCTTCATGATAAAATAGCTGCTAGGAAACCACTGCTAAGGACAGGCAACAAGCAGAAGAGACTTGTTTGGGCTAAAGAACACAAGGAATGGACATGAGACCAGTGGAAATCTGTGCTTTGGTCTGATGAGTCCAAATTTGAGATCTTTGGTTCCAACCACCGTGTCTTTGTGCGACGCAGAAAAGGTGAACGGATGGACGCTACATGCCTGGTTCCCACTGTGAAGCATGGAGGAGGAGGTGTGATGGTGTGGGGGTGCTTTGCTGATGACACTGTTGGGGATTTATTCAAAATTGAAGGCATACTGAACCAGCATGGTTACCACAGCATCTTGCAGCGGCATGCTATTCCATCCGGTTTGCGTTTAGTTGGACCATCATTTATTTATCAACAGGACAATGACCCCAAACACACCTCCAGGCTGTGTAAGGGCTATTTGACCAAGAGGGAGAGTGATGGGGTGCTACGCCAGATGACCTGGCCTCCACAGTCACCAGACCTGAACCCAATCGAGATGGTTTGGGGTGAGCTGGACCGCAGAGTGAAGGCAAAAGGGCCAACAAGTGCTAAGCATCTCTGGGAACTCCTTCAAGACTGTTGGAATACCATTTCAGGTGACTACCTCTTGAAGCTCATCAAGAGAATGCCAAGAGTATGCAAAGCAGTAATCAAAGCAAAAGGTGGCTACTTTGAAGAACCTAGAATATAAGACATATTTTCAGTTGTTTCACATATTTTTTGTTAAGTATATAATTCCATATGTGTTAATTCATAGTTTTGATGCCTTCAGTGTGAATCTACAATTTTCATAGTCATGAAAATACAGAAAACTCTTTGAATGAGAAGGTGTGTCCAAACTTTTGGTCTGTACTGTATATATATATATATATATATATATATATATATATATAATGTGTATGTGGCTATTAAATTGTTCTGCGTGTTTTGTATTACAAAATATAATTATTACCAAGAAACTAAGAAACTTGGATTCTGAACCCCCACAAAACATGTGTGGATTATCTATAACAATTAGTGTCCATTCTTGGCAAAATGCGCAGCATTCAGAATAGACAGTGGATAACAGCTGTGTAATGCTGTAATAGTTGTGTGTGGGCATGCTCTGCTATTCCCTGTCTGCGTCTTAAGGATCCTGTAATTTAACCAGTGCCTGACTGAAACATGCAGCTCGTACCAGATTTACATATAGTTTATCCTGCAGTTTTTTTTCAGGCTTTTGTAGTCAGGAGAGGATGATAAAGAAACGAATTAAAGGGGTTCTCCAGAAAACTATGGCTTATTTTTCACAGAACAGCACTACACCTGTCCCAGTTGGGCTTTGATACCACACACAACCTTATGGAGAAAAAAACAGTCAGCCATGTTTTTTTTTTTAAATCTGGAACAACTCCTTTAATGAAAGACTTGTCCCCATTTCAGAGGGGGGTCACCTAGCTCCCCATCCAGGCAAACAATGAATGTGGCCACACACATGGTCGGCTCTTTTGATTTAGTTTTATGGGAGGTAAGGAAACAGACAACCAAGTGGATATGTGTTGAAGCCCCATTTTTCATGCAGGGTTGGTGTAACCTTGTGAAATCATCACTAAATCTGCCAGGAATGCCAACGGAAGCTGTAAACAAACGCTGTGATGGTAATGTGAGCAGAGTTGGAATGAGGTACTGTACAATAACTTGAATTTTGGAATACACATTTATCAATAGAAGCCCTGCATCAAAGTAGCTATTGTACTAGCATTACATTGACGCTTTGCCTACTGCTGCATGACGGTAGGCTCTTACTGTAACTGTAACCTGACGTATAAAAGTGGGTTACACTGCAATCTGCTGGCGTCCACTGGCACTGCAGATCACTGTGACCACGCTGTCATTAGAGACCACCAGATGCAGTCTCTCTGCGTGGCATCATTGTAGCAGGTGCTACAATGATCCATCATACTGTAAAGGATAAATCCGATTTGCCGCAAAGCTGTATTTCCTCATCTTCATAGTAGTGAATCAATTTAACCTGAAATGCGAAAAAAATCTGCTCCATTTACTTGCGACAGGCTGGCCGCCACAATCTAGCTTGAAGATCTCGGCCAAAATACCATACGTAGTGACGTATTACGTCACCATGCTGCCCGGCATGATGCGGTCATCTCAGGCCGTGCCAAGATTTTGTGTCAGGTCTTCAAGCAAGATGGCTGTGGCCGGCCCGTAGCAAGCAAATGGAGGCGGTTAGTTTTTGTTTGTTTTTTTCATTTTACACCAGATTATTACTCTCAGGTGCCGTTCTCTGTCATTGCACCCACTACTTACAAAGAAATGCGCTTTGTGACAAAGTAATTAGTCACAAAGCAAATTTTTTTATAAAATTCGGTGAAGCAACAGAATCAAATTTTCCAATACTTCGCTCATCTGTAATGAAGTGGTTAATAAGCCCATAACATTACTTCAAGCCCAAAGTCTAGTCACTGATATCTAAATTTCCATATACAGTCAGATATTGTTGTAGACAGATGGGAATACATAAAAGCTATAAGCAGACTTTGTGGGATGAGAAGCGTGCAGACATGTGCGTTCTTTCCCCGTAACAAGCTGGCAGTGTATATTATGTTATAATGGACTGTGTACTGAAGGGTCAAGTTCAAGTATAGGCTACAGGCACAAAAACAATTTGAAAGACTGTGATTCTATCAGAATGTTTAAACTCTTTTGTACTTTGACCTTTTGTATCACCCTGAATACATCAACCCTACTGTTGTTTAAAGTGCCTTATCTGCTTAGTCAGTGCTGATAAAGCCATTTATGTAAACCTTCACATTCTACACTTGTTGGCTGGTCAGGAACAGAGAAGGGTCTTGTATAATGGGCTGACTGTGACCAAATATTTAAAGACACAGAAAGCTGTAAATATAGGAAAAAACTGGGATTGTAAATACAGATGATCTAAATGTTATAAAATTATTTCCTTTGGAAAAAGAAAACATATTAAATGGTTCATTTTAAGTTTAATGAGGACCTGTCCCCTCCCCTGACATGTCTGTTTTATAACTACTTGCATTCCCCATGTAATAACAATTCTTGAGCATCTGTTCACACAACTGTAGGTTGTGTAATTTCTCCATTATTCCTGTAACAAGTTTACAGTCTGCAATGAAGGTCCAACTGGAGGAAGTCTCTACTGAAATTTGGCGCTTCCTCCAGCAGACTGTGCGACAGACTTAAATTTTCATCAGTTCCTTTGTTGGCGTAGATTTAAACCATTTCCGCACCAAAAAGTTACGTGGAAAATGGTAAATGAGGCCCACAGGCCCACCCTTGTCGCATTCCTTTTCTCGCCACTTTCCAAAAAAAAGTCACAGAATTTGCCACAAAATGAAGCACAACAAAATCTGCAACTTGATTATGCCATTACTGTGTTAATAAACATCCCCATAATGTTCACATACAGTCTTATTTGTGCCTGTGTTTATGATGCTAATCATGTTTTACCATTGAAAGCATTGTATTTCTTTGTATTCACTTGATAAAATATGATACAAACAAAAAATTGGCATACATTGGCTAACATTGGACATTCCCATTAGACTGTCATCGACAGGTGGCCTCCAATTCCTCTGAAGACAATGTTGAGGAAAGAAGGATTAGATAAACTGAATTTCTATGCCGCAGTGTGTTATGCAAACTGGCTATACCCTGGAGGGGCATGACTAGGTAACTATCTGGTCTTCACTAGAGCCTCTGATGGTGAGGATATGCTTGGGCCATTAAGGTAATTACCAGGTGCCACTCCAGAGCAGTCCCCAAATCAGTGGCAGCTGACCAGGGGGTCAGAGATACCGGTGCAAGCACTGAGGTGAAGGACGTGGTCAGGACGTCCGAAATCAGGGCAGGCAGCAATCAAGCAAAGTCCATAAATGAAGTCCAAGGTCAGAGGCAGGTGGCAAACAAGCAAAGTTTGTAAAATCAAGACACAGAGTCTGTTACACAGAAAATCAGAAACTTCAAAACACCTTGACACTAGGAACTAGACAAGCTAGTGACCAAGGTTGCTCAGGCGCCTTCCTGGGGCAGGAAGCACCTTTAAATACTTCCTGCAATCTAGCCATAGGCTGAGGAGACAGAGGGCATGTACATGATGCCTCACAATGGAGGAGAGACACACCCATGCAAGCCCTAACAAACAGTACCGGACTCAAGTAAGCTCTGGCATGGAGCACACATACAACAGTTAAGCTACCTGCAGTCAACGCTTGTCAGCACAGCGCATGGCAGTAGGAGGGAAAGAAGGAGCCCGGAACCCATGCCCACAGGTAGGGGCAGAAGCGCCGGCAAGGACCACTAGGCTAACACAGTATTCTGTCTGGCAGCAGCTTTCTACTCATGGTCCCCCAAACAGGGTTCTGGAGATAATGGGAATCCCCTACTTATGACATATGTTGTGGATATGCAATAAATGTCTAAGACAGGAATACCCCTTTAAACCGTGAATCCTCCAGACTGCCAAAAGAGCCCAAATTTAGAAACAACAGCAGCTCAGGCCCATTTCTAAAACCAGACCAATATGAGGCATGATACCAGCAGACTGAACTTTCTGCTTTGATGTGGCTGAGGCCACCATCATCAGCATGGTGACCTCCATCATATTAATTGAAGCACAAATCCATGAGTATCTCGTGTCAAATGCACACAGGTCACATCGACAGTAAGGGCTCATAGATCATATGCAAAGTTACACTATGTAGTGATAAATCCAAATACCAAGTAATCCACAAATGGAGGTATTTTCTGCTGAACCTCATATGCTCCATCTTTGTAGATCTTTTTTGAATCAGATCCTCTGTCCACTACAGGTCACCTGGTCGCACAGGAGGCTGTTACTATAAGATTCACCATAACAGAGAACATCGAGATTACTGATCATATTGGACAGGTTTTTGAATATATACTGTTACTAGCAGAAAGACCCGGCTTCGCCTGGGTATATTTCATCTATTTCATTTAATGTTTCTGTGTGTCGTTGCAGAGAGAAAGTCATCCTCCCTCCCATCCCTGCAGCTGACAGATGTTAATTTTTACCTTCAATTGTTCAATCTCCATTGGCTGCGGAGTGGGAGGGGTCGTGGCCTGACCGAGTCGGGGGCGTGACGTAGCGAGACCTGGGGCGGGGGTTTTAAGTTCTTCTTTTGAGGGTGGCTGAATTACAGGTCGATGACATGGTAATTGATGAGGATCCGCAATGGGTAGCAGTGGAAAAAAACATCTTTTATTAGTACTGAACGATCGTAGTCTAAAAATTAGTCTACAATTTTTGTGTGTCGTTGCAGAGTGAAATTCACCCTCCCACCCCTGCAGCTGATTTTTTTCAATCCCCGCCTGTTGAGTGGGAGGGGGCGTGGCCTGACAGTGTTGGGGGCGTGGCTTAGCAAGATGCTTCGAACAGTTGTAGTCTGAAATGAGTCTATTTCATCTAAAATTTTGTGTGTTGTTGCAGAGAGAAATTCACCCTCCCACCCCTGCAGCAAACAGAAGTTTATTTTTACCTTCATTTTTTCAATCCCCGTTGGCTGCGGAGTGGGAGGGGGCATGACCTGACAGAGTTGGGGGCGTGGCTTAGCAAAGCACTTCGCATAGGTGATTTAATCTATTTCATTTAATGTTTCTGTGTGTCGTTGCAGAATGGCTGCGGAGTGAGAGGGGCGTAGCCTGACAGAGTTGTGGGTGTGGCTTAGCAAGACGCTTCGAACAGTTGTAGTCTATAATTAGTCTATTTTATCTAAAATTTTTGTGTGTCGTTGCAGAGAGAAATTCACCCTCCCATCCCTGCAGCTGATAGAAGTTGATTTTTACCTTTATTTTTTCAATCCCTGATGGCTGCGGAGTGGGAGTGGCCTTACAGAGTCGGGGCGTGGCTTAGCAAAGCGCTTTGCATAGGTGCATTTAATCTATTTCATTTAATGTTTCTGTGTGTCGTTGCAGAATGGCTGCGGAGTGAGAGGGGGCGTGACCTGACAGGGTTGGGGGCGTGGCTTAGCAAGACGCTTCGAACGGTTGTAGTCTATAATTAGTCTATTTCATCTAAAATTTTTGTGTGTCGTTGCAGAGAGAAATTCACCCTCCCACCCCTGCAGCAAACAGAAGTTTATTTTTACCTTCATTTTTTCAATCCCCATTGGCTGCGGAGTGGGAGGGGGCGTGGATTAGCAAGACGCTTCGCATGGGTGGATTTAATCTATTTTATTTAACCACTTCCCGTCCGCCCGTTGACTATAAACGTCTGGGAAGTGGTTATCTATCTGTGAATGGACGTTTCTGAACGTCCATTCAGAGATAGCAGCTGCACGCTAATCGTGCAGCTGCACAGTGGGGTACCTGCTGTCAGTGACAGCAGGGTACCCCAAAACAAAGGCAGGGACCGTTCCCAGGGGTCCCTGCCTTCTAGATCGCTGTATACACAGCGCTCAACGAGCGCTGTGTATACAGATCAGGAAGCGCTATTGCGCTTCCTGTTCCGGCCCGGCGGTCACGTGATCGCTGGGGCCGGGAGAGTGCAGGAGCTGTCGGGTCTCTCATAGACCCAATCAGCCCTGCACTGAGGCTGTACAGCATAGTATTATGCTGTACAGCCTCTCTGGGATGTATTTCCCCTGTAACTGGGGCTACTATGTCATCCCCAGTTACAGGAGAAATCAAGTGCAAAAAAAAAAAAAAAAAGTGAAGTTAAATGTCCCCCTGAGGTCTTGTATGACCTTATGGGGGACACAAAGTGTAAAAAACTAAATAAAAAAAAAATAGAGTATTATAAAAAAAAAAAAAATCACAGATATATAAAAAAAATAATCTCCCCCCAAATATTTCATTAAAAAAAGTTACAAATAAAAAATAAGATAGACATATTTGGCATCACCACGTCCGAAATGAACGACTATAAAAATATCACATGACCTACCCCATCAAGTGAACTGCGTAAAAAAAATCTAATAAAAATTATGTCAAAACAGCTTTTTTTTGTCGCATCACCTACCAAAAAACATAATATTAAACAATCAAAAAGTCGTATGCATCCCAAAATGGTAGCAATAAAAACGTCACCTCATCCCACAAAAAATGAGCCCCCACACAAGATTATAGCCTGAAAAATGAAAAAAATGGCTCTTAAAAAATTGCAACACAAAAACATGATTTTTCTTCTAAAAATGCTCTTATTGTGTAAAACGTAAAAAAAATAAATAAAGAATAGACATATTTGGTATCGTTGCGTCCGTAACAACTGGCTCTACAAAAATATCACATGATCTACCCCATCAAGTGAACGGTGTAAAAAAAATATAGAAAAATGCCCAAAAAAAAGATTAAAAAGTGATCAGAAAGCCGGATGTACCCCAAAATGGTGCCAATAAAAATCACAGCTTGTCCCGCAAAAAATAAGACCTGACGCAGCTCAGTCCACAAAAAAATTAAAAAGTTATCACTCTTACAATCCATGACAAAAAATTCCATGTTAGAAAATGCAGATGCTGCTCCTCCCCTTCTGAGCCCTGGCGTATCCCCAAATAACAGTTTACAACCACATGTGGGGTGTTTCTGCAAACTGCAGAATCGGGGTAATAAATATTGAGTTTTGTTTTGTTTTTAACCCTTGATGTGTTACATGAAAAAAATTATTAAAATGGAAAATCTGCAAAAAAAGTGAAATTTTGAAATTTCACATCTATTTTGCTTTAATTCCTGTGGAATACTTAAAGGGTTAACAACATTTCTAAAACCAGTTTTGAATAGTTTTAGGGGTGTAGTTTCTAAAATGGGGTCATTTATGGGTGGTTTCTATTATGTAAGCCCACAAACTGACTTCAGAACTGAACTGGTCCTTAAAAAAGTTGATTTTGCAAATTTGCAAAAATTGCGTCTAAAATTCTAAACCTTCTACTGTCCTAAAAAAATAAAATGACACTACCAAAATGATGCCAACATAAAGTAGACATATGGGGAATGTAAATTAAAAAGGATTTTATGGAGCATCACTATCTGTCTTAAAAGCAGAGAGATTGAAATTTAGAAAACAGTGAATTTTTTCAAATTTTCGTTAACTTTTGGATTTTTTTAGAAATAAAATTAAAACTTATCGACTCAAATTTACCATTAACTTGAAGTACAATGTGTCACGAGAAAACAATCTCAGAATCGCTTGGATAAGTAAAAGCGTTCCAAAGTTATTACCACATGAAGTGACACATGTCAGATTTGCAAAATTAGGCCTGGTCAGGAAGGGGGGAAATGGTCCAGAGCTGAAGTGGTTAATGTTTGTGTGTGTTGTTGCAGAAAGAAAGTCAACCTCCCACCCATCCCTGCAGCTGACAGAAGTTGATTTTTACCTTTATTTTTTCAATCTCTGTTGGCTGCTGAGTGAAAGGGGGTGTGGCCTGACGGAGTCGGGGGTGTGGCTTAGTGAGACCTGGGGCGGGGGTTTTAAGTACTTCTTTTAGGGTGGCCTGAATTAAAGGTCGATACCATGCTTATTTATGAGGCCACGCAATGGGCAGCAGTGGAGGAAAACATCTTTTATTACTACTGAACTGTAGTAATAAAAAAAAACATAAGTTATATTTATGGTAACCGGAATACCTTTAACAGTGTCAGTAAATAGAAATGGATGAGCTTCTCAGCTGCTGATAATTACCTGGTTGTTATGGAAAACTTCGCTAGTCCCGGGAGTGACGGCGTGTGCGCAGAAGAGAAGACAGCGCTTGCAGTGTAGACACTGCAAGCGCTACTGCGCATGCGCCGGGAAAATTTTAGGGCGCATGAGCGAGAGTTCAGCGCTAGACTTACCAGTCTAGCTCTGTCTATCAAATACAGAAAGGGGCGTGATTAGGGACAGGGGACGTGCCTCGGGCCCGGGGGGGGGGCGGTGAAGGAGCGGTGCTCCAGAGGAAAGAGGCCGCCCCCCGGTGCTCCGATGGCTCATTTGCATACTTTTAAAGTTTAAATTTCTACGCAACCGCTGCGCAGAACTCTGCATGAAAGGTATGATTTTAAAAGTTGTCACTAGGCCTTGTAACCTATGTATTTAAATACATAGGTTACAACCTAGTGACAGAGCCTCCTTAAAACCAAAGTTCACAGGTCACCTGTGTTCTCTCCGCATCCATATGTGCACGTTTTGCGGACTGCAAAATACATACGGTTGTGTGCATGAGGCCTTAGTAGGAGGATTTAGCTCAAACTGGTTTAGAAGAAAATGTGATTGCTTACACGTAGTAATGGTACATCTCCCAATCTGCACTCTTGCGGATTAGCTTTCCATATTTCTTATATGATGCACAGAACAGGGGCATGTATAGCAATCACAGAGCCCCATAGCAAAAGACCTATGCCCAAAAAAAGGTCAAGGTTTTCTTTAATATTGGTTGCTCACTTTAGCAAATGACATTTATCATGAAGACAAGTTAATACAAGGTACCTAAGCTACTTTCACACTAGCGGTACGATTGTCCAGCAGGCTGTTCCATGTTTGTCGTGCTGCGGCCGGAACTCCAGCCCCCCCATCATAGTGAATGGGGCTGGATCGTAGTTCCGAAATATTGTGCTTAATGCCCCTTCCAATCTTTTGTTGCTATTGCTTTCTTGAACTCTGCCTGCAGCACTATTGTTGAGCACACATGTATTGAGCTTTTTGTTCCCCCATTTCCTGTGCCACCTTATTGTTATGTATGCCATGCCCCCACATATTATGCCCGCTGTTACCTTGTGCTACAGTATGTCTCCCATGGTCTTCCTCCACTGGAGATATATCACTACTAATGGACAGTGAAAAATGTTAATAACTATTCATGTCTGCTATTCAAGGGCTTTCTTACACAGCAGCCAGCTGAGCAAAAAAAAAAATGGGCCTAGTATATAGGAAGCTTTGCTTTGGTGAAGTGACTCATTGATGACAGCGAGCTTGAAATAAAAAGTTAATAGGTTTTGAATGCTGTGGTTCTACAAAGGAAATCATGCTGTATCTCTGCCAGTCATGAGTGGATAGTCGGATTACACTGGGGGACTTTTATTCTTCCTAGTAAGCAGATATCCTCTTACCACAGCAGAACAATATGTCAGCTTCAGTGGAAGAAAATTAACTCTTTCTCTATTAAACAAGATTTGCAATAAAAGATGAGACCATAGTGCATGCCTCCACTGAAAGGTTAGAGATGGACAACATGCATATGACTGGCAATACTAAATATCAAAATGCCCATGCAGTGGGTAAGGTCTAAAGAGATTTAAGGAGAACCTGTCATCAACTTTATTCACTGAGGGAAAGTGGTAGCGAGCTGATTTCAGTGGTGTGTCATTCATGAGCTAAAAGTAAGTTGTTGCTGAGAACCAGCATCATAATCATCGCAGTCTGGACCTGGAAAAGAGTCATAGCTGCCTGAGAAGAGTCATAGTTATTCATGAGTTCCTTCTCTACCCACCCACTCACTGATCATTGACAATCATCTCCTTAATTTTCTCCCTCCATCACAAGTAGACGGTGGGAGCAGAGGTTTATGAAAAGCCATGACTCTTCTCGGGCAGCCATGACTCTTTTCCAGGCCCAGGCTGCAATGATTATAGAGCTGGTCCTCGTCAACCTCTTACGTTTAGATCATGAATAACACACCACTGAAATCTGCTTGTCTGTCACTACTTTATGCTGCCCATGGTGAGGGCGGCATAGCCTTGATGATAGGTTCCCTTTGAAATGTTTACAGCTTTCTGAGATTTGTGAAGTTTTCTGATAGGGTGGACTCATGGTAGCGCTCACCTTTTCTTCTCCTGGCAATCAATTTCCAAACATTGGAAGGGGGAGGGGTTGATTAAGTTTATTTTCAACACAAGGAATGATTTTGCAATTAATTTCAATTCATCTGATCACCCTCTATAACAATCTAGAGCTAATGCAAATTACCACCATAAAAACTGAACCCAACAAAGTTTGTGAAAAACAAAATTTGTGTCAGTGTCAAAACTTTTGGCCATGTCTGTAAATTATATCTGATATCACATATTTCCAAACAGACATGTACAGTATGACCTAGCCGCCTTATTATAGATGAGTAATATTTCCTTTAAAGTCATGAGTAAGCTTTATGAAGAACAATATGTTCTTTAAGCTGTCTGTCTCTAATTACAGAGAAGGGATTTTTCTCATGTGTGTGCTCTTGAACTACTACTGGCATAAGCAAAAAAATGATGTTGACTAGTATAGGTTGAATAAGTTAATTTATTTAACTGAGATAACACTTAGAGATCATTAACTGGTCTTAATCTGGTAATGCTCTCAGTCCACAGCTGCCTCCCATCTCCCATAGTCTTACAATGTGTCCATGGGAATCTAAAGACCTGGGAAGCAATGGATTTCCTGTTTAGATCAGCAATTCCCTCTGAAATTGCATTCTTCACATATATATTTGTTTCACATCGTTTCTTTCAGCTTTGGTTCATATTTCCAGCTAGATTTTCATTTCTGACTTGCCTTTGAGCCTTTGTGCTCGCTAGTGACTTAATTGCAATTTATGGAGGAATTTGCAATCCAATTTGGAACTCGGTACTGTTTTCCGCTATCAGAAAGGATTGTGGGATTCCAAAGGCAATTTTAGTAGTGAGAGTGGCTCTTCAAAATGTTCAGTGTTGATGAGTTTTTAGAATGATTTAAGTGCTTTTATCAGGTATGAAAAATAGGAAAGAAATAATCCAGAACAGGAATCCAAAGTTCATTAAAATCACATCAGCTTTATTGCAACTTCACGAAGGGCGCAACACTGGAAAAAAGATATAATATTTTTTCGCCTTAAGAGGGGTTTTCCGGTTTGCATTGACATGCTTTAAAATATTTTTATGAGCACAGCAGTAATTTTGCAATGTACTTTTTTCTTTATTGCTCCTATCTTCCATTCTGTGGTCACATGACCATGTCCATGCAGCTCTTTCTTATTTCCTGAGATGTTATGTCCATGGGAATGTCAAAGCAGCAACAGGGACAGTGATAGGGGAATGTCTATGTATCTAGCTGGGTGGGAGGAGCTGTAAACTAGCTGGGTGTTGTTAGGGGCAGTGCTGGAGCTGTAGTAGAGAAAGCAGAAGTGCATCATGGGTTTGGTTGGATACAGCAACAGGAAGTGATACATATGGGATGTAACAAACCAAGGATATTTGTTTAGGCTACTTGCACACTTGTGTTTGCAGGATCCGCTTGTGAGATCCATCCAGGCTCTCACAAACGGATGCGTCATGATAATACAACCGTCTGCATCCATTCTGAGCGGATCCGTTTGTATTATCTTTTACATATCCAAGTCAATACATATTACATATGAAAGTCAATGGAGGACGGATCCGTTTTCTATTGTGTCAGACAAAATGGATCCGTCCCCATTGACTTACATTGGGAGTCATGACGGATCCGTTTGCATCAGTTTCTTCATGTGGACACCAAAATCTAGCAAGCAGCGCCCCCAAAACGGAATGCTGACTGAACTGAAGCAAACTGAAGCAAAACTGATGCATTCTGAATGGATCCTTTTCCATTCAGAATGCATTAGGACAAAACTGATCAGTTCAGGACCGTTTGTGAGAGCCTGTGATGGATCTCACAAACGGATCCTGCGAACGCAAGTGTGAAAGTAGCCTTATATGGTAAAGATGGATCAGAAGAGTCCCAATTAAAAGAGAAAAAAGCATGGGGAAGATATACATGAGGTCAGCAACTACGAGAGGGGTTTAAGGGGTTGAAGTTGCGATATAGTTTTGTGATTTAATTGAATTTGGGATTCAGATGCTGGAATTTTTTTGGAATTGATTTAATCCTCACTTCCGGTAATCTGTTCCATGATGTACTAGACACCTATATTCACCCAATAGTTGGATCGGATCATGGTCCAGTCACCCTCCAGCTGGGTGGTGGCCCTGCACGTGCTCACACAAAAATATGGAGATTTCCTTCCTATCTTTACAACTTGGATGACTTTTGGTACTATAGAAAAAGAAATTGGGCAAATTACATTGATGATAACATACCCCACTGGGATGATATTAATCTATTATGTGTCACCTCTAAGGTGGTGATGAGAGGCCATGTTATTAGTTATTTAGCATACAAAAGAAAAAAAACACTGACAACAATTTCAGACACTACATGGAGAAGTCTTAAAAACACAAGCCGCCCACACCCAATTTCCCTCTCTCTCTACCAAAATGGAATATCAGAAGGCCTAATCATTGTTAAACATTTTTTTCCAGGGTATTGCCAGAGAACAAGTGAAAAACACACAAAACCGTTATTTCAGGTGGGGCAATTGGGTGGGTCCAATTCTGGCTAAGTTGACTCGTCCTGAACATATAGACTCAAAACAGGACATATGACGCTGGAGCCCAACAAAATAGAACAAATACTTAGGCACTTTTATGAAGATTTGTACAGGGCGGAGCCAACTCATATACTCACCATCAATAGGTTTCTGAACTCACTAATTCTTCCTAGTGTTCCTGATGACCTCAGGGATCTTTTAGACTCAGATATCATAGAGGAGGAAGTCCATGGCATTATTGCCTCATTACAACAACAACAAAACCCTGGGCCCAGACAGATTCCCAGCTGAATATTATAAGTTATTGCAACCCAATATAGTTCCTCATCTGACTCAACTATTTAATGCCATATACAAAGAACATATTCCGGTTGACTCATACCCTCCTTAACCAGGATTTTAAACTGCTAAGATTTAGCCAAAAGATTGCAGTTAATACTCTCTTCAATACTACAACAGGGCTTTACTGTCAACAGATATTCCACCAAAAAAATTAGAACAGTCATTGTAGCCACAATAGCAGCAAGAGATGCAAGTCACCAGCCTTCCCTGTTGCTTGGCCTAGATACAGAAAAAGCCTTTGATATGGTCTTGTGGCCCTTTCTTATGAAGGTTCTACACAAAAGGGGTTTTGGCTCTGTTTTCTGCCAATACATCACCCATACCCAAACCTTATCTAACACTTCTCTCTTTATAAATGGTAAACAATCGACACACATTGTCAAAATGTTGCTTTATACATCTTTTCAAATTGATAGTTATTGTAAAATTGTTGACTTTATCTCACTGATATTGTAATTTTATGTATCTTGATAAACTGTACGGTGACAAAAGTAAAAACAAGAAAAAAATAATCACCCTTCTTTCCCAGTTTTACACATAAGGATAAACGAACAGTAACAAACTATTAAAACTATTAAAATATACTTATTGTGAGCTAAAAAAATTAAAATAATGTTGCCTTGTCATTTTTACATTTTTTTTGCGCACAGTGGAAGTTGTAAAAACAAAACTCAAAAAACCATGGTAGATGTGCATTTTTTTTATTTCACCCCACAAAGATTTATAGATTTTTTTTCACTTGTACAGGATAATGCCCCATAGCAACCCATCGGAGATCAGCTTTCATTTTACCAGAGTAGTTTAGGAAATGATTGAGGCCCACCATACCTTTCCCTGCCAGTCGAGTGGTACTTTTTGTAGGGGGCAGTAGTGTATCAGTGTGTCCAAGATGGCTTATTTGATGCAGTTGTTATAGTAGAGGCCTATGTACGTACAGGCTGATTCAAAGAAACACAAGACTGTTTTGCTGGTAAGAAGACCTTCCCATTCCAGCAAAAATCAGTATAAATGGTTTAGTGCGCAAGTAGTGTAATGGAGGATTTGTGGTTGATGCAAAGAAAATTGACAACCGTTCTGTTCGGAAACACTTTGCTGGTGTAGACATCCAGGAGGGGATTTTCAGAAGCCTGAGAAAATTGGTGCACATCAGCAGAACACCATAACAGCTACTGAAATTGCTTCATCCTAGGCCATACAAAGTGGCAGTTTGATAACTACGGTAAATGTTACGTGATAACTACGGTAAATGTTCATTGGGTTCCTGTCTCTAGAGCCCCCACAGGTCCACAAAGCAGAGGTATTATATTATATATCAATATTATTTGATAAAAATTAATTTTCGCCATGCACATGGACACCTTAAAGGAATTATATGCACAGTTAACTGATCATGAGTATTGCTTCTTTCAGCAAGATGCTGTGCCAGATCATGTGGCGTTCATAGAAGAACATACTGTGATCAAAGGGTTTTGGCTTCCTGACTTAACAATGTGTTACCTTTATCTGTCGGGTTGCTTGAAGGGTAGGGTTTATTAAATAATCCCAAAACAGTGCCTGAACTGAAACCGCAAATTGAAATGTGTTGTTGCAGAAGGTGTTCTTGAACATCATAAGTTTGTATAGATGCTGGTGGATACCTTTTCCAGCATCTAGGTAAGTATGTCATGTTTCCATTATTCTATACAACCTACGGCAGGGAAGCATGATTCTGTTTTGGTGGCCCACATTGCATATATTTTTATTTGATTTTCTTTTTATTTTCAAGAGATTTGTTTGCTGTTGTTGAATGAGAATATTCTTGCTTATATCTAACTAGTGCCGATCCCAGTTAAAAGGTGAATACAACTATAACAAGGTTAGAAAATCCCCTGCGATTATCTTCCTGTGCTGACAGTATTCAGTAAAATCAGTAATTTATAAATTTAAATATCTGCTATTTCTGATTTCAATATTCACTTGGGAGGTGCTATCAGTAACTGACAGCTATTTATATATACACACGTACACAGAGAATGCTATCAATCACTGATAACACCTCCCTGTGTACAGCTATCAGTGACTGACAGCTATCTCTGCATACACACTTACACAGAAAATTCTATCAATCACTGATAACACCTCTCCTGTGTACAGCTATAAGTGACTGACAGCTATCTATGTATACACACTTACACAGAGAATACTATCACTCACTGATAACACCTCCCCCATGTACAACTATCAGTGACTGATAGCTATCTCTGTATACACACTTACACAGAGAATGCCATCAATCACTGATAACACCTCTCCTGTGTACAGTTATCAGTGACTGACAGCTACCTCTGTATACACACTTACACAGAGAATACTATCACTCACTGATAACACCTCCCCCATGTACAACTATCAGTGACTGATAGCTATCTCTGTATACACACTTACACAGAGAATGCTATCAATCACTGATAACACCTCTCCTGTGTACAGTTATCAGTGACTGATAGCTATCTCTGTATACACACTTACACAGAGAATGCTATCAATCACTGATAACACCTCTCCTGTGTACAGTTATCAGTGACTGACAGCTATCTCTGCATACACACTTACACAGAAAATACTATCAATCACTGATAACACCTCTCCTGTGTACAGATATCAGTGACTGACAGCTACCTCGGTATACACACTTACACAGAGAATGCTATCAATCACTGATAACATCGCCCCTGTGTAAAACTGTCAGTGAAATGTTTAAAGTACTGGTTTTATGAATCTTTTCATACAAAACTATACATCAGTCTGCTCCACTCCTCCTGCTCTATAACATGCTGCCTGCAGATTGCATTGAATTTTAGGGTGTCAGGTCCTCTTTAAAGAGGACCTGTCTCCACTCCTGACATTTCTGTTTTCTAACTTGCAATCGCCATATAAAAACAGTTCTGGAGCATCTATTCGTATGACCCTATGTTATGCCATTCTTGTTTATTTTTATAGCAGTTATGAATACATTGCCAGCAATTTGCTGTAAATATACAGATGGGTGTTACCAGTTGGGAAGGGTGGGGGGTGGGGGGTGTTCCTGCACAGTGTGACACCAGCAGCACTGATTGGACAGAGTCAGGCATACCATCTGTTAGTAACACCCAGCAGATGGCTGCCATTTGAATTGTAATGTTCTAGAAGGAATAATACAGGAATGGCATGGTCATAAGAATAGATGCACCAGAATTGTCAGGAGAGGTGACAGGTCCTCTCTTAAGGGCCTTTCACATAGGTCAATAATCCGGAAAGAACATTCATAGGAACATTTATTCAGTCAATTGTTGGCCCAGTTGAATACTCCACCAATCAGATGACAAAGGAACAAATCATCTGTCAGCTGAACAGATCTTTTATTCAAGTATAAAAATGATCACTGGTCGGCTGGCATCTCCTTGTGTATGCTGCCGACATAATGTGAAGTGTATGGAGGCTGTTTAGACGAGCTCTGATTGACTTGCTGTATCACCGATCAGTATTCATTATGGACCCACGTGTGGTCATGTAAAAGGAGCTGTAGGCCAGCTGTACACATTGGATAGCTGTCAGGTGAATGTTCATTCTGCCAACAGCTATCACTCCTGATCCTCTTATACACATGCCTATTCGGCTTGGCCAGGCATGGGATTCAGCCGGTTCCCTCCGGTTCTCCAGATCCGGTTGTTAAAATTACAGCTGGATCGGAGAACCGGGTTACCGGCTGAATCCCGATCCGGTGCGGCAGCGGGAGTTGAGCGCTTCCATTCCTCGTACAGCATCAGGATGTAGTGCACTCTGACCTGACGCTGAACGCAGTCAGGTGATAGTGCAGTGCGGGCAGAAAAGAGGAGCGCCGGACCTGGAGCGGAGCCGCAGCGCAGGAGAGGTAAGACAGTTTTTTTATTTTAATCTGATGGGGCAAAGTGGTCTGATCTGAGGCCTGATGGGGGCACAGTGGGCTGATCTGAGGTCTTATGGGGGCACAGTGGGCTGATCTGAGGTCTGATGGGGGCACAATGGGTTGATCTGAGGTCTGATGGGGGCACAGTGGGCTTATCTGAGGTCTGATGGGGCACAGTGGGCTGATCTGAGGTCTGATGGGGGCACAGTGGGCTGATCTGAGGTCTGATGGGGGCACAGTGGGCTGTTCTGAGGTCTGATGGGGCACAGTGGGCTTATCTGAGGTCTGATGGGGGCACAATGGGCTGATCTGAGGTCTAATGGGGGCACAGTGTATTGTATTTATTATTATTTATTTATTATTTATTGTACTTATTGGGGAACACTATGGGGCGTTTATACTGGCACGTCATAGGGGACACTGTAGGGGCATCTTAAACTGGCACATTATGTGCACACTATGGTGTTGGAGGGGGAAGAACACTATGGGGGCATATTATATAGGCACATTATGAGGACACTAAGAAGGGACATTTATACTGGCACATTTTGGGGGACACTATGGAGGAATCTTGTACTGGCACATTATGGGGGCACTGTCGGGAAGAGGAGAGGAGCACTATGTGGGCATTTACTAGAGGCATTATATAGGGGTATTTTATACTTGCATACATTTTAGGGGCACTAAGGGTTTTTTTTTTGTACTGGCACACATTAAGGGACATTCTTTGTACTGCTGCTCATTTTAAGTATTGAAGGTGGCAGGATGATGGAAAAGTAGGAACCTAAGATGTCTTTTCGTCAAACTGCAGAGACGAGAGATGGGTGAAAAATCATCATGGCGCGAAAAGAGAACGTCTGCATCAGAGGAGAAGTCACTGGATGTAAGAGGTATGTGTGCTGTATGCTGGATAGCACTGAATATAATGTGTATGCAAATATGTCTGTAGTGCTAGGTACAAATGTGTATAAAATGTATATGGAGCAGGTAAATCTACTGTAAGTGTAGCCTAGGTGTAATTTATATACTGTATGGTATATATTGTATATGTGATTATGTGAGTGTAGTGTCTATATCAGGGATCTCAAACTCGTGGCCCTCCAGCTGTTACAGAACTACAATTCCCATCATGCCTGGACATTCTTCAGCTACCAGGGCATGCTGGGAGTTTTAGTTTTGCAACATCTGGAGGGCCACGAGTTTGAGATCCCTGGTCTATATAGTCTGTTTATGTATGCATACCTCCCAACCATCCCAAATCTGGCATAACTACTGTGTGGAGGGGGCACAATGGAGACTAGGCAGGGTTGGAACATGTACAGATAGACATTGGGTGGAGTTAGAGGTGTGGGCCAGCGCTTTACAAAAACTCGCAGCGCTGGTAGTTTAGCTCCTTAGACTTTTTAAAAGTTTTGTGGTGTGTGTATATATGGTGTATTTATTTATATGTGTACCATGTATATGGTGCATGTATATGTAAACATGTGTCGTGTCGTCGCGTGTCCGCTGTTTAGTAGGGAACCTGTTCTTAAAAATTTGAATCCCATCCCTGGGCTTGGCCAAGCAAACATGTGTTCTTAGAAGGAAAAGGGGGAGGAAGCCACCGCTGGACTTCTCTGGCAGTGGCTTATGTCCTCAAAAACAAGAGGCAGTGGGAATCCAACTGCCTGATCCTTATCTTCCCAACATCTGGAACTGCGGGCATTAGATGGTCGACCAGTCCAGCCAAAACCTGCAGGTTCGACCGTCATATAGCTACATCATTAGAGTCCCAGTTGTTTAGGTGAATAGCCTAGGCAAAAGTTTCTAGACTTGACACAAATGTATTTCTTGCTAAAAGACATAATGGGTAGCACAGTGGCTCAGTGGTTAGCACTAATGCCATGCGCTGAGGTCCTAGGTTCGAATCTGACCAAGGACACATCTGCATGGCATTTGTATGTTCTACCCATGTTTATGTGGGTTTCCTCCAGACTCTCCAGTTTCCTCCCACACTCCAAAGACATACTGACATAGGGAACTTAGATTGTGAGCCCCATTGTGGACAGCTTGCTGCAATATATCTTTAAAGGGGTTGTCCGGGTTCAGATCTGAATCAGGACATACCCATAATTTCACCCAGGCAGCCCGCCTGATGTTAGCTGATGCTCTCCCCAGCCCTGCACACGATCGCACAGGGCAAGAGCTGTTCTATTTACAATAACACACTGCCGGGCGGAGGCTTCCGCCCAGAAGTGTGTTAGGTGACATCACCAGCTCTGATGGGCTGGCTTTAGCGCTGCCCTAGCCGTTTTACAGGCAGCCCTAGGGCCTGGCAGCCCTGTCACCGGAACTCCTAAAAATGCCTTTGCCCTGCAAGATTCAGCGCAGGACATGAACTGCTCCGATGCTCAAGTCAGGGGGGCTGCCTGGGTGAAAATGGGGATATGCCCGGGTTCAGCTCTGAACACGTACAACCCCTTTAAAGCACTGCAGAATATGTATGTTCTATATAAGTGCTCGCTGTCATGTATCTCCCGGCGACTGGTTAGTTATTCGGCGCACTAGGGATACAGCAGGATTATGTGCTGGCCACACTGATCAATGTGAAATAGCAGGGATGTGAACACTTAAATTTAGGGTACACATAGTAATACATGTGTACTGTAGAGTATATGAGGGAGCAGGCAGGGCAGCAGCCACCCTCACAGTCAGTACTGCACTGTACTAGGAAGACAGATATGCCTTAGGAATGCTGATTTAGAGAGCACTGCTAAAGGACTTTTCAGGGCAAGTTTTCTAATATAAATGTCCATCTTCACTAAATAAACTATATTAGAAAAATATTCCCTATCACTGTCCCTACACATTAGGAGGGGAAAAAATAAATTATAGTACTACTTTAAGTAGACCAAGATGGCCAGCCATAGGTTGGTGAAGATAAAGGTGACCCTTTAAAATCCACAACCAGAATATAACGCAGTAGGGAGAGATTTATCAAAACTCATGTAAAGTAGAATTGGATTAGTTTCCTATAGCAACCAACCAGATTCCCCCTTTTATTTTCCAAAGGAACTCTGAAAAATGAAAGGTGGAATCTGATTGCTGGCTATGAGCAACTAAGCCAGTTCTACTTTATACTACTTTTGATAAATCCCCCCCTAAATTTTTAGCCACAATACGTTGAAAGCAGTAAACATCCTCTTTCTGGGACTGGATGGATGAGAGGGGGAGGCTTCAGGAACTGCAAGAAGTAAGAAAACATCTTGTTAATGTCATCCCTCCCCCTGTACGACCTTATTGTGATTTCAGGGGTTTGAGGTGAACATTTTCCATGTCATCATCTCTCCAATAGAAATCTATACCAGCCAGGCTTTGTGTCCTTGACTGAAGAGATAACCTGTCTGTCTACACACATGACCACTGCAACCAATCACGGGCTTCAATGGTGTACAGATTTAAACCACTGAGGCTAGTGATTGGCTGCAGCAGTCAGTGTCATGTTTATTATATTAGTTTAATAGTTATTGTATTTGTATTTTAATATGATGTATGTGTAACCCCTCTTGATGCACAGCATCATGGAATTAATGGGGGATTAAAATAAATAGTAGTAATAATAATAATAATAATAATAATAATGTTTGTAGTTGAGTACATCATCAAACAGTTTAACAGCGGTGCTGGAATGGGGGGAGTGATTGGATTATTTTATGCAATTTATAGAAATTGGCTACATTTTGTATGATCTCAGACAACCCCTTTAATTTCATGAAGGCACTTATGAGTGTTAAGTGGCTATTGGCAGAGGACATTTTTATACTGCTTCAATATCTATTTTCATAAAAGTATATGTATATGGTGGTATGATTTTTTTCATTTTATAAGTCAGGCTTTGTGTGTACATGTACATGTTAAAAAGTGTGATAACCATCCCAAATCCCTGAAAGCGAAAGGGTAAAATCTGAATAGGTACCAATCAATTCTACCTGACTCAAAAGTACTATTGAAAGCAGAGAGAGAAAGACACACAGAGAGAGAGAGGCCCATGTGTAATACTCCAATGGAGAGATGTGTTATCCCTCTAAAAGTGCAAGAGTACAAAATGACCCCATAGTATGCTTCTCTAAATGAGATGTGCAAGCCAAGTCCCTCTTTTTCATTTGGCTGAAATGACTCTGAAATTGGGGTTTGTTAGAATCTGAATTTTTGGGAAATTTTGGACGAATTCCAAATTGGTAGAATCGATTCGCTCATCTCTATTGTGATATTAGAATTATGGTGTAGATGCATTTTGTACAAGATTGTGGAATTTAACTCTATTAAATTGTAACATTTTTGTCCTGTCAGTTAGATAGGGATGTGTCAAAAATGAGAAGGTAAACACGTCCGTATTTCCATAATATCATTGCAGGATCTACAGTATGTGTGGCCAAATTTCTATAGACTCATTCACTAAATGTGCAAAAAATATGATTAGAAAGAATGCAGATTTGTTAGTATTTGAACTGTAAACTGAAAAAAAAAACATGTAGGCTGATGCCTTTGTTCTGTAGTCACGTATCTGTTAAATCATTCTTAGCATTACTATCTTTTGAACAATATGTTTATCTGATAAAAATATGGTATAAAACCAAAATGAGCTGATCACATCTTGGCTTCATGGATTCTTTGACTTAGTCTCACCATCTATAGACATAACAATATTGACAAATGCACAATATACTGTAAGATGAGGACACTCTTTTGGCATACACTTAGATGCATGGGGGCTAAAGTATTCTTTCACAGTGGACATGCCAATTGTGGGCAAAAAAATGTGAAGCAGATTTACTCAACCTATAGATGTCATCAATTTTGACAGGCTGTCTAGACCTACACCATATTTATCACAGTGTCTCAGGCTGGATGATATATTTGGTGGATGCCTAGAACTTTTGTCTAGCTTTATACCAACTACTTTGGGTCAGGCTACTTTCACACATGTGCAAGCAGGGTCCAGCATTCTGTTCCAGCAGGGGAACAGCCTGCCAGATCTGTACTAATGCTAGCCGACGTGTGTCACCGGAAGTCCACTCCAGCCCTGTTCACTATAATGAGGATGGGCCAGAGGTCTGGCTACAGCAAGGAAAACATGCCGAGAGGTGGCTGAAAGAAAACTGCAGCATGTTCCCCTGCCGGAACAGCCTGCCAGACCCTGCTAGCGCAAGTGTCAAAGTAGCCTTAGTTTTGAAAAAACAATTTACACCAGAATTGTGGTGAAATTGTTGTGGTGTTAAATGTTACATACTGGACCCAACGTAACATTTCCAGAATGACACACCTCTTTGGTGTTCAGCCGTATCAGGAAGATACAGATATTTTCTTTAAACCTAATTATGCCACATTCTGGCACAATATACCCCAGAATCTAGGTGCACTCAGATTAGTAAATGTGGACCAGTGTGTATTTAATCTGCAGGTACTTCCTGAGTTTGACATCTGCCATCATAGTAACCAAGCCTTGTTCTCTTTGAAATTCACAAAATCATTCTGTACTTTACTTTAAAGACAATCTTGATTTATTTTTTATTAATTCACCTGATCAAATAAAACACTTACCAACATGGTAAAAAAAGTGACTTTACAAGATTTCACTTTGACATTAGTGTTTCACAATGAAATCTAGTATCATTCTTTTGCAGGTAAGGTTTATATACATCATCATTGCAGTTCATAAATCATACACTGCTAATTCCTTCAAATAAGACAAAATTCAAGTGCTGAAAAAAGTAACTTTTGCATATAAAATCCTATATTTAAATACATCTTGTGCAATGTCTTCTTCCTTGAATTATACTGTAAACATATCAAATGTTTAGTTTAAAAAATAAATCATATATGATGACCTAAAGTGTATATGCAACTAACACAGTGTTAGTAGAGCAAGTATAGAGTATGCTTCTGCAATATATGTTTTTATGACAGAAAAGGGAAATATAATTAGTCAGGGCCTAAGGAAGTAGGAGCGGATGTGGTGAATAAGGAAGGAAGACTACCGTCACACGTTTTGTACACAGTGATACTCAATGTATTCTTATGGAGTGAAATTACCATGCCACAGTATAGGGAAGAATATGGCACTTTACGGAGGCGCACCATGGCGGTACGCAGACTGTCTACAGTTTTGGTATACACCACCCTATCAGCACATAAGGCATCATTCACACGACCACTTGTATTTTGTAGCCCGCAAAACTGCTAAATACGGACGATATCCATGTGACATCCCTGATGCATTCTTTTTTTTTTGTGGACCCATGACTTCAATGGTTTTGTGTTCTGCATTTTGTGGCCAAGAATAGGACTATCTGTTCTATCTTTTGTGGAATGGACATAGGTATACAGAAAGCACACCTATCATTTGTGTGATTTCGATATGTTAGTTCCGCACAAAGACCATGTCCTTTACTTGAGTCCAAGTCCACAAAAAAAAAAAAAATGGATGCAACACAGGCGTCACATGGATGTCATCCGTGTTTTGTGGATACACGTTCTGCGGACCACATATACCAATATATCCTATATTATGACAAGAAATTGCTCAAAAAGCTTAAATGTAGCCAAAATTTAATAATTACATTAGAATAAGGTTAGAAATAATAAAAGACAGAAGACATGTATACATTAATACACCAAAAAACAAGCTTTGGTCCTATTTCATATACTCATATTTCACCTTGCACCATGTTTTGATATAATTGTAAACCGCTGTGAGAAACTATTACATAAAAAGTGAAGTAACGTTCTACATCAGCCTCTCAGGAAAATGAGTTCCTTGTGCCTTTTCATTGCATTAGGAATTAGGATATAGTCATGTGCGGACGATTTGTTACAGAAATGTATGAGAAAATGACTTGGTAAACACATGGATTTCTGCAAGCTTCATTCAAATCAAGAAAAAGTAAGAGATCAGAGCCTATCCTAGAAAATTAGGAAAGCCTGATGTATAGGCAAGTTCTCATGGAAAGCCTGCCATAAGCAGATGGCTTGTTTCAATGTTGCACATGTGATCTGTTCGATAGGTAAAAAAATCCTAGAAAGTGGTGTTTTTTTTTATTATTTTGCCCATCGTTGTGTAACTGATCATTTAGTTTTACCATCTATGGCCTGAACCTTTCTTTGCAATAAGTCAGTCCATAATATTCCTAAATCCAGATAAATTATCAATTAGCACTGGCTTTACCAGACTACCTCTCATATTTCTGTTCCCGTCATTTTCACTTAAAGGGAATGTACACCAATTTGCAAGCATTTTTTTTTACTGCTCCAATGTATCTAAAATAAAAACTTAAAATAGCCTTGATTAAAATATTCTTTATCATTTTGTGTACAGACCTTTGGGTTACAGAATACAAATAACTGTACTCTTTGTTCTGTAAGTTAGCGAAAAAAAAAAAAAAATCTTAAAGTCAGACTACATCCAGGGTTCGTTTGTAGTTTGTAACAATTGAGACTAATATGTTCGGAAAGGAGCTGTACACAGAAAACTGTAAAATACTTTTATCAAATATATTTTGTATGTCAGAACATGTCAAATAGAACATGTCTATTACTGTCCGCATTACGGACAAGGATAGTACTGTTCTATTAGGGGCCGGCTGTTCTGTTCCGCAAAATACAGAATGCACATGGACGCCATCCGTATGTTTTGCAGAGCACAAAATACATACGGTCATGTGCATGAGCCCTAAACAAGAGATCAGATTTCTTTGCATGACATCATTAATATAGTAATTCATTAAACTCATTTCTATCTTTGAATCTTATTCCCATTTAATACTTTCTCATGGCAGAACATAGAACTTCACTTTATAGCTTTTATCTCAGATTCATTGCACTTGTAGAGATTAAAGTGGTTGCCCAAGTGTTTGGTCATCAGTATCTGATGGGAGGGGGTGTGACGCCCGGCACCCCCTGCTGACCACCTGTTTGAAGAGACTCTAGCAGTCTAGTGATCCCTGCAGCCTTTTCCTAGGCCCGTGACATCACATTCATTGTACACATGGCCTAGGCGCAGCTCAGTCCTATTCAAGTGAATGGAACTGAGCTGCAATACCAAGCACAGCCACTATCAAATGGACAGTGCTCTGCTTGGTAAGCTATGAGGAGGTGAGCGCCGAAGTGTCATCAGACAGCTCATTGGTGGTGGTGCCAGGAGTCAGACCCCCACTACCTACCACCTATCCTGAGGATCAGTCATCAGTGTAAAACACTTAGAAACACTTTAACTACATGTCAGATGCTTGTGTAGTCATTTGGTTAATTTAATCATTCATTGGTATGACTTTGATTCCATGGGCATTGATGTAAGTCAGCAGGATTTTGGCCCTTCTCTCTATCACATCGATCAGTTTTTCAATCCCTTGACGTCCTCTTTGACTTTCCCAAAATACTTTGTCCAGGAAAAATGACTGGAGGAGTTTTTCTCGGAGTCTGTGACTTTTCAGCACCGAAACAGCTGATTCAGGAAACCTGGAAAACAGAAATTATTAAGATTATGACTAGAAATATGTAAACTTCCTGCATGCTGGACAAACCTATTGGTATTTGATTAAAAGAGGAAACATGATACTAGGAAAGGAAACATTGTTATATCGTAGTTTATCAATAATATTATGTCACACCTACAAAGCATGATATTACAGCTTTAAAGGGGATGTTCAGGATTACAAAAAAAGGCATACTTTGTTTCTAGAAACAGCACTGGTCTTGTCCATGGGCTGTATCTAGTATTGCTGCTAAGTCTCACTGACCCGAATGGGGATGAGTTGCAATGATAGCAGCCAACCCCAGGCATTCAATTGTAAATTCTCTTTTAATGCATGTTTATCCTATTAGATAAAGCTGGGCTAAAGTACTAAATTCTCTTAAAAGATTGTCCCTGTAAACAACAGAGCCCTTTGTTAGACCATCCCAGAAGTTACTTTCCTTGCTGGGGAAACAGACAGAAACAAACATAAACAGCGTATCAGTGATGAGCGGATCAGAACTGGGGGTCGTAACCCCCCCAGTAATATTATACTCACTCTTTGATTCCTTCCAACAATTTAAAATCCAAATTATCTTCACTTCTATCAAAATATCCTTTGTTATTAATAAAAACCAAGTGGCGAGGGTCATGCTTCCTTTGTACAATGTGTGTCAGGTCAATATTGCTGGGGTTGTCACATTTTAAATGCAGCCCTTGTTGTGCACATTTATCTTCTTTCCGAGGTCTGAAGCCACAACAATGTTTATCAAGACGATTGTAAACCTGTGGGAACATGACAAGATTAAAGAATAATATAAGTGTCATCAGTACAGAGTAAACTCACAATGTCTCTATCATGGTGTCCTCATACTATGGTAGACATCATGTGTCCATATGTGGAAGTAAATGTACCAGAATCCAGAGCTGTCCTATATTGTGAAATAATATATGCCAAAATAGTCAAAGGCTACCGTTTGCATTCACTCTAGGCACTCAAGCCCCAGGCTATGTAAGACCCACAGGAGTCAAAATCAATGTACTGTATATATTGTGTATATGGGTATGTGTCTATCTAATATCAATCTATCTATGTAGTATCTATCTATCTATCTATCTGACTATCTATCAATCTATCTATCTAATATTTATCTAATAACTATCTATCTAATCATCTATCTAAAAGTAGAAAAAATCTACAGCATATCCATTGTTAGTGAAAAAAACGGAGTGTCCATTATTCACCCAGATAGCAACGTGTACAGTTTTCATCCAGCATGTTTCTAGGTCTCTTAACCCCCCTCTTAACCCCCTTGGGTATGAATTAGGATCTATTTCCAGTACATTTTGTCAGAAACAATCAAAAGCTGAAGAGTAGCAAAGAGTGACTTACAAGGGCTTAGACGAAGTGGGAAAATTTGTATTTTGGTTGTAATAACTTCCTAATTACCTCTATGATGCACTTGAAGAAAGTTTGCTCAGTTGACAAACTTTTTCAGGGGAGCATCCTTAGGCTCCATTCACATGTCCTGTTTTTCTTTCCTGATTCGATCCTCATCCTGATCTGGATCCATTCATTTCAATGGGTCCTGAAAAAATCAGGATCGAATCAGGAAAAAAAACAGGATGTGTGAATGGAGCCTTAGGCTACTTTCACACTAGCGTTTTAAAATTCCGGTATTGAGTTCCGTCATAGGGGCTCAATACCGGAATAAAACGCTTCAGTTTTGTCCCCATTCATTGTCAATGGGGACAAAACTGAACTGAAGACAACGGAATGCTCCTGAAAGCATTCCGTTTCGTCTTCAGACCGGAGAACAAACCGCAGCATGCTGCGGTTTGCTCTCCGGTCCAGGCATCCGCACAAAGATGGATCCGGAATGACCCCCAATGCAAGTCAATGGGGGCGGATCCGTCTGGTGTGACCACAATGGTAACCGGATCCGCCCTCCATTGACTTTCAATGGAGTTCATGACGGATCCGTCACCACATACACACAATACACACATACAGACATAGACATACACATAAATATACACATACACACATACAGACAGACATACACATAAACATAAACATACACAGACATATACACATACCAATACACATACATACTTACATGCTCCCCGGCAGGTCTCCAGAGCGTCGGAGGGACAGGACGGCGTGCACAGATAACGATTCCACCAGGCGCCCAGCAGAGGGCGCTGTGGGGAATCGTCACCTGTGCGAGCCGTCCTGCTCCTTGCCCGCCATCTAGGCCGTTATGACCTAGGTGTTGGGAGCAGCGGCTATGTAGGGGCACACACAGGTGGTAAACTGCGTCCAGAGAGTCCACCAGTAGAGAGAGTCATTTGATCTGCTGACAAACATGAGCAGCTCCCATGGTTTTGTTGGCCACCATCCAGACACAGGTGGCACCTTCTTTAAACACCCCTGTCTCTGCCTGGATCATTTCCAGGTGCTTAGCAGACAGAAAAATAGTCTTATGGCACCCATTACATGTCCATTGACTGCCAGACATCGTCATTTTCATTTGCAGTGGTGTCACAAACAAGAAACCTGGACTACTATGGACTAGAACCGCATCGTTTTTAGCTACAAATCCAGGTTCTGTTCTATTTGGGATCCCATGAAGCTCGGGTTCAAGTATGGAGGTTTTGTGGTGAGCGTTTGAATCCTGTCTTTGCTGCAGAGCGACACACTGCCCCAACTGCTGGTGTGATAATCTGGTGAGCCATGATATATGACAGTCAGTCATAGCATTGATACGAGGAACACTAACAGCTCAGCGTTACGTATGTACAGGACATCTTGCATCCATGTGTTGCCTCTCTTGATTTTCACACATATAAAGTTTCATTCCATTCCAACAACTCCTTCTTGGTACATTATGTTTTTTTGTCAATGAGTGTATTTGTATGACCTCAACAGAGGCACAACATGTGAAATTAAAAAAAAAAGACAAAAAAAAATTAAAAGTTAAAAATAAAAAATCACAAGCTGCACTGCAGCTTCTATATATAAACTACTAGCAGAAAGACCCGGCTTCGCCTGGGTATATTTCATCTATTTATTTAATGTTTCTGTGTGTCGTTGCAGAGAGAAAGTCAATGCAGCTGACAGGAGGTGATTTTTACCTTAATTTTTTCAATCCCTATTGGCTGCGGAGTGGGAGGGGGTGTGGTTTAATGGGACACGGGGAGGGGGGGGGTTAAGTCCTTCATTTCAGGGTGGCCTGAATTATAGGTTAATGCCATGGTAATTTGAATAAACACAATGGGTAGCAGTGGAAGAAAACATTGCTTTGCGCGGGTATATTTAATCTATTTCATTTAATGTTTCTGTATGTTGTTGCAGAAAGAAATCCAACCTCCCTCCCGCCCCTGCAGCTGACAGAAGTTGATTTTTACCTTCATTTTTTCAATCCCCGTTGGCTGCGGAGTGGGAGGGGGCGTGGCCTGACAGAGTCGGAGCGTGGTTTCGCGAGATCTGGGGCGGGGGTCAGAGTGGCATGAATTTGCAGGTCGATGACATGGTAATTTATGGGGACCCGCAATGGGTAGCAGTGGAAAAAAACATCTTTTATTAGTACTGAATGCTCGTAGTCTAAAATTAGTAAATTTCATCTACGATTTTTGTGTGTCATTGCAGAGAGAAATTCACCCTCCCACCCCTGCAGCTGATTTTTTTCAATCCTCGTTGTCTACAGAGTGGGAGGGGGCGTGGCCTGGCAGAGTTGGGGGTGTGGATTATCAAGATGCTTCGAACGGTTGTAGTCTGAAATTAGTCTATTTCATCTAAAATTTTGTGTGTCATTGCAGAGAGAAATTCACCCTCCCACCCCTGCAGCTGACAGAAGTTTATTTTTCCCTTCATTTTTTCAATCCCTGTTGGCTGCGGAGTAGGAGGGGGCGTGACCTGACACAGTTGGGGGCGTGGCTTAACAAAGCACTTCGCATAGGTGATTTAATCTATTTCATTTAATGTTTCTGTGTGTCGTTGCAGAATGGCTGCAGAGTGAGAGGGGGCGTGGTCTGACAGAGTTGGGGGCGTGACTTAGCAAGACGATTCGAACAGTTGTAGTCTATAATTAGTCTATTTTATCTAAAATTTTTGTGTGTCGTTGCAGAGAGAAATTCACCCTCCCACCCCTGCAGCAAACAGAAGTTTATTTTTACCTTTATTTTTTCAATCCCCATTGGCTGCGGAGTGGGAGGGGGCGTAACCTGACAGAGTCGGGGGCGTGGATTAGCAAGACGCTTCACATGGGTGTATTTAATCTATTTCATTTAATGTTTCTGTGTGTCGTTGCAGAAAGAAAGTCAAACTCCCACCCATCCCTGCAGCTGACAGAAGTTGATTTTTACCTTTATTTTTTCAATCCCTGTTGGCTGCGGAGTGGGAGGGGGCGTGGCCTTACAGAGTCGGGGCGTGGCTTAGCAAAGCGCTTCGCATAGGTGCATTTAATCTATTTCATTTAATGTTTCTGTGTGTCATTGCAGAATGGCTGCGGAGTGAGAGGGTGCGTGGCCTGACAGAGACGGGGCGTGGCTTAGCAAAAGACTTCGAACGGTTGTAGTCTATAATTAGTCTATTTCATCTAAAATTTTTGTGTGTCGTTGCAGAGAGAAATTCACCCTCCCACCCCTGCAGCAAACAGAAGTTTATTTTTACCTTCATTTTTTCAATTCCCGTTGGCTTCGGAGTGGGTGGGGGCGTGACCTGACAGAGTCGGGGGCGTGGATTAGCAAGACGCTTCGCATGGGTGGATTTAATCTATTTTATTTAATGTTTGTGTGTGTTGTTGCAGAAAGAAAGTCAACCTCCCACCCATCCCTGCAGCTGACAGAAGTTGATTTTTACCTTTATTTTTTCAATCTCTGTTGGCTGCGGAGTGAAAGGGGGTGTGGCCTGACAAAGTTGTGGGTGTGGCTTAGTGAGACCTGGGGCGGGGGTTTTAAGTACTTCTTTTAGGGTGGCCTGAATTAAAGGTAAATACCATGCTTATTTATGAGCCCACGCAATAGGCAGCAGTGGAGGAAAACATCTTTTATTACTACTGAACTGTAGTAATAGAAAAAAACATAAGTTATATTTATGGTCACCGGAATACCTTTAACAGTGTCAGTGAATAGAAATGGATGAGATCCTCAGCTGCTGATAATTACCTGGTTGTTATGGAAACCTGCCCTCCCTGTGTGGCTTTGCAGAGAATGGCAGTTGGAGTTTAAAACCAAAGCTCCCAGTTGTAATATTGGCTAATGGAGATCATATTTTGGGAATATCTCGGGAATGGTACGTCCTAGAGAGATGAGACCTGGTCTAAAACCTTCCCGGACACCTGATGTACCTGTGTGCCGAATTTGGTGAAAATCGGTCCAGTAGTTTGGTCGCGCATAGAGAACAGACAGACAGACAGACAGACAGAAACTCATTTTTATATTATTAAGAGATATATCCCTCTGTATTACAATTATGTTAAGGACTATTATCCCTTGTTTTCTATTTTCCCTGGTATAAATATAAAATGCTGAAATAACAATGACAATTATTTACATAACCAAACAGAGAAAAAAGTTATGCCTTTCAGAGACACATGTACTGAAGGAATGGAAAATGCACCTGGTCAGGAAGGGAGGTAAATAGCCTGGTCTTCAACTGGTTAAAAGACTCCTTCAGGTTAATTTGTTATAGTGAAATAATGAAGAACTATAATCCTTTGTTTAATCTTAAAAATGAACAAATCACATCCTATTTTGGACATTCCTCACCTAAACACTATTTCAGGAAATTGTCTAAGTTTCCTGCTTATCCAGACACCACCCTGGCATAGCTATGTTTAGCTTGGAGAACATAGAAGTATGATGCCACTGCTAAATATAGGTTTTTAAGCCAGACAGAACAAGGTCTTTTCCGTGATGATGAGGCAGACTGCCACAACCACAAACATTCCCTCATCTACTGTCTGCAGTTAGTCTTTTATAAAAGCGACCAGGTTCATTCCAAAATACTATTATACCCATACCAACACTTATATGATGTTACTGTGTTCATTTCAAAGATGCAATTGGAATTAATGACCATGCATGGTAATTGGTAGAAAAGCAAGCCTTTCTGCTATTCATTCCAGAGGAACCATCCATACTTTATCCTGCTATAGTTATAGTTCATTGTTGGGTCAGCCTTTTAAAACATTCTGTCACCAAGTAGTAGCCTATTTGGTCATGTGTAAAGTTGACATTAGAGGGTGTTCAGGGGTGGATAAAGGATAACCTGGGCCCCGAGCTCTATGTGAGGTATGGGCTCCCCTCCATCTCAGTACAAACACCACAAACATGGATGCTCCTTTAAACATGTTCACTACATACCTTGAGGCTCCCATATACACATTCACACATAAAACCACAGATAACACAGTGATAACTCTCTGAGTACAGATAATGTATTAGATGTCCCCTGCAGTCCCAGGTAATACCACAGATAACAGTGATAACTCTCTGGGTACAGATAATGTAGGAGATGTCACATACAATCCTATGTAACACCACAGATAACACAGTGATAACTCTCTGAGTACAGATAATGTAATGTCACCTGCAGTCCCATGTAATACCACAGATAACAGTGATAACTCTCTGAGTACAGATAATGTAGTAGATGTCCACTGTAGTCCCATGTAATACCACTGATAACAGTGATAACTCTCTGAGTACAGATAATGTAATAAATGTCACCTGCAGTCCCATGTAATACCACATATAACAATGATAACTCTCTGAGTACAGATAATGTAGTAGGTGTTACCTGCAGGCCTATGTAACACCAGAGATACCAAAGATAACTCTCTGAGTACAGATAATGCAATGAATGTTACCTGCAGTCCTATGTAATAGCACAGATAACAGTGATAACTCTCTGAGTACGGATAAGTAATAAATGTTACCTGCAGTCCTATGTAACACCACAGAAAACACAGTGGTACAGATAATGTAGTAGATGTCACCTGCAGTCCTATGTAACACCACAGATAACACAGTGATAACTCTCTAAGTACAGATAATGTAGTAGGTGTTACCTGCAAGCCTATGTAACACCAGAGGTAACAGTGATAACTATCTGAGTACAGATAATGTAGTAGATGTCACCTATGTAACACCACAGATAACACAGTGATAATGTGTAATGAATGTTACCTGCAGTCCTATGTATTGTTACCTGCAGTCCAATGTAACACCACAGATAACACAGTGATAACTCTGAGTACAGATAATGTAGTAGATGTCACTTGCAGTCCTATGTAACACCACAGATAACAAAGTGATAACTCTCTGAGTACAGATAATGTAATAAATGTCACCTGCAGTCCCATGTAACACCACAGATAACAAAGTGATAACTCTCTGAGTACAGATAATGTAATGAATGTTACCTGCAGTCCTATGTAACACCACAGATAACAGTGATAACTCTCTGAGTACAGATAATGTAGTAGATGTCACCTGCAGTCCCATGTAATACCACAGATAACAGTGATAACTCTCTGAGTACAGATAATGTAGTATATGTCACCTGCAGTCCTATGTAACACCACAGATAACAAAGTGATAACTCTACAGATAATGTAATAAATGTCACCTGCAGCCCTGTGTAACACCACAGATAACAAAGTGATAACTCTCTGAGTACAGATAATGTAGTAGATGTCACCTGCAGTTCTATGTAACACCACTGATAACACAGTGATAACTCTCTATGTACAGATAATGTAATAAATGTCACCTGCAGTCCCATGTAATACCACAGATAACAGTGATAACTCTCTGAGTACAGATAATGTAGTAGATGTCCCTGTAGTCCCATGTAATACCACTGATAACAGTGATAACTCTCTGAGTACAGATAATGCAGTAGATGTCAACTGCAGTCCTATGTAACACCACTGATAACACAGTGATAACTCTCTCAGTACAGATAATGTAGTAGATGTCACCTGCAGTCCCATGTAATACCACAGATAACAGTGATAACTCTCTGAGTACAGATAATGTAGTATATGTCACCTGCAGTCCTATGTAACACCGCAGATAACATAGTGATAACTCTCTGAGTACAGATAATGTAGTAGATGTGACCTGGGTAGGTCATCAGGAGGTAGTTCTGTGCGGGGCTGCCAAAGCTCGCCTCTCCTTCTTGTCACGTTGCAGTTGTGTCCTCCTTCTCTTATGGTTGCAGTAACGTGGCAAGAGGGAAGAGGTGTCACCAGGTTTGAGAGCCCCACACATAACGTCCTGACACTAGCTGGTCTCAGGATGTTATGAGTACTGTGGACAGCATGGCTTGTGTCTGTTCCAAGTTTTGGGGCCGCCCACCAGGCAATGCACACAGTGGAAATTGTTGCCATTGCCGGGGTGAGCATCCCTAGAATATGAAATGGGCACAGTGTGACCTGAAGTCAGGGGCTGGGCCTGCAGACTGCGATGGTGAGCAGGCCTAGTAAGGCTCTATAGAAGCTTGGTGCAGCTTAGTTAGTGCTGCAAGGGATGAATGATAATAGGGGCAAACTTTCATAGGCCCCCTGGAAGACTGGGCCCCAGGCGGCTGCACAGATTGCCTTCATTATGCTGAATGTGTTACAAAAATGTAGCAGTATGTATGATCAGTTGCTGCTTATGGTCCATAAATCTATAACCATAAAATAACTCTTAAGCTGAAAAGTTAATTTTTTTTATTATCAAGAGTATTTATGGCAAAAAAAGTAAAATATACGCAATCTTACCTAAGGGCTACACACAGATCAAAAAGAAATCTATAGCCAAAGCTAAAAGGGCATCCCGTGTTGATATATGCCACACATTACACCTCTCCATCTCAGGAAAGAAATCCCCCACCATCACCACCACCACTATAAAACTTTATCTTAAAGGAGAGAAAATATGATGTTAAATGCTACCAAAGTACACTCATTAACAAAAAAATAACGCCCTCCACCCCCATCCCCTCCACACTTGATTGGTCAACGATGTATTGAATGAGGAGGGGAACCCTGTATAATGTAGGTTAATATAGCCTACAGAAAGGCAGGATGGAGCCAGGATTAGGTGGGTTATATCTGCTTATGACCTCAAGGATCTTCATGGGCTACCACTATGGTACATACACTCTTGGTAGCCTGTTGAATTCCACTCTATAGGTATATCCTTGCTGCTAAAAACATTATACTTAGCACTAAACATGAATATTGATCTCTCTGTGGTGTACCAGAAATACACAGTAGGTGGTTGATCAATGGACTAAAGGCAGAGATAACCTATACTGTAAACATGGCTTAAAGTATGTGACATTATTTTTCCAAATTACTAAAGAACGGCCATTAATCATGGAAACTATTCCCTCCACCACCCCCTACAGATGTGTCCACAATTACCTTTGTTCAAAACTAGTTAGGCCAGTTACACATTTGTGGTATGTAGATCCAGTAGACTGTTCCGGCCGTGAACAGCCTGCCGGATCCATGAATACCGGACTCTACCGTGTGCTGCCGAGATACCGTCCGACGCCATTCATTATAATGGGGACTGGCAGAGATTTGTCTGCCACCCAGAAAATATACTGAGAAGCGGCAGGACGGTCCCAATTATAGTAAATGGGGCCGGATGGTATCTTGTAAGCACAAAGTGACACCCAGTATTCACAGATCCAGCAGGCTGTTCCCGGCTAGCCCAGCCCGCCAGATATGCTTACTGCAAATACAATATCTCATGAAAAAAATTCAATACAATATAATAACATGCTAGCAAAACCCTTGTCAGGCTGCAGTTCACATCACAACCACTGGGTGGGCACACACAGACAGAGGTAGGATAGACATCTCGTGACAGAAAGTCATAAAAATGTTTTTGGCACACATCAGGATTTGCTGAGCCAAGAGATAAGGTAAGGAAGGACATAGATGTATTCCTTTTGGAAAGCTAGTTTCACACTAGCGTGTGTACATCTGTTCCAGCTGGGAAGAGACTGCCGGATCTCTCTGTACATCGATGCTGTCCAGCCCCATTGCTGGAAGTTACAGCAGTTTTCGTCCAGCTGATTCTCGGCATATTTGCCTGGTTGCGGCCGGATCTCTGCCGGTCCCCATTATAGTCAATGGTGCCAGACAGCAAAGATTTAGCTTCCAGCAATGCTGGAATACAGAGGGATCCAGCAGGCTGTTTCGGCAGAACGTACAAGCGCTATTGGGAAACTAGCCTAAGCTGTTTTTTACTGTAATCAATGTAGATCATGTGATGAATCAGATATGATAATGCAGGATGATAATTTTATGAAAGCAAACTTCAGAGGCATAGCTTTGAGCTATACTGTATGTTTTGTGCAGTGACTTCACAGTGTGTAGGATCTCCTCTGCACTGGTCCTTAATAATAATGCTGTTCTCTCACAAATTGGGGCCTTTGGTTCCCCCAAGGTTCCAATGCTAATTGCAAACTGCACTTGTAGCTAAGCTAGAAATTCATTTACTTTAAAGGAGTTGTCCCATGATGGAAACAGACAAGTTCTGTATTCGGCTGATTCTGTCAGCCCCGTAGACACTGAATGGAGCATTCTCCACTGCCACTGCCAAGTTCAAGCCCTAGTGATCATGAAGGTCCCAGGACTCGGCCACTCATCATCTATCCACTGGATAGGTGATAAATATCCACTTCAGGGCTATCTCTTTAAAGGGGTTTTCCAGGACATGGAAAGTGGTTTTGACAACCTATCCTTAGGTCATCAGTGGGAGCAGCACTGCCATCCCTAGGAGTGGCCACCCCACAGTGTGTAGTTCTGCTGCCCAGAGTTGGACTGCTGCCGATCTGATACTGATAATCTATCAGATGATTAATAAGTCCTGGAAAACTCCTTTAAGCTCAACCTCCACATGATTTGTTAAAGCAGGAGATGATCCCCAAATTAATTATTAAATGTTCGCTAACTGCTCCTAACAGCATGTGTGTAATGATAAGCTGAAGAGGCAGTGTAACCTCTAGTAGAGAAAACTTCAACATACATTGCACATAGGAATTTAGCTCCATAGGTTTCAGTATATTGACATTTCCCAGGCTATTATTAGGTGGCAATAACTCATCAGTTAATAAATCACTTCTGTTTGGCTTCCATGTTCCTGTAACTTATTAACGGGGCAACAACATTGGCCTCTGACTCTGAACCATACAGAAAAGGCCCTAGATTGTAATGATTTCCTAAAGTTTGCTAACATGTACTGTGTAGACCTGGGGAATGTGACTGGATGGTGAGGAATGCTGCGACTATTGACTAGTGCTACACATGACACACATTGAGGCCCCACAACTATACAACTTCTTCCTTGAGTGCAAAGTGCACAATTATTTAGAGCTGTAAAAATAACATATGAATAGTATAGAGATGTACTGTATGTCATCACAAGCATGCGGTGAGGTGTCAAAAGTTGTTACATGGAAAAAATGTATACTCAGTATATTGAACTTTAATAAAGTTTGAAAGAACTTTGTCACATAGTATCAGTGCTAAATATCAATTGTCCTTTTTTGCCAGGTTGTTAAAAATTCTATTCAACCATTCAATAGGTAAAGAAACACTTCCACAAGAAAGGGGGATTTTTTTAAAATAATATTTATAGAAAAACATTTGAGTTTTCAAGAATGTTTGATATGTAATTGGTTCTGAGTGCTGAGACCCCCACTGATCGGTAGAATGAGATGAGAGAAGTGCTCATATATCATGCTCCCTTTCCTTGATGTAGGAGATGGGTTCAATATAATTCTATAGGCTCTTCTTAATTCCATCACTGTGTGATATGCAGGTGTGTCTCTCATTCTAGGAATCGGTGGGGGTCTCACCACTCAGACCCTGCCAATCAAAATTTCTATTACGTCTGTATGACATAACAAAAGTTTTTTGAAAACTCAGTGACGCTTTAAGAATTTTTGGCAGTGTTGTACCATTGAAACTCCAGGATAGGGGATAAGTATTAGATCGATGGGGGTCCTATAGCTGGGACCCCCACTGATCACCAGAACAGGGCCATGTATCCCCTGCAGCCCTCCTGAAATGAACGGCTCAGCCGGCCAGGCATGAGGGTGGCCACTCCATTCATTTCTATGGGAATTCTGGAGAATGCCGAGCTCTGTACTTGGCTATCTTCGCAACTCCCATAGAAAATGGAGCCACGTGCATGTGTGACCAGCCACTTCACTCATTTCAGGGGGGCTGCAGGTGGTACAGGGCCCCCACTTGTGATCGTGGAGGTTCCACCTAATAGTTATCCCCTATCGTCAAACAACCGGAATACCCCTTTAAATGCAAAATATTTTCCTTCTGTAGCAGTCTGCACAGAGATATAAAACTGCTATATAGATTACATACATATATACATAATCTACTGTCAGTTTATTGCTGCTGTGCAGAGAATATGTTGTCTGCTACTATATTAACAGGTTGTAGAAGTGAAATAACAGTATGATAGTTCTATTATTCTCTTGATAGGTCTAGGTGAAGATGCCCACAGAAGAGCACTGTACTTATCAGTGTAATGTGTGATGCTCTAATTCAGTTGCTCATCCCCCTTCCCTATCTGGTCTGTTATGGACAATGGTTGTGGAACCACTGTGCCAAATAACTAGTCTAACTTTGGGCTAGTCCTGAGGGCATTATCCTGGTGGTCCCTGGTTTTCACCCTTTAATGCCTATACAGGGATCTGTTCTTTGCTGCAGGGGAACCACCAGGACGCTACCTCTTAGAATAGTCCCAATGTAGCTGGCAGTTCACCCACAGGGGACAGAGACACTGAGGCAAAACACAGACAGAACCAGGCTGAAGTCAGGCAGGCAGAGACCATGCGAACAGTCACAGGGTCATGGCAGACAGCACAGGGTCAGAACCCAGGCAATAAGCAGAAGATGGAGAAAATGAACAGATCAGGGTAACAGGCACAGGACAGGTCAAAAATTCTAATGCACGCCCTCCTCATCTCCTACCTAGACAACTGCAAGCTACTTTTCTGTAAGCTCCCATCTAACACTCTTCATCCTCAACTGTGATGCCTGTTAAATCCACCTCTTTCCTCACATATTATGCATGTATTATATATTTTTAAGCAGTAAAGGTATTAATAAAATTTAAAAAAAAAACGTATTCACCATCTGCAACCCCATCCGTTCCAGCAACACTGTTATCTCCTGCTCATAGCCTTTATTTTCATGCAGTGGTGACATGCCTGTATACCATATCTTGCCGATGCAGCAAATCACTGGCCTCAAAGATCATGTGTCATATAATGCTAAGGCCAGCGACTGGCTGCAGTGGTCAAGTGCAGTATACAGGCACATTATGGGGGCAGCCATAACATGATGTCATGGCCACTGTGGCGGGGAGCAGTGGAGGCTCTGGAATGGAGGGGGCTTGAAGTGTTGACCATACTTTTTTTAATTATTATTTTACAACCCTTAGCTGCCTTTAAAAAAGAAAATTAAGCCATAAAGCACCTTTAATGGCACTTTATAATAATGATAATAATCATAGGTCTTAAACTAAATGCAACAAAATGCTCCAAATTTTAGCACAAAGTCTATGTGCAATCACAATAGCAAATCTGCCCCATTATCTTTATACTGTACATAAACGACAAACTGGAAAAAATCCCTCCATCCTTTATTGGGTAGTGTTCACCTCAGGTTTTTGTCCCACTTTCAAATTACACGCATGACGTATACATTAAACGGATGCCTCCTACGGATGTCATACAGTGCCATTCATCACTATAGGGTTCAATTATAGAAAAAGATATCTGTTTAAGCTACATGCTGCTATATAGAAAAGCATAGTATACTACACTTTTGCATCCTTTTTTCCCAAACTATGTGTAAAATATTGGACAATAACACAATGTGAACACCGCCTTATGATGGCTACCTCACTTCTGTAGCATTGCTAATAGATTGTAGTTCATGTTGAGAGCAGATAACTTGGCTGTCTACAGGATCCACACAATCAGCAATGTATCTACCCCATGCCTTTTTCATTATGTGTGTGGGGTGTCACACCAAGGTCAGCGATGGGAGAATGCTTTGGATTAACACCACTTTCATCTAGCCCTCATTCATAGAAAGGTTTGGACTTATGCCATAAATCTACAAAACTTAGGGAGTAACTGTACGGGTGAATGGACACAGTAACCTCTTTAATTCTGTACATTCACAAAGCTCTTTGTTTTATATGTATATTTTCCTGGAAAAAGCCTCCTGACCTGGGATCACAAGAGTAACACCATCACATTTTCCCACCCATCTGACTAAGCTGTTGATAGGACCTATAAGATGAAAAGCAGATACCTATTAATAAGCCGACATGTATTCTGAAGTGTGACACACTCCAAACTATTTCTAAAGGACTAGTACTATGTTTGGGGCCAATATAATCCTCACATGATTTTTATATTACATTCCGAGCATAGCATAGTCACAAAAGGGCAGTTATGTATGTAACGACACAAAGGAGCCATTACTGTAGGGAGCCATCCTATTTTTGTCTTCTAAATTCTTTCTGCACAAATGTATTATATATAATTAGGATATGGCGACACTGCAGCACAGATCATTGGTCCCGTAAAAAATGTTTACCATGGATTGTTTAGGGGTTGTCCACTTCATACAGAAGAGTAGGTATGGAGATATATGTAACTAAATTTCTGCCTGTTCTCTAGTACTGTGAAGAGCCACTCGCTTGTCATCCAGGTCTTCTCCAAGGGCATCCCCACCACTTCCATTCTGAAAATGGCTACAGATGGAAGGGCACATGACATGACCCCATCCATTAAGCAGCTGCTGTCGTAATGTACTATGCTTGTGCTAGTTTCCTGGTAAAAGTATTATAAAGAGGATTGTAAAATATTGCAAAGACTTGAATGCAGTTTGGCAGACAATATCAGGAATTAGCAGGACAAGTACCTGTCACAGACGTACCGAGACACATGGACGTCTCCACGACAGTCAGTGGCAGGAGATCTTTGAGACTGGCAACACGTGGTTTGATTGGAAATGTTTACCTTGTGGGTCAATAGGCTTCTATGTTGTTTCTGGTGCTGGTCACACCCTTAGCTCCCAAGTGTTGCTATTGGGGTCATTTAACTTTCCCTATTTATAGTTGTTTCTCCCACTATGCTGTGCGGTTTATAGCTTCAGTTGGATCTGTGGATAGCTGGTGTTTGGATCTTGGCGAGTTCCTTGTGCTGCCATAGCTTCTTGGAAGTTTAGTGTTACCTTTCCCTTTTGTTTCTGTTTGTTGCATTTCCTAGTCGTTTTGTATTAGGCCTCAGTGAGACTCCTGTTCATCCTTCCTTTGGAGGAATGGGCTGTCTCATTCCTGTCATTAGTACCAGGGTCCTTTAGGGTGAGATAGGACTTTAGGCATTTCTGTGTATGAACTCACCTACCTTTGGGGTCTGTTCATACTGGTAGTCAGTCAGGGCTTTGGTTAGGGTTTTCACTAGGAGGTGTCCATTTTCCTTCCCTGTTTTTTAGGCCTTTATTCCTTTTCCTTTCCCTCCTATTTTCGGTGTGGGGTTTCTCTCTCACACCACAGTGAGACAGTACTGTTATGTGCAGCGGTTTTTTTTCCAGCTGATTCTCAGCATATTTGCCAGGTAGGGGCCTAATGTCTACCAGACGCCATTATGTGGTCCAGCGTAAAGATGGTAGTATCCGGATCTAGAGAACTCCGACAGGCTCTACCAAAGCAGAATGCCGGAGATCTCTGCTGCAGATGTGAAACTAGCCTTACATATAGTATATTTTCCTTACCCACCCTTTTGAACACATTATATATATATATAAAGTGTTGCATAAAAAAAACAAATACACTATAGTCTATGTGCACAACACACCATCAAACAGATCTGTATATTCTATATACAATTTGTACTTAAAAAGTAATAATCTGTTCCCTTACTTGAAGAAGAAAGTCAAAAAGTGCCATCTTGGACCACTCATGATGATGGACTTCTGGACAGCCCAAATCTGCTTTGGGGATTTTTCCATTCAACCAACACTTATGTGTAAGGATCTTTTGGTAACTTCCCCATTTGAGTTTTATGGAAGACTGTGTGACATTGTCTGTTGGAGATAGAGAGGAGTCCCACAAAATAACCGGGCAGGGAAGGACATCTGCAAAATAAAGAATATGTTGCATCTTAGTTTAACAGTGCTGACACATGGCATGTTGGCATATGTCTATGTCAACACGTATACATATATATAAGGGCATTCTCTCACTTTTGACAGCAAGGATAGTGTACCATGCAGACCCCATGTCAAAAGACCCTATTATAAATCAGTGGGATCTGATTTTTCAACATGATGGTTCTGTTACAGCATCTTGTCTTTTAATATAAATGGAAGCCATGACACCACTCAGAACAAAACTTATTTTCTTCCAGGAAAAATACAATTTCAGACTACATACTATTCTTGCCGTTAAAAAGAAATGGAAATTCAATGGAATAGAAACTAATGACATGGGAACCATTTCTCTCTTAGAGTTCTACATCTACTACACTACAGGTTTCTTCTGGCTAGTAAATCAACCATTTCATTTCCAGCTACTTCAGGCATTTAATCTCTACTTTAACATCTGTTAAATGTTGCTTTAAAATATGCCCTCATCACCCTTATACTGAACTTTAAATTCTTTCAGAAAATATGTAATCACATAACTTTGTTGAGTGATATGTTCAATACGTCTCTTGTGCAGGCACATACCATGCTGGGTAACCTGTGCTTGACATTATTCTATCCTATAGTAACAGCGAGACATGAGTAGGCAAAATTTACGACATAAGTATGATTTTGTGTAATCATGAAAGATGCAATATTCACTAACATATGAGCTGAACTGAATACTGTAAAAGGTACTATACAGTAAAACCCCTTTAATTAGCATCTGATAACCTAACATTTCCCAGCACAAAACGACATGCATTGTATACTTGCGTAAGGCTACTTTCACACTTGCGGTAACCTTTTCCCGCAGACTGTTCCGGCGGGTGAACAACCTGCCGGATCCGTGCTACCGCAAGTCCACCGTGCTGGCAGAAGTCCGCTCCGGCCCCATTCACTATAATGGGGACGGGCCAGAAGCCCGGCCGCAGCACAGCAAACATGCCAAGCGGCAGCTGGAAACAACTACAACATGCTGCGGTTGTTGTCCAGCCGCCTCTCGGCTTGTTTGCCCCCATTATAGTGAACGGGGCCACAGCGGACTTCCGACCACACAGTGGATTTGTATTAGCACGGATCAGACAGGCCATTCCCCCTCCCCAGCAGAGGATCTCAAAACTGGAATTAAACAGATCCGTTTTGATTTTTCACATCAGTTTGTATCCGTTCCGTTAGGATGCAGTTGTATGAAATCAAAACAGAACAAACTGGATCCATCACTAAATACATTGAAAGTCAATCGGTGATAGATCCAGTTTTTTAGGCTCCTAAAAAAAACAGATCTGTCACCATTGACATACATTGTTTTTAGTGACGGATCTGGTTTGTTCCGTTTCGATGACCGGACACAAAACTGCAGCTTGAAGTAGTTCTGTGTCTGGTCATAAAACAGAATGCTGATGGAACATCCTGATGCATCCTGAACGGATCTCTTTCTATTCAGAATGCATAAGGACTAAACGGAAATTTTTTTTTCCAGTTTCGGATCTTAGTACCGGAAAAAACAATGCAAGTACTGATTGAAATGCAGTCATAGTATCAGATTTTCTTACTGAAGGCACCCTACAAATGACTTTTATATGCACTCCTATTACCAGTTAATAATCCAGAATATTTGCACATATGAACAGATTTACTGAAATTCATTTCAGGTATCGGGAAATCACACAACAATAAACCATAAAATACTGCCAAACACCTCTACATCAGCTTATATCACAGGGAAAAATCCAACTAATCTGTCCTTTATTTCCCATAAAGTGGAATTGTTAGGGGAAAGTCGTGCTGACCCTCCATTCATTACATATTCAGTTTTTAATAGACATTTATAGCTTACTGCACTCACATCATTCACATTTAAGTTTATGAAGAACTTTTATGCCGTTGTCATTTTAAGGTAAAAAAAAAAGTGGTTAAAATAGAAAACTTTGTCAAGATATAGTTTGGGCAGATAGTCCATTTATAAACAAATTACAGCTTCAGCGTCCTTTAATTATGGTGAGTTGTTATATAGCTGTGGGATGAATTACTTTGTGGTTTTCTGTCTTTACTCAAAAGAAACCCTAAACTTGTACTTGTATTTTTTGTTAACTTAAAGGGGTTTTTCAGGATTAGAAAAATACTGTATGGCGGTTTTCTTCCAGAAACAGCGCCACACCTGTCCACAGGATGTATTAGTTGTGCTGCTGTTTTTTTAAAGGAAAGCATTTTTTGTAATCCTGTACTGCCTCTGAAATGTTACTGCTATGGACCCAAAGGGAGGTAAAGGCATTTGGTAGGTGTATAACTATTTTTTTTTTACTAGTTAAAACCATCCAACACAGATCACAACATAAGTAATGGTTATGACCAGAAACATTTAATTGAGATGGTGAAATGCAATGATACCTTAGGGACACCACAAACATTAGAAAACATGAATTATATAGAAGGGTGTGGCACATTATTGTGTTATAAGATCATCTTGGTTGTTTCATTGCTTGTCATACCACAACTTCCAAGAGCACAATTTAGAATGGTCGCAACACCCACATGTAGCTAGGAGCTCTGCCAAATGTCACTGTCACAGTACATCTCTGATTGTCACTGCACATCTCTATATACGGCAGATGCAATTGGATACAGCAGATCAGAAAAGCAGTGGGACCCCTGCCAAAGTGCTTATTACAGGGAATGGAGAGGGAGCTGCTCATTTTGTAGCCTCAAAAAGGAAACCCAAGTGATTCATTTTTTTACATAATCGACTGATTCTTTAATGACCTTGTCTGACTCATGACACAGTACACAGCAATTCATAACAGCACAATATAAAGCACAGATCCTTTGCTAAGTCATCCAGTGGTGCAACCTGGCTAATATCATTATTTGAGCAATTTCTTAAAGGGGTTCTCCAAGAATTAAGAAAATGAAAATGCTTACATATTACTTTATTATAAATTTATTCCCAAATACCTTTCATTAGATATAATGGCTCATTTTGTCTAGTCTAGGGAACAATCATTAGGAGAATAAAATAGCCCCTGTCCTATTAGTACTCACAAAACCTGTTCTAATCACACAGCAGGAAAAGTTAGGGCTCTTTCACATGAGCGGATTCAGTCCGAGAAATCCGCTGCGTGTAGGAGAGCCAAGCCCCGTTCTGGAGAGAAGAGACACGGAGCATTAACATGATTAATAATACTCTGTGCCTCTCTGTTATCTCTGTGCCTCTCTGTTAAAGATGGCACCTGCTCCTGAACAGAGGGCATAATGGCCGCGGCTCATGTCCGTGTCTGGCAGTAATGCCAATCGCGGACATTTAACCCTTCGGATGCCGCGGTCAATCCTGAAGAATGAAACTAACAATCCAGTAGAATGAAACTAACTGGTCAGTTTTAATGAACATCGAACGCCATAAATAAAAACCCGTAAAACTGTAGCGAAATTGCATTTGTTTTGCAATTTCACCTGATTTGTAATTTTTTTCACGCTTCCTACTTCACCATATTCAATATTAAATGGTGGCGTTGGAAAGTACAACTTGTCCCGCAAAAAACAAGCCCTCATACAGCTATGTGAACAGAAAAATAAAAAAGTTATGGCTGTATGAAGGCAGGGAGCGCAAAACAAAAATGGAAAAAAAAAAAAAAACCTCAGGGGCTGAAAGGGTTAATGCTCCGTGCCTCTGCTGTCCAGAATGGGGCTTGGCTCTCCTACACGCAGCGGATTTCTCAGACTGAATCCACTCGTGTGAAAGAGCCCTTATGTCAGGTCTGGTCATCAGAGAACATAGGTTCTATGTTTTGCTTGGTTTTCTGAGTTTTTGTGTGTTTCTGTTTAGTGCCTACGCCTTGCCTTGAACCACGTTCACACTGTGGGTTGTTTTGGAGCCAACGCCCAGCTTCTTGTTTGGTTTGTCTACTCAGGGTTAATACTCAGGTGCTGGCTGAGTGGCTTCTCTGAATCTGGTCCATTCAGAACCTGGGGGGTGGGATTTCTTCCTGCATATATACCTACCTTCCTCTCTGCTCCTTGCTGGTTTTTGCAATTCCTTGCTATTCCTGCTTGCGTTGTATTGTGTATCCTGACTGCTGATTTGACCCTTGGCTTGTATCTGACTACTCTACCGTCTTCCGATTTTGTACTTTGTTATTCCTGGTTTTGATGCGGCTTCCTGACTATCCATTTGGTGTTTTGTCTGTCTTGTTTGTTGTTCCCTGTTCCCTGCACCTTATACAGTGTATTTCGCAGTCCTCGTGGTTGTCGCCCCACGGTTTAGAGTGGGTGAGGCAATAGGCAGGGACAGAGGGTTGGGTAAGCTCAGGGCACACGCTCCTCTGTTGTCTGTTTATCCCAACCTTGACACCTTACTTCACAACACTGACCTAAAGAGCTGCCTCATCCTCCTCTCTGCTCTGCTTGTCAGGGATTATGATCCTGAATACAGCTGATAAGATATTCAGCTGAATCTCTGTAGGAATGGAGTTCATGAGGAGACATGAAGAACAGAAAGAATTGTGGGGGTGTAGTAATAAGCAGCAGCACTTGTATGCAGTTTCCATTACCACAGTCTGTCCTGTTCGTCCTCTCTGTACTTCAGCTGTATTCGGGATCATAATCCCTTACAGGTAGAGCAGAGAGGAGGATCAGGCAGCTCTTTAGCTCAGTGTTGTGAAGTAACTTGTCCTACTGTCTGATTAGGACAGGTTTTGTGTGTACTAATAGGACAGTGGACATTTTATTTCTTCTAATCATTGCTCCCTAGATAAACCAAGTAATTATAACTAATAAAAGGTATTTGGGAATATATTTATAATAAACCAATATTTAAGAATTTTCATTTTATTAATTCCTAGAGAACCTCTTTAATATATTAAAAAGGTGGCAACAGTGTTTTAAGATGTGGGCTATATTACACAGAGTAAAGGGGGAAAAACGCGTATTATTAATATAGCTATCATTTTAATTGCACTACCAGTTCTGCTAATGTTATAACATCTCGTATGCCCCTAGTGCACTATATTATCCACAGTTACCAAATCCAGGGAGTCCCTCTGGAGCCACTGGTCAGAGTTGACTGTATTAATGTATTATATACAGTTTACCACTTCAGCCTTTGAGGTTTTTTCATTTTTGGTTTTCACTCCCTGCCTTTTCGGAGCCATAACTTTTTTAATTGTTCCATTTACATAGCCGTATAAGGGTTTTTTGTGTGGGACAAGTTGCACTTTCTAATGCCACCATTTAATATTCCATACATTGTACAGAGAAGCTGGAAAAAAATCCAAATGGGTTGTTTTTATGGCGTACCCTATGTGGCAAAAATGACTTGTTACTTTCATTCTCCAGGTCAGTACAATTATGTTGATACCACACTTGTATAGTTTTTCTTGCATTTTAATACTGAAAAAAAAACCTTGAACATTTTTTTTTTTAGTTGCCAAATTGTGACCCCTATAATGTGTACAGGGTCAATCTGTACTTTTCATTGATCTAATTTTGTTGTGTATATGACTTTTTCATCACTTTTTATTTAAATTTTTGTGGGAGCTCAAGCAATCCAAAATATGGTGAATTGGCCACTTTGACTTTTTTCCATTTCGCCATATGAGACAAATATTTTTATTTCAATAGTATGGGCATTTTTGCATGCATTGATGCCCATGATGTTTATTTTTTTAATTGTTTATGTATTTTTATTTTTGGGAATGGGGGTGACTTGTATTTTTTATATTTTTGAATTTTTTTTAAATATGTTTAAAAACTTTTTTTTATACTTTCTTATAGTTACCATAGGGTCAATCGTATATATTAGTCCTGGGTGTCTGCACCATCTTTAAAGGGGTGAAGATACATGTAAGCCAGTAAGTGTGGACCCTGTATGGTACTGTGCCACTGTATGGTTACTCCTAATTACCTCCTTCTGGTTTGCACCTTTTTACACCTATACAGAGATCTGATCTTCACTGCAGGGTAACCACCAGGCTTCTACCTCTTGGTATAATTTCCGCTCAGTGACAGCTGAGCCGGTAGAGCAACAGTCATCAGTGTGTGGCACCAGCGTATAAACAGAATCGTAGTCAGTGGACAGGCCAAGGTCAAGACAGGCTTCCCGATGGGAAGGAGCAGGGAGATGATGGCCGGCATGGACAGTTAGAGCAACCAAGCTGCTGGACAGGTGAGCATTCCTGGAGCTATGCCTGCCAAAAGCATGTAAATTTCTAGCACAATGACAATGAATTTAGTTTGACCTGCCTTACCGCAAAACACAATTTTGGTGTTTGTTTTCCCAGTTCTGTTTAACCACTTCCCATCCGGGCCATTTACCCCCTTCCTGACCAGGCCTAATTTTGCAAATCTGACACGTGTCACTTCATGTGGTAATAACTTCGGAACGCTTTTACTTATCCAAGCCATTCATAGATTGTTTTCTTGTGAGATATTGTACTTTGTGTTAATGGTAAATTTAAGTCAATATATTTTACCTTTATTTATAAAAAAATCCTAAATTTACTGAAAATTTTGAAAAAAAATCACAATTTTTTAAATATTAATTTCTCTGCTTTTAAGTTGCATAGGGATATCTAATAAAATTGTTATTAATGAACATTCACCATATGTCCACTTTATGTTGGCATAATTTTGGAAATGTAATTTTATTTTTTGAGGACGTTAGAAGGCTTCGAATTTTAGATGTAATTTTTAAGATTTTCATTAAAATTTTCAATAGTTAATTTTAAAGGACCTTTGCAGTTCTAAAGTGACTTTGAGGGGCTTAAATAATAGAAACCTCCCATAAATGAACATATTTTAGAAACTACAGCCTCCAATGTAATCCAAACTGATTTTTACAAAGTTTGTTAACCCTTTAGATTTCCCACAAGAATTAAAACAGAAGGAAGGTGAAATGTAAAAATAAATATATTTTTTTTGCAGATTTTTAATTCATTTTTCCTATAAGATAGCAAGGGTAAACCGCAAATCAAACCTGAATATTTATTTTCCTGATTCTGAAGTTTGCAGAAATACCCCATATGTGGTTGTAAACTGCTCTGTGACCGGCAGTAATGAGAGGGAGATAGTACAAGCATTTGTGATGGCTTTGACAGCTTGTCAGAGTGATCAAAAGCCTGGAGGCCAGGAAAAAAGGTCTCAGGTTAAATCTCCATGTTCTTGGCTGTCAGGAGGCAGCTGAGTCATGGAGCTTCTATGTACAGATGCTGCACACAGGGGGCAAAGCTCAAGGACGTTTTAAAATGTCCATTCAAAGATAGAGATCCACTACCAGGACGTTTATAGTCAATGGGCAGACTGGAAGTGGTTAATATCGACATGGTGTAATAAAAGGGGATTTGAAGAGGAGCTCAGAAAAAGAGCTGTAAAGCTTCCAGGGTTTTATATAAATACACCTCAATTCTAGATGACATCCATCAGTCTGTATTTAGTCAATTTTTCCCATGTAGTATAAAATCTTTCATATACTCTATTAAGCTTCCAGAGGATAGGCCATCAGTTAAAAAAAATCTCAGAAAACCTCTTAAAAGCAGTAAAGTATTTTTGAACCAAATAGAGGCATGATGCTTGCTATGAGTTAACATTTGAATAGCTTGAGTTGGTCCGCTTGTTGGAAGGTGCTGCATAGTAAGAAGCAATTCCCTGACTAAGGCATACGGTCAATAATCTTATACTACTCTATGTATTTGCTAATATCCTGCATTTATGAGATCAAAGTATTAAAATACAATTTTCGACTTTAGACTAAAATAATCTTTATTCTGCTGAGAGTCTTTCCAGGAAATCCCATGCTGACAATAATAGCAAATTTCATTTCATCTATCTGCACCAGAATTATATTAATGAAAGGATTTAAGGTTTTCTAAAACACAGAAAAGTAAGCTAGAAATAAGATAGTAGGTGAAAAAAATGGGAATAAACACTGACAATAAATCATTTGAACTATTTTTTTTTTTAGGTTATACAAAAGGGAACATAGTTATAAAAACATATCTATAGTACATAATACAGAGGCTGCCACACACTCCAGCTCCCCGATCCTCGCTAGGGGGAGTCAGTACAAACCTGGAAGCACGCACATTTGACCACGGCATCTGAGGGGTTAAAAGTATGCGATCAACAGAAATACGTGTATATTAGGCGTATTTCTGGTGCAGATTGTGGTGCAGAGGTTCTGTGACTTTTCCCCCGCTTGCGTCAGGTCTAAAAAAGTGGGTGTGCTTTGGCTGGGGAAAGGGGATTGGCTGGCAGGCCCGTCTCATTCATCAGTTTCTATGCCTGTCTTAGGAGCGGCAGTGGATCTGCCAAAGTTATGTAGAGGCAGGTGTCTACTTTGGCAGATCTATTGCCAGTGCAGGGCCTTATTAAGACTGGCGTCTAAAACACAGGTTTTTTTTTTTTTTTTTTTAATTTTAGATTTTTATTGATGAAACCAGAGTTTCCATTTTAAGTTTTACAAACAAAAAGTCACATAAACCGGTTTTTATAAATGAACCCCTATCTTCATTCAGCAGGACCTGCCATGACGTCACCGCACTTACTACGTGGTGAGCATGGTGACGTCATTGAAGGTCCTTTTGCAGGTCCTGCAGAAAGAAGAAAGAAGAGTACACCGGCTGTGCGATTAAGTGGATGAGGTGAGGTTTGTTTTATTATTTTTAACCCCTGAATGGCCATTTTATTTAGCATTCTGTCTTAAGAATGCTATTTTCCGTTATAACCATGTTATGACGGAAAATAATAAAGTGAAGTCCGGGTCCCCATTGACTTTAATGGGGTCCGGGTTCAGGGTAAAGTTTGGGTCCCAAACTCGAACTTTGATCTGAAGTTCAGCCGAACCCGGCGAACCCAAACTTCCATGGATTTGCTCATCCCTAGTCAGTAGTCATCTGCCTATACAGAGGGGGAAGCTCCCTTTCTGTGTCAGAACAATCCATGACTGGCACTGTTAACGGGATATGTGGACAGCTATCATATTGACAGTAATTAATACTCATAAATTCAAATGCATGAACATAACTTTCTGTCTGGCTGGACAACCCCTTCACATCAGGTTGTGACAACCGTATAACCTCTTATGTGGTCTACACAAATGATCATGTTAGCTTTCATGTATAGAGTAGGTGAGACTGTGACACCATATAAATAATCTACCTGCACCAAGCAGCTGGAATTTCTAATTCCACAGAAATGTTATGGTATGGCCAGACAGTTGGGTTTCTGCAGGCAGTTTTAGAAGCCAAAATCAGGAGTGGATCATAAAACGAGAGAAAGTGTAAAGGACAGATACAACTTCTACTAAATTAATTTCTGTATTTGGCTTCCGAAACTGCATTTGGAAACCTGATTGTGTGGCCGTACCCTTATTCATATGTGACATTCTCCCAATCAAGTGCAATTCCTGGTCTCAGACCACATTCCACAGTCTAGATCACTAAAATGTAATTTACTCTTACCAGGGGCGGACTGGGGACTAAAACTGGCACTGCAAAAAAGATAGGGCAACATAATTAGGCAGGGCTAACAAATGTAGGCAGGCACAAGAGAAGAAGCAAGGCCAGCAGAGCAATATACCGCCTCAACTGAACCAAATACCACAGGGCAACACAAAATAGTGCCGCACTACAGTATTCAACTGTATTGCTGTCCTAAGGACATCAAAACAGTTGAATTCAGGGGGGAACCTGCGGCTGCTGGCCATCTGTGTAAGAGAGAATCAGATTATTTTGAACCCGACTGGCGGCTATGAGGATTGCTTGGGTGGCCCTCCTAGGTATCGGCCCACCGGGAAATTTCCCTGTAGGGTCTATGGCCAATCCACCCCTTACGCTTACTAGTGTACAATTTCAATGTATTCTTATTTGTGGTAACAATTAGGCTTTGTTCACATCTGCCATTTATAATAAACTCCATGGTGCTCTACCAGCTTCGTCATACTTTCTGCGACTGATGGTGCATGAAATTTTTATTCCATCAAATCTTATGGAATTTGCAATGGCAGTTCTAAATGGAGCCTCTGACACAGATGAGAAGAAGCCTTACCTAGTATTGCATATATGATTAATAAGATTGTTCATGCTTTCAATGTAGTACAGAAAGATCAGAAAGCCTTGTAAAACGAGAAGCTTTGTTCTGTATATGCTTGTACGTATAACTATTACACCCGATGAAAGATATTATATACGACAGCTTGTCCTCGTATTCATGTCACAAATAGTGGTGTCATTGGAATTTGAATAAAGGATGATTTCATACCATTTCTGTGGATTTGATCACTAATTATATATTAATGAGACTGAAACGCGCTGTATTGTACCTGGTATAGTGTTATGGGTAGTAAATTAAGCAGTTTATACGGTAGTGCTATTTACAAGAGTAATTTAGATTTTTGAAATAATGCTAAAGGATAATGTAAGTAACCCCAAAAACATCTACCAGGCAGAGGAATGGAAAAGTAAAGTGTTCTACAGCATACTCACATGACGATTACAATAAAATTTAATTACCGTACTATGTCTGAAAAGTCCCTTGTCAGTAAAATGTGCTCTAAATTTGCCATATTCATGAAGATAATGACACATTTACATTATACATCATGTCACAGCTCCAAATACATAAGGAAAGCATTTCACTTGTGCACAGAACAATAATACATCTACACAGTCTTCTCCTGCTAGAAAACACGATTATCTAAGTGCATCTTGTGACATTTGGGCGAAGAAGAATATAATGATTTAGTTGTTACCATTGTATATTTTAAATACACAGAGGAGACTAGGAATGCAGGGGTGAAGGTCTGGCTTTGAGGTGGCTGAAGCCCTGAGTATCCTCTTGGTGCCCCCCATATGGTATATTGTCATACAGGGTACAAATTGCTATACCATTTGGTGTCAAATTATCAGCATCATTTAGGAAGTCAATTTAAATTGTCAAATATATTTTCTACTAAGCAATAGGATACTTTACAGTTCCATAAGCAGTGATATCTTAAATGGGTTTTCCTGCAGTTAACTACTGATGAACTATCCTCAGGATAGGTCATCAATATCTGATCAGTGGTGGTCCAACACCTGGAACCTCCGCCAATCAGCTATTTGAGAAGGTACCGGCGCTCCTGTGAGCACCGAGGCCTTCTCTCAGCTCACCAAGCACAGTGCCGTACATTGTACAGCGGCTGTGCTTGGTATTGCGCTCAGCCCCATTCACTTGAATGAGGCTGAGCCGCTCCTAGGCCACGTGACCGATGAGCGTGATGTCACTGGCCTAGGAAAAGCTGAGAGAAGCCTCGGGGCTCACGGGAGTGTCGGTGCCTTCTCAAACAGCTGATCGCTGGGGTCCCGGGTGTTAGATCCCCACCGATCAGATACTGATGACCTATACTGAAGATGGTCATCAATAGTTAACTCCCGGAAAATCCCTTTAAGTAAATACCATCACATGGCAGACTGAGAACTTAAAGTGGCCCTGGAAAAAAATAGGAAAAGTTTGTAGTCGAGTTCAAATTGATGGAAGGCAGGGCCAACCATATTGTGGCACATTATACCACCCCAACAGAAATACCACACACCAAATACAGCAGTCCATCACAAAATAGTGCCAGCAGCACAAAATATATCCCCAAAACCTCCACTGGCCACCCCCCTGGGTACCGGCCCACTGGGAAATTTCCCTGTAAGGTCTATGGCCAATCTGCCCCTGCATGGTGCTCAAATAATATCTACATACAGTGACTAAATAGAACCTCCTAAACTAATAGCAGTGCTATTTATGTATAACAGGATATAGTCAACTCAGTTAATGCTATTAATAAAAACCATTACTGTAAGGGCTCTGCTCACCTCACATCATATATTTTACCTGTTTGGCATATAATGTATTTTGTGACTACTTTACAATATGTCAGTGTACCCTTAGATTTCAATAGCCAATGTGTATGCATATGTACACTACTCATTGATACATAATGCACCAAAATTAGTTGTTGGAATGGAATGAAATTTTCTATGTGTGCATGTAATGATTATATATGTATGTGATTACAATATTAGAGTGAAAGGATAAGTTTTTTGGGAAAAACTTTACAATTGAAAGGAAGCTCTAGTACCCTGCTGGGCCGATTCTAGACTGGATACAAGATGAGATACGGTTAGACATGGAGGATGGAGGCATACAGGTTTGTATGGTATCCGGCAGTACATTTGTCCATAGATGTTGCAGCTGGGCTGAAAGATCCTGCCCACTCATACGTAGCAGAAGCTGGAGTCCCCGCTGGTCCCATAAATGCTCGATTAGTAATAAATGTGGAGACTAGCCAGGCCATAGATGTGTTGCAATCCGGCGGAAACATTCCTGAGAAACCCTTGCTATGTGTGGGCGACCATTATCAGGCTCAAAAATGCCAGTTGGAAGTCCTGTCATGAGAGGCAACACATGTGGCTGCAGGATGTCCTGCCCGTATCGCTGAGGTGTTAGTGTCTTATTGTTACTAAGTGTGACCGACTGTCGTATGTGATGGCTCCCCAGATAATCACACCAGCAGTTGGGGCAGTGTGTCGCTCCACCAAAGGTAAGTAGTATTGAAGAGCTCACCATGAAGCTAGCATACTAGAATCTGACTATCGTGAGATCCCAAACAGAACCAGGATTAATTGCTTAAAATGATACAGTTCTAAACCACAATAGTCCAGGTTTCTCATTTAGGACACCACCACAAATAAAGGCAACGATGACTGGCTGTCAAATGCAGAACACGCAATAGGTGCCATGATACCAAATTTCCTCCTGCTAAATGCCTGAAAATCATCCAGGTAGAGACAGGGGTATGTAATGAAAGTGCAACCTATGTCTGGATGGTGGACAACAAAACTGTGGGAGCTGCTTGTGCTTGTCAGCAGATCAAACAATCCTCTCTGGTCTAGGCTGTCCAGAGCCTATTCACCATGTAAATGCCCTTTTCTACCACTTCATCCAACACCTCCTAACAGCTGTGTCAGAACGGCCTATATGGTGGGCATTTCGTTGAAATGACCATCCTGCTTCTCTCGCATTGTAGAGGCATGTCTAGCAGTCAATGATCTTGCACCAAGAGGTACACTACCCAAAAGTAGACTCTGGGATCTTTTTTATATGGAAGCGGGGGAAGAACTTTTACACCCGCTTGTGGCCTAGCATCTGTCAGACTCCACCTGTAATCATTTCCTGAGATATAACTGCATGCTGAGTTTTGTAGCAATCCACCACCTGGGTGAGCTAGAGCAGTGATTTTCAACCAGTGTGCCTCCAGCTGTTGCAAAACTACAACTCCCACCATGCCCTTCTGTAGGCTGATAGCTGTAGGCTGCCTGGGCATGATGGGAGTTGTAGTTTTGCAACAGCTGGAGGCACACTGGTTGAAAATCACTGAGCTAGAGTGTGTTCTGCTATATGTCAATTTAGCTTTTTTTAACTGTATCTAAAATCATAGTAAATTGTGCTTTTCAAAGTAAGGGAACCCTAATAAAAATACAAATTTTTACAAAGGGAGTCAACAGCAGATGAAAAAGTAGGGCAAAATGTAAATGTGCATAGCAAGCGTTGCATGACTACTGATGACGGCAGCTCTTGATTTTATCTACATATTCACAATCCCCTAAGTGAAAATAATGCACACAAGAAAGCCTCCTTCTAATTAACTGCCGCCAGACATGTCACACCAGATCCTCACAGTCATCTGAGAGCCACAGAGCAAATAGTTACACAAGTCACCCACACATAACCTCACATGTGCCTTCACAGAGTTTATTTTGCTGGAACAAACTGCAATATGTTTATCTTATTTTACATATTTTTGCTGCCCAGTAAGTAGTTTATTCATGGCTGCCAAAACCATAATGGAACAAATTACCTTTCTTGGGGGCAAATCTGTCAACTACATTAGCGCAACAAAACAATTGTATCAGCAGGTAACAGACACATTTCTAGTATGAGTCACCTTCCTGAGGAAACTGCTTAGAGATAAGAGAATGCAAGAGCTTTAGATACTTAACACGCAGTATCAACTCCATCACTTCTTGTCGTATGCTGGCCAGAGCCTCACACATCATTATTTTTTAGCTGAATTCCAATAACCATATAAGAATAAAACAAAAAGTTCACAAACTCATCACGGTAAAAGTACTACATACCGTACCTCATTGTTGAATTTCACTTTGGTTATCTTCAAAGTAGTCCCCTTGGGAAACTATGTGCAGAAAGCCCTGGAGGAGCCGGTGCAGAGGATGGGAGCGGCACTGGTCCTGATAAGGTGTTGTGTTACGGTGCACTCCCTCAGGCCGTTGCTTCCTGGGGATCTGTGCAGTGGAAATGCAGAAGGAGGCCAGAATTAGGCTACTTTCACATCAGCGTTTTCCCTTTCTGCTATTGAGAGCCATAATAGGATCTCAATATCGGGGGAAAACGCTTTGGTTTTGTCCCCATTCATTGTCAATGGGGACAAAACTGAACTAAGGGGAACGGAGTACACACTACAGTCCATTCCGTTTCATTGCGGTCCCAAGACGCACACAAAAGCGCTGCAAGGAGCGTTTTTGAATGCGTCCTGGAATATGGAACAAGACAGATCTGTCATGACTCACAACAAAGTCAATGGTGACAGATCCGATTTCTCGGACGCTAAAGAAAACGGATCCGTCCGCCATTGACCTACAATGGTTTTAGAAACAGATCCATTGTGGCTACTTTAAAGATAATACAACTGGATCCATTCATAACGGATGCAGACAGTTGTATTATCAGAAAAGGAAGTGTTTTTGCTGATCCATGATAGATCGAGTAAAAACTCAGATGTGAAAGTAGCCTAAAACGTATAAAACTCTCTTTTATTAAGTGCAACGTAGAACTTCAAATACAGACAATGGCAGCTAATTTTAAGTGCAATCTTTTGAGATTGGATGGCTGCAGTTTACCACTTGTATTCTACTGCCCTACTAGTAGTCTGGGTTATGGGTGTCCTACAATAGTGTATTTAATGCAGGTTGTGGCTTCTCAAGAATTTACTTGAGGCTATATATCTTTGATCTGTCTGGAGAACCTCTGTTAGGAGCAGGAGCTCTGTAGTGTGCTTCCTCACCACTCACTGTCTTTACAGGAACTCCCCATCCTGGCAGAAAGCAGAACCAGCCTACTCCTAATAAGAGGGGAGGAACAGCCTGGTTAGTCCTGTTCCTTGACAACCATTTGCCATTCATTTCCTACTGATAGTAATGGCCATATACCACATAAAATACAGTACATACAAACTATATATATCTGTAATACCCCCACGTTTGGGGTACTGCATATACACTGCCAGTGCCTTGCCCACGCTTTGGGATCTGGTTTTGTGGAATGACCTTCGGCACTGCTGTTGTATTTCCTTTGATGGCATCAAAATGTCTTCCTTTCAATATTTCCCTTTTCTTTGGTAACAGAAAAAAAATAACTGGGGCTAGATCTGGTGAATAGGCAAGGTGTTCCAACACAGTTGGAACAGACAATGCAGTGTGAGCAGGTGAATTGTCATAAAGCAAAAGCCATTAAAAATTTGGGTTGTTTCCGTCTTACTTTTTCACGCAGCATTTTGAGCACTTTGAAATAGTCAACTTGGTTGACTTCTTGTCCAGCTGGTAAAAATTCATAGTGAACAATTTCCCTAATGTCAAAGAAAGTTACCAACATTGTTTTGATTTTTGATTTGAACTGTTGGTCGGGGAGAATTGTCAGTCTCCCATTGGACATTTTGCCACTTGGTTTCAGGGTCGTATTGATAGATCCATGTTTCATCACCTGTGATGACACAGCCCAAAAAGTCATCTTGCCTCTTCAAAAGGTCTTCGAAAATTTCAACTACTTGCTTGTTTTCATTGGTGAGAATCTTGAGGACTGTTTTTGCAAGCTTTCCTTATGCCAAAATTTTCAGTTCAGATTTTCCTTACTGTTTCTCTGCTGATGCTCACAAGGTCTGCTCTGTCCCTAACAGTTAGCCAATGATTTTCATGCACCTTTTATAGTTAAAAAAACCCCTATCAGTAGAATATGTTGGAGTTAGCCACCAAGATACAAACTATGGGCACCTTACTTTTACAATCCCGATCATTGCAGCACACAAAGGCATGGTGCTCTACAGCTCCAATGCAAAATTTGTAACAGGGCTTCCTACGTACCATGTGCTATTTGTAACAGTGTTTTCTAATGTTGCAGAGGGGCAGTTGATCCCCCTCAAGCACCAAGGCCAAAACTACCATCCACCAAACCCCCTGGTTAAATCCCTGGGAACACATTTTAACCCCTCATTTCTTCAGCAAAGTTTTTTTTTACTTTAGCTAGTTTAGCTGATCAGAGTATATGGTTTAGAAATTCTAGTGAGAAAAAAACCTTGTATTTCCAAGCAATTCTGCATTCCTCTGTAATCCCTGAGAACACATTGCATACATAGAGTATGTTCACAGTCCAGGGTGGAGGCATGTAAAGTTGTCTTTACTTTTACTATATGGATTCTTCCAGGTGTATTTATTCAGCATATCTATAACTGCTGTCAGTAAAACTCTGATATACGTATTTTGCGGAAATTCCATCTAACACACACTGATCTAAAGTGTATGTGTATAAAAAGTGTATATATGTGTGTGTATATATATATATATATATATATATATATATATATATATATATATATAATAGTCACAAGTTAAATATAGTGAGTTCATAGCAGATCTGTCACATTATCCTGAATCTGTTGCTAATCCTCTACTTGTGTTAATCTTAGGCTGATTTCACACTGACGGCAGCCTGTTCCGGCATACAACGCTGAGAATTGGCCCAACGATACCACTGCATGCAGCTCCTGATTCTCGTTATATTTGGCTTATCACATCTGGATCACCATCGGACCCCAATTTAGTCCGGTAGCATCCAGCAATGCTGCTCCTGACCAGAACAGCCTGCCGGATCGGCAAACGCAAATGTGAAACAAGCCTTAGAAGCTGGCCTGCACATCACAGAACTATTGGTCCACAGTTCAGTAGTTTAGGTACTGTATATCTAAGACAGGCGAAGTCTTGGGCATGCTCAGCAGACTTCTGAACGACAATAATTTGTATGTATAATCTCAGTATACTAAACCTGGCAGCTCTCCTGAAGTGTCTATTTTAGCATATATTTGATAACAATTCTGGAGCATCTTTTGTTTGGACTTTGCATTGTGCTGTTCTTCTGTTATTCCTCCTGTAAATGCGTAAACAAACTGACATGGGCATTACCTCTCCCCTTATCAATGGGTTGTGTCAGTACGGACTGAACAGTGTTAGAATGTATAAACACCCAATCAACAAAAATAATGGTTACATTTATTCATACAGGAATAAAAAGAAATGGTATAACACTGCTTTAAAAAAAAAGATACTACAGAATTGTTATTTCATGGCCCCAGAATTATTTTTTTGGTGAATGCAAAAATGTACTACAGTTAATGGATATGTCTATGATGTTTTCTGACACTGTCTATTGATGACCCATGAGGAGGCTGGTCATACGTCTCCAGGCCATGTCCACTCTTGGCAAATAATGACCACATTGTTTTGTGGTAAACTCTGGCAGGTCATCAATATCACATCGGGGTGGGGAACCAACTCCTGGCACCATCACTGATCATCTGCTGTACGCCACTAAATACAGGGAACCAATATTACAGTCTCAGAAAATTCCTTTAAGTTTCAAAATATATCTTAATTGAGGCTCCAGCTTTTAAAATAACAATCTACAAAAACCCTATAATCAGGTCTTTACTAGTCAGTATAAGATGACATGTACATAAGAAATGGGATTTGTTGGTTTAAAAAGTATAGAGCCCATTAAAACATTCCTACTACTATCATTACTCAATCATTGCCGTCACTAAAATCATATAGTAGAAATTTTACAACAAAGATCAACATGGATGATGCTGAGAGTTATGCTTCTTTTCAGCGCTGGTCTCCTGGGACAAAGAAGCCATGGATATGAAAACATTCAGCTGTTACCATAGAGAAAAATCCTACGTACAATGGTACAGAATAAACGTATGGTACAAAGTCATTGTGCCCTGTGTCCTGTAATGGCATCAGTGACTAGAGGGTCTGTAGACGTATAGCAATGATGTTACGTGGTGGCAAAGAAAACACTAAACTGCGCGCTGCTTTACCCTTTGTAATGCCGTTGGCCGTCTAGTATAGCATTTTTCCTTTTTATTATATTATCAATACTAAAATGCAGCAGTCAGAATCATGATTTGAAGTGTTAAATCTCATAGGAATAAAATTAAGGAGGCTGTTTTGCTATTCTCAACATAGCAACTGGTCAGATAAAAAAAGAAAAAAGCTACCCCTTTACTGAAGTCATCAATTGAGATCGCCATTATTTGTCAGTTCCAATGTAGTTTAAAGCAGAAAACAGTTTCAATACTATGTATACCAACAACTGGCTTTAACAACCCTCAACCACCACTAATATGTAATAATACCACATTTCATAACTGCAGCTTATACATGTGTACGCCCGTTTTGCTAAATAGCTGACAATAAAGCACTGTTAGACCCCTAACCACCATGCACGCTCTTGGTACCTAGCCACCTCGACCTCTCTAACCATTTAGATGCTGTGGTCAACATTGCCTACAGCATCTAAGGTGTTAAACCACAGAGATTGGAGTTATCTCCTATCCCGGTCATTACAATGTTGGGTGCAGAGAAATGGCTGGTTTAGTTATTGAAATGAGCCAGTCAGCCAGACCCCTTCACACACAGCCCAGGACCCATGCCAGGACTGGAACAGCCATCTTCAGATATGAGCACCTTGAATAACAGAAGTATATTAGTAAGTTATGTAATTTTGTAATGAAGAACACTAATATTTTTTACTGGACAGTTGAATGGACAATTGACAGAAAACATAAAATAGATTAGAGATTTAAAGACAGTGTTTAATCAAATTCAGAAAAGTTTTTATTTTATGGATGTTTTAAAAACAATTGTGGTGTTTCTTCTGAGGTTCCATGTCACTATTTATATTATAAAAATTGTGAAGGCTTACAGTTTTCACTCTGGCTGCTGAGAGTTATAACCTAAAAGTTGATGCTCTGTAGTGTTCATATCTAGGGAGTCATCTCATTATCATCAAAGGCAAGATTACAATAATGAGTTACATCTACATCTTATAGAATCAAACCATTGACTGTGACAACTCACCCCCACCCCCCCACCCCCCCACCCCCGTGGCCTGCACAATGACCTCTGCATTTTTAGTACACTCTTCCAAAGAAGTACAGCAGGTCTCTGAGTTACTGTTAAAAGGAGTCAGTCAGCAGTTTTTGCCATGCTATACTGATAATACTGGGTAAAAGTTGGGGAGAGCAGTACAAACAATCATTTTGTTGAGATTGTCTCATCAGGAGAAGGGTGAATATGAAATTTTAGCCTTCTAGATTTAACTTTTTCAGGTATCCGGGGCAAAGTTTCACTGTGAGGTGCTCTCTGCATTTCATATTCACACTACTCCTGAAAAATAAAAGTTCCACAAAAGGCATGTTTATATGTTTGTCCTGCTCTTTCAGCCCATACCTTGTGCTATCAACAGTTTAGCATGGTCAAAACTGCTGACTGACTTCCTTTAACAAAACTAAGTAGCAATTCAGGCAAGATGGTTGCCCCCACAAACATGTACAAATGTAACACAAAATACAATTAGAAACTAAGAGTGATTAGAATTCAAGAATGTGTTTCAGTATCTGGTTTTACTTAATAAAAGCAATGTTTAGTTTGATGTTCATTATCAGTATTCTTAAAACATATACAGTAGAATGTTAAATACTGATATTGTTACTGTTGATACTGTTCCATTTCTTCAAACATGAATGAAACTGTGTAATATATCTTATCAGCGAAAGATGTTTCGTTTTCCCCTTATCATACTCCTCTCCTGCTTCCTCCTCACTAGCTCTCAAGTCCTGTGTTACAGACAATGGTTGTGGAACCACTGTGACAACCAACAGATTTGGCTATGGGCTACACCTATCCTGGTAGCTTCTTGATGTTTGGTTTTGGCTGCAGGGAACACACCAGGCCACTATGGTCTTGGTAAAGTCTCCGTGTGGTTGGCTGATGACTCACGGGGTCAGAAATAGTGGTGATTGGCACTGAGGGAACAGGCAAACTCAGTCAAAAAAAGGCCAAGGTCAGGATGGTCAGAGTCTGTGTGAATCCATGAAGCAGTCCAAAGTTCAGGACTAGCAACACAGGGTCAGAATCCAGGAATAAGGCAGAACCTGGTACACAGACAGACACATGGATTATAGCACCTTTACAGGATCTAGCAAGTTAGAAATTCCTAGTGCTCAGGCACCTTTTCCATAAATACCAAGTGCTCAGTCACCTTTTTCTTAAATACCAATAGAAGTCCAGCCATTGGCTGGTGTGGATTGTAGACAGGTGTGCTGGCCTTTTAAGAGCTGGGAAGCATGCCTGCGCACCTTATGGAACACAGGAAGAGGTCAAGCAGCCAGGCTGCACCCTTCAGTGTGGGTCAGAGAAGTCTGGTGGTTGACCCTGTTGCTGGAGGGCAGAGGAAGACCCAGCCACTGGACAGACGCTAGTTGAGTGATGTGGTACCCATGCTCACCCCAGATAGCTGGAAAATGGCAGGCATGGAGTGCCACCATTACATCTTGTCTTCAATGAAGAGGGCTGCCTGCTCACTGAATGATCAGATGATATTGATGTCTAGGGGAACAGAAGAGAAGGGCTGCTGGAGACAGGCTGTGACAGAGAGACTTTTGCTGATTTGTAAGTGATTTACTGTCTAACTTAATTGCTGGATTTACATCTAAATGCTCAGTACTGTTCTATAATGTCCTCCATTACTGCTGGTGCTTCTGAAGAGGTACTACAAAGAGTTAAGAAGTAGATTATGCTGCTCATCCACATCCTATGTATGGGCAAACATGATACCAACTACTCTCCACCCACTAGCTCTGAAAAACCTGAGAATTACCGTGTTTCCCCGAAAATAAGACAGTGTCTTACTTCTTTTTTTTCTCCGGAAAAAGGGTTAGGGCTTATTATTGGGTTAGGTCTTATTTTTGCCCCCACTGAATATATATGTCATTTTTTGCCCCCGGGCCCCTGTGCACACACAAAATAAGCTTACCTACACTCCGCTCCGGACTTCTTCTTCTCTCCCAATCCTGTCATCCGGCGTGTGCTGTGTCATCCCGTCAACCAGCGTGATCCCGCGAGACCCAGTGCTGAGGTCACGTCTCACGGGATCATCATAGGGGAGACGTCTTGCAGTGCTGGATAGGGTATGGCTATAGGTGTGTATATAGGTAACTAACTGTGCAGCGCTGCGTAGGTAGCGTCACCAGCAGAGAGGCCCTGACTGGCCATTAAAATCACCCCGCCGAGACCGTAACCCTACTCTCAGTGTATCCTCAATGTACATAGGGCTTATTTTTGGAGTAGGGCTTATATTTTAAGCCTACTCCAAAAACAGAGCAAAATAGCACTAGGGCTTATTATCGGGATAGGTCTTATTTTCGGGGAAACAGGGTATAGACTGCTAAAAATACAGGATACAATCTTATAATGGTCACAGTGTTACTCCTCATATGCCCGACAAGGAAGTTTATTCTGAAAAATGACCTGAAACGACAGTTGCATTTTAAGCAGATCATGAAGAATGAGTGGATGTTGTAAAAATGTATATATATACTAGATTAGTTGGGTATCTTTGGCAGCTTCTAGTAAGATGTCTCTCAGAATAGAAGTGGGAGGAGGACTGGATTACAATTATCAGCCTTTAATGTTGCATTCCAATGCCTTGATACAACCGCTACGCTGGCTCACTGGGATAAAGGCATACTGCAGAGTACATGCTCAGAATTGCTTTCAACATCACCAAACAATATACCTAAACAGATCATTTTCTGAGAAAAATCAATGTGGATTGACAGATACATTTTACAGCTATGTATTTCTAAAATGTACAAGTGTTATATATTTTGCTTTACTTGCAGCCTTTATGCCTCTAATAATGTTGCATTACCATTATCCATTTTACCTAAAAGGCTATATAGCGGGTACTGTAGTTATCCTGAACAACTGACCTTCAATCATATTGTAAAATAAAGAGATTGAGATCAGCCCACCGGCTCCTTCTCTGATATAATGCCTGGGGCACAGACATGTGACAAATGTATCTACAAAAACATTGCTCCACACCTGGTATAAATATGCAAAATCTTTAAAATCTTTCAAAATGTGAGCATTTAGAGCTGACATGTTGGTCTTGGTCAGTTTGAAAACTGTGAAGAACTGTGAAATAAAGTTTTTGGATTTCTTTTTCAAGCTTTGGATCATTGTTCTTGTTGTTAAGATCTTTTAATCATGGCATACTACTTTATTTAAAGGGGTTGTCTGAGATAATTAATCTGAATATGTTAATCTAGCAGTCTTTAGTTGCCTGGAAATAAGCTGGTTTTCTACACACACCCCTCCCCTTCTTGTGACAGGGCTCCATAGGAATGTATGGAATGTCCCATAGACTGCAAAGGTAATTTATTGCAGTCCATGGGAGAAGAGTTCTTTAAAGTCACATTTAAAGTCCCCTAGGGGGACTTAAAAAAAGTAAGAAAAAGTTTTAAAAAATATAATAAAAAATTTAAAAAATTGAAATCAACCCCCTTTCTTCCTAATAAAAATAAACAATTTTAAAACATCCTAGGCATTGTCACATCCCAAAACAGCTGATCTGTTAAAATATAAATACCTGTATATTTAAAGTACATCTGTCAGCAGATTTGTGCCTATAAAACTGTTACATGTGCGCTTGGCAGCTGAAGACATCTGTTTTGGTCCCATGTTCATATGTGCCCACATTACTGAGAAAAATGAAGTTTTAATATATGCAAATGAGCCTCTACGAGCAATGAGGGAGTTGCCATTGCACCTAGAGGCTCTGTTCTCTCTGCAACTGGTGCGAACTCTGCACTTTGACAGGGCCAGGCAGTGTAAATGGGGCTGGTTCTCCTGCACCTATTTGTTTACACACTATAGTGGTGACATGTCGGGATAAGGACTACTGCAGCCAATCACTGTCCTCATTGGCTACCATTGATGACAGTGATTGGCTGCAGTGGACCAGTGCCAGCTTGAACGGTGTTGAAGAAAGGGGTGAGTAAACATGTTTCTTTTATTTTAAACTCTCAATTGCCTCAGCAACTGTATTGTACTGAGCATTAATATATGTTTACACCTGATGGAAGATTGGAATTGGAGGGACATGTAAAGGCCTATACCTTTTGGCTCTTAGCAGAGTTTTCCAGCTTTATTTCACTTTTTATCTCCACTCCCTCCAAATAAGATCCACCTTCTGAAACATCTATTTGACTTTCTCTTTTTGTTTGTTAATGGATTCATAGGATTTCAGTGGAGCCTCCATTATAGTGTTTTTCCCTTTTTATTCATCTAGATATACACTCACCGGCCACTTTATTAGGTACACCTGTCCAACTGCTCGTTAACACTTAATTTCTAATCAGCCAATCACATGGCGGCAACTCAGTGCATTTAGGCATGTAGACATGGTCAAGACAATCTCCTGCAGTTCAAACCGAGCATCAGTATGGGGAAGAAAGGTGATTTGAGTGCCTTTGAACGTGGCATGGTTGTTGGTGCCAGAAGGGCTGGTCTGAGTATTTCAGAAACTGCTGATCTACTGGGATTTTCACGCACAACCATCTCTAGGGTTTACAGAGAATGGTCCGAAAAAGAAAAAACATCCAGTGAGCGGCAGTTCTGTGGGCGGAAATGCCTTGTTGATGCCAGAGGTCAGAGGAGAATGGGCAGACTGGTTCGAGCTGATAGAAAGGCAACAGTGACTCAAATTGCCACCCGTTACAACCAAGGTAGGCAGAAGAGCATCTCTGAACGCACAGTACGTCGAACTTTGAGGCAGATGGGCTACAGCAGCAGAAGACCACACCGGGTGCCACTCCTTTCAGCTAAGAGCAGGAAACTGAGGCTACAATTTGCACAAGCTCATCGAAATTGGACAGTAGAAGATTGGAAAAACGTTGCCTGGTCTGATGAGTCTCGATTTCTGCTGCGACATTCGGATGGTAGGGTCAGAATTTGGCGTCAACAACATGAAAGCATGGATCCATCCTGCCTTGTATCAACGGTTCAAGCTGGTGGTGGTGGTGTCATGGTGTGGGGAATATTTTCTTGGCACTCTTTGGGCCCCTTGGTACCAATTGAGCATCGTTGCAACGCCACAGCCTACCTGAGTATTGTTGCTGACCATGTCCATCCCTTTACGACCACAATGTACCCAACATCTGATGGCTACTTTCAGCAGGATAATGCGCCATGTCATAAAGCTGGAATCATCTCAGACTGGTTTCTTGAACATGACAATGAGTTCACTGTACTCAAATGGCCTCCACAGTCACCAGATCGCAATCCAATAGAGCATCTTTGGGATGTGGTGGAACGGGAGATTCGCATCATGGATGTGCAGCCGACAAATCTGCGGCAATTGTGTGATGCCATCATGTCAATATGGACCAAAATCTCAGAGGAATGCTTCCAGCACCTTGTTGAATCTATGCCACGAAGAATTGAGGCAGTTCTGAAGGCAAAAGGGGGTCCAACCCGTTACTAGCATGGTGTACCTAATAAAGTGGCCGGTGAGTGTATGTTTTCAACAAAACAGACAAATTGAGATTGTCTCTTTTTTATGCTTTTTAACTAAAAGATCTTGATGGATCAACTTTCTTGTTCAATGAATGTCTATGGCAACAGGATGCTACAGAATACACATCCTGTTGCATCATCCTGTTTGACAGGAAAAAAGGACATTTTAACAGGAGGAAATCCTGGCCTAAATGCAGGTGTGGCTATTGACTATAGCATTTAAGGGGTTAATATGGCGGGAGCAAAATGTTCTTTTTATTCTTGGCCACTGTAGCGTGACCCAGGCTGTCAATCACCATCAGGCTTCTGATATTGATCACAGAGGAACCGCATACCAACATGCCAGTGACATATATCTACGTCATAATGTGTTCAAGGACATCAACTAGAAGATCCATGTTAAAGCCTTGTTAGGAAAATGAAAAATCATTGTAGTTTAAAGTTACAAATCACTTGAGAAGGGCTTTGATTTCTGCATAACACCCTTTTCTGCTTATTTTTCATTTGTGAAGCATATAGAAGACTCTTTAATATTAACTTTAGTGGCATTGCAGTTATACTGGTTCAAAGTCCAGTAAAACAGTGCCAACTTTATTAAAGGGAACCTGTCAAGTTGAAAGTGTAGTTCAATCTGTGGGCAGTAGGCTATAGAGCAGGAACAGCTGAACAGAGATATAGTTTTATGCAGAGACGTAGCTAAAGGCTTATGGGCCCTGGTACAAGAGTTCAGCATGGGCCCCCCTTCCCTTAGTGCTTTGTGTCCAGGGGCAGGGAAGCACGCAGCCTGCTTACTGCCTGGGGCAAAAGTTAAAACGGCACCCCCCACCCCATGCAAAAATTTTTAACTAACCCCTTCCCTCCAGCCAAAAGTATAACTTGACCAGCATGCACTTTCTATAATATCAGTGTCTTCTTATGCACCACAAGGGTCTTTGGGCCTCCTCAGGCTCTTGGGCCCGGTAACGACTGCTACCTCTGCACCCCCTATAGCTACGCCCCTGGTTTTTTGGGAAAAGATTCAGTACAACTTGTAATTTATTGAAGTGAATCCTTGCTTATTCTGAGCTTAGGAGTTCAGTGGGCGGTCCCAAACAGTGATCAACAGTCTTCTGTGTATATGTGTTTACAGAGATAGCTAGCACCACCAATGACATTTTAAGAATGCTCATAAATGGTATCTTCAGTTTACTTGTCATAAGAGTATTTTCAGAATACAATGTAATATGATATTTAGGGTTCCATCACCTAAAGGGTTTATCCCATGATTAATGTCAAAATTGAAAATCATACATAGTCTAGTACATGGCAATAACACAGCTTGAACCAGCCCTGTACCTCACATGGATCCAGAGATCTCCCCATTCATTGCCCCTATTGTTCTGCTAGATTTATTTCAAGCTGACAGCTCATGGAACGTGTAGTTTCTCAGGAGGCATTTGAAGGATAGAACTGAGCATGTGCTTCCATCTCAGTGACCAGGACAGAGAAATTTGAAAAAGAGCAAACAGCAGGTGGCGCTATACAAATAGATTTCATTGAATAACTCTGTAGCTACAATAAATTTTCAGTTACATGCAAATTCAAAAGTATTCAGATTCAGGTGCTGGTTTGAAAACTGTAGAATATTATTCATGGGACAATTCATTTAATGGTACTTTACTTGGAGATCTGTAGTAGATTTTCAGTATAGGTGAGTTGCTGAACTTGTGGTAAAGGCCACCACAGACATAACACATTTTGACCAATATAACCTCATATATTGCTACATTCAAATGTACATTGACAAACTCAAGGAAGGTACAGACAATGAAACCATTCTTACTTCCAACTGCAATAAAGAATGTAATGCTGGAGCTGTGGCTCATATTAAAGAGTTTTTCCAGTAATTATACTCTTTTTACTTATGCCCATAGCCTGCATCTCCCATTGAAAAACTCATACTTACCCACTTCCTGATGCTCTGGTCCTGTTCGCTTGTTCAAGCTCATCCATCATCCAGACCGTGGCTTGTTTTCTTCTAGACGGCTATGACCCGAGCACCACTGCCATCAATGACTGGCTTCATTGGTGACATGTTCTCCAATGGCAGCAGCAAAGCAGGTGACCATGTCCATACTCGGCCGTAAGAAAACAAGTTGGGGACCAAAAGATGAACTATGTAGCAGGAATAAGCAGACAGTACCATGGTGATGTGGAAAAGGCAAGTATGAATCTGTTGGTGATGCAGGCTTCGAGTATAAGCGTAAAGAGTATAATTCCCGGAAAACCCCTTTAGTCCAGTCGCACGTCTGGATAAAATCTTCCAGAAATAATTTCATGTGCATAGGATGGAAAGCCAATTGACTTGGCATAAGTTAACATGCATTCTTAGAAATCAAGTGTATTCAGCTTACCTGGTAGCTGAAGTGTTAGAGACAAGAGAAGTGCAGTAGAGGAGCATCAATTTAAAGAATACCATACTTAGCTATCACTAAGGGTTAAATACAACCAAAAACACATAAGCATGGTTTGCATGTATGTGGCCATTGGATTTTTATCAGAATTATCAATAATTGATAAATAAATAAATAACAATTGTAAAAGATGTTGGATCTTCCTACTTTTCTACTATACAGTCTTACATAGTAGTTTAAACTATTATTTCCTCTAAAATAAAGGGATGGTCCTCTTCAACTATTCCCTGTTGTCCATATCTGGAGTTACTCAACTTATCTAGAAGCACATGTAAACAGGAAACAGAATAGATTTTTACCCAATTGTCAGAGGAGGACAACTTCATAATGAATATAGTATTTTGTTCAAATTTCTTTGAATGCATCTTAGCACTAGGCTATGTTGACTACAGGAACTAATTCATAGAAGGGTCTAAGACTGGGTTTCCACATTCAGGTTTTTTCATGCAGTTTTGGAATTTAAAGCCAGGAAAAGATCATCCACTCCTGGCTTTGGCTTCAAAAACTGCATCAAAAAGCTTGAAGGTGAAACCCCTGAGTAAATGTAGATTTGACAGGTGGCTGTAATACATCTAATTCAGAAAACAAGATCCACATAACAATAGAGCAATACATCCTCTTACCTTGCGCGAACTCAAACTTTCTGCTCACAGATGGCAGAGTTCGGTTAAGCCCCAGTATCCGATCCAAGTGGAAAGCAAACACTTCACTCATGTCCAAGGGTCTTCTAACAAGACCACAAATTCCCTGGCATGCTGAGGATGGCACAGATGGAGCAATATTTTTCTTGGACGGGGTTTCATAGATGAGATAAGCCTGGTTAGAAGGCAACTGTGTTATTTTCTTTATCCGTGATTCAGCTAGGAACCTCATTGTCCTGATATCTTCAGCACTAAACCAAGGAGGAGCACGGTCACTGTAAATCCTAATGTTACTCTGGTGACTATCTCCCCTTGCATCCCTCAATATGATTGTCCCTGTGTCCCTAGACTTATGAGTTGGGGTTCCTTTCTGTATATGCTTGTCCTCCAGTCTACCAGTGTCCTGCATGCTATATCCAAACTCATGTTGTCCAACAACTCCAAACTTCCTCCTCTTCTTTGGTCTCACTGTCCCCCTAATGTTGGCTGGTTTGCTCCTCTTGGACCTCAGGGTGATATATACAACATTTGGCTGGAGTGTTGTAGAACTGTTTAGAGCAGTTCCAAGTGGTTGGGAATTTTCAACATAAAAAGTATTTTGTTCCACAAAGTTCCTCTGCTGTTCAGAAGCTCCATTGCCATCAATCTGATTAGTCCTCCTAGGATGCTTATGCTGTGGGAAAAAATTACCTGCCTGGGTCACTACAAAAATCCCATAGAGCAAACAAGCAGTGCAGACCAGCAGCAGATTCCTCCTGCTCTTGGGACGCCTCCCACCCCAAATCCTAAAGATCCAGGAGAAGAATAATAGTATGAATGAGCTCCTGATTGTTCCTGGGCGAGTAAAGGTCATCTCTCTAGGCATCCTACATAGTGACAGCTGCTAAAAAGCTGGGATCTCCTGCTGGGATCTTGCATGCTGCTTAGAAATACTATATGAAGCAGAGGAAGGAGTCTGTGTTGAGCCTGAGAACAGGAATGTGACTGTGACCCTCCACCGCACAGAGCCTTCTATCAACCACCACTAGGGAAGTGAATGAATGGAGACAACTGTATAAACACAGAGAGGAGGAGATCTCTAGTGGAAATGTCAGGGGCTGCCTGCCTAGCAATTGTTACTGGGAGCTCTTATCTGTCCTGCCAGCAAATGTCTCTGTGCATTAAGAGTTAATTCCTCAGCTTATGAAGACTATCTTCATATAAAACTATGCTGCTATGAGCTGACAGTAACTCTATTATATAACAGCATAGGAATTCCAGCGAGAATTAGAAACATGCTTGTCTACTCTACTTAAATGGAAACAATGTCTCAAGACTTCAACTCCCTTATTTCCCAGTAATCGCCTTATAATGACAGGTCACCATGATCAGTTCATTTTTGGTCCATGAAGTTCTTTAGCCTTACGTCCTCCTTTGGAATTTGGTGTTAGTTCTGTCTGGACTTTGCTGGATCTTGTTAGTTATGGCTGGACTTTGCAGGATTTTCTTAGAGCTGTAATATGTGATGTGGAAATGTTCTATTCAGTCTGTAGGCAGCAGCTGAGCAATCTTCTGCTCACTGACCTCTTCCTCTGTCTCCAGGTGTTTTCTTCCTACTCATAGATGTGGGTAGCTTACAGTCAGGAAATAGGTCTTCTCCATGTCACTTGTACTGTGGCAGAGTGATGTGTAGTTACTGCATTTTATCTGCTTATATCTGTCCAAACACAGAGGGAGGGTGGGGAGCTGTGCTTTTTCTCCTGGAAATAGCTTCACTCAGTGTTGCAACTAGCAATGTATGTGGAACAACACAAAAAAAACATAGCGACCGTTTCAATATGAGAAATATCATATTATTAGCTACATACACAATATATAATGTTTTTACATACACACTCTGATATAGCCCAAATGTCTATTTTTTAACATTGTCACCTAAAGCAGGGTTCCTCAGCTCCAGTCCTCAGGGCCCACTGCCGTCATGTTTTCAGGATTTCCTTAGTATGAAGCAGGTAATATAATTAGTGTCAGTCCATCAGGACTTACCACAGGTATTCATTATGTAAATCATGACCGGTGGGCCCTGAGGACTGGAATGGCCACAAACCAACAATACCAATACCTGCTTTTCTGTTCCAACTCTGTTTTAGGCCTTCTGCAAGACCGTGGGGCCACATTGACCTTGTTGTGGACCACAAACCATGGATCCACAAAACGCGGCCAATGGGTCCATGATCCGCAAGATGCAGTGAAAAATAGGACATGTTCTACCTTTTGCAGTGCGGAGGTACTGACACGGAAGCCCACAGTGGGCTTCCGAGTCCGTGAAAACAGATATAACAGTATGTCAGTAGAATTAGCCCAAAGGAAATTTGGAAAAATCAAAAAGGAGCCAGCAACCCCAGGGTAATTATATTAAAACTTAACTTTTAATGTCCTTGTTTATAAAAAGGGAAAGTACGTGTATTGCTCAAAACAATAACAAAATGCAGTAAATAAAGTGGTGCTGTTGACTCAACCATGCTCAAAAGTAATCGTAGCAGTCTTACCAGTCCTGTCAACACACAGTGATATGGGATACTCCAGTATGCAGAGAGATGCTACGGGTCATCGTTTAGGTCCCCTTGAGTAGGCAGTGGTATCTGTCCCTAAATTGCCCTACTTGGCCTAGTCAGAACAGTATGTCCAGCCAAGCGGAGCACGTGCCCCAAAAGGGGCAATCAATCTGGACAGTCCCTCTCTGGAAGACCCTCCACTCAACCCTGAACCAGGTGGTACCAGTCCTGCTGTACAGAGTTGACAGAAAGTGAAGCAAAGTTGTCCCTACCCATTATGACCAGGCTGTGGTGCTCAGTCTCCTCAAGGGACAAAGAGAAACAAAGCAATTGTGGCAGTTTGGAGCACAGAAGTAGCGTAAGGCACCCGTGGTTTCCCATCATTTCTGGTTTAACTTTCTTTGGAGGGGTTTGTCAGGCTTGACCAGGGAAACACCTGAATGATATCAGGAATAAAAAAATACCCCACTCGCAACTAATGTAAATAACCAAAATGGAGGGAAGAGCGCAAGCATGACATTTTATTGCATTGAGCCGATCCTATACTTCACTAGAACTGACAAGAAAATCTTTTCCATCTAAAAACCCATATGCTGCTTCTGTTCTGTTGGGTCCTCCTTGCGTGACAAAGGCAAAAGCTAAAAGTTACCGTACATTCAAAAGGGGGTATACATACATAATATAAAACAAAACAAGTACAATAAACATGAAATTTTCAACAGACTGGTACAGAGGAGAAAAGGATCCTGCCACCGAGGGATTACAATCTAAAAAGGAAGGGAAAAGGAGACAGCAGTTGAGTGTACAAGCTGCTCATCTGGCTGTGTAGAGGTAGCATGCTTATTGTGGGTGGTAGGCTTTCCTGAAGGGGTCAGGTTTTAGGATGTTGAAATAATGAGAAATAATGTCCATTCCTTTGTGAGGAACAGGCAAGAGGAGAACTAAGGAGGAGGCCATGTGAGGATCGGAGAATACATGTGACATGTGAAATTACATGTGGAGATGAGATATGTGAGATTACATGTGGAGATGAGATATGTAGCGTGGAAGACAGATTGTGGACAACCTTATTTGTAGTTGTTAGTATTTTGAATTGAATTTTTGGGCAATGGGGAGCCAGTGAATGGATTGGTACAGGGGAGAGGCAGAGGAGAATCGAAGGGAGAGGTGGGTTAACAAAGCAGTAGAGTTGAGAATAGATTGATGGGGTTGCAAGAGTGTTAGATGGGAGGCCAGAAAGGGGGATGTTGCAATAGTCCAAGTGGAGGTGACAAGAGCATGCACTAGCATTTCAGTTGACTGAGGGTTGGGAAGTAGCGAATATGAGAGATGTCCTTGAGTTGAAAGCAGCAGGTGGTAGAAAGGGTCTGGATTTGTGGCTTGAAGGAAAGGGCAGAATCAAATATTTAGTTAAGAGAGGACAGCTCAAGAAGGAGAAGTACTGAGTAATGACTTTGGCAGCGAGCAGGTCATTGGTGACTTTTGTTAGGGCTGTTTCAGTGAAGTGATTAGCTTGGAAGCTGGATTGTAGCTGATCAAAAAGTGAATGGGATGAGAGGTGGAAGGACAGTTCAGGATGGACATATTCTTCTAGAAGATTTTATGTGAATGGGAGTAGCATTATGGGACAAAAGCTTAATAAGTCCAGAGAAGGCTTCTTGAGTATTGGTGAGATGGTGGCATGTTTAAAAGAAGATATGAAGACACCAGTGGTTAGTGATAGATTTAAGAGATGGGTTAGGGCTGGAATAAGAATAATGGTAAGTTTAGGTACAAGGTGGGAAGAGATTGATCAAGGGCACATGAGGTGAGGTGAGATTTGAAGATTTAGGTGGAGAGCTTTTCCTCAGTGATAGTCATCACAGTCATCCATTAAAAATGTGTTGGTTTTAGTGATGGGCGAATCGATTCTAACAAAGTTATTTGCCTCATTAGGAGAATAATTTCACCCATGAGGGTGAAACCTGCCATTTCATTGACAAGGCTGAACTTGTAGCCCTGCCTTATCAATCGTCTGCCTGCGACGCTGCTCAGAGTGGCGATGCAAGCATAGAAGCACTCTAAGTAGCGTCGCAGGCAGAAGATTGACAGGACAGGGCTAGGTGCCTGTCCCTGTCAATCAAAAGGCAGGTGGGTGCTTCTTCACATGTGTGGACAGCCTCTCACAGGTGAAAAGCTCCTGGTAATGAGAAAAATCAATTTGCTTATTTCTAGTTGTTTTTTGACACATAGCAAAGGATATTGGTCCATTAGGTAAATGTTAGAAGCTACAATAATTAAGAATTGGGCATTCAAGTGTTTCATATTCAATAAACTTAGGCCCCATTCACACGACCGTATGTACATTTCCGCATCTTATCCGCATTTTTGCGGATAAGATGCGGAACCATACGGACCTATTCATTTTTCCATAGGAGAAAAAAAAATGCGGAATGCACACAGTGTGCATTCCGCATCCGTATAATATGAAAGTTTTCCCGCAAAAAAAATGAAACATGTCCTATACTTGGCCGCAAAATCACGTCCGTAGCCCCATTAAAGTCAATGGGTCCGCAAAAATGCGGAACACTACGGAAGACTTTCCGTATGTCTTCCATTCCGTTTTTATACAGATCACGGAATACATACGGTCGTGTGAATGGGGCCTTATGGAAGTTTACTTACCAAACATCCTTCTAATGGCACCCTATAATGAACGAATCTGATGATGTAGGTGGAGATGCCTCTAGAATACACAGGTAAAATTGCAGAAGGACAGGAAATTACAATTTAAAGTGACATACGTATCTATATGATACATGGACACAGTTTTGATAATTTAGATAGTCTCGATTATTTCCAAACTTCTTACCCCGATGTGTCCATTCACTTTCTGCTGCTCAATGTTATAACAATGTTGCTTATCATTTATTCAACTTATATTAATTCCAGGACGTTGTACAAATGAAAAGGAGGTTACATATATAATATAATACAAAAGCAAGCATAATGAACATAAAGTAACGGACTGGTACAAAGGAGGAGAGGTCCCTGCCTGCAAGGACTTGCAATATACAAGGGAAATGGTAAGGAGACAGTATGTGTATGGTTTTGGCAGTGGGGTTATTACATGTTTCCAAGCATTTTTACTCCTTATACTGGACCAACTTATTTTGCAGGCCCTAATATGACCCTTTTGCTCCCTTTTGACCATTTAGGTGATTTGTCTAATCACAGACAACCCCTTTTATATTGTAGCCTCAGCTGGGGGAAACCTTGCCTGGCCAGATCTTTCCCTGGAGGCAAAATGTAATATTTCAAGATGGTTGTTGAGATGAATGGCTGTCCATGTAATACATGGATAGCTGAGATCCACTAGAACGAATGCTGCTCTGTAAGTTCTGACTCCTAAATGGGCCTGCCTGAAATTTAAAATAAAGGGGCCACTACCATCAGTTAGGCCTTGTTCACACATCAGTTTTTTGATCAGTTATTTCCGTCAGTTATTGTGGGCCAAAACCAGGAGGCTACACAGAGATCAGGTATAATGGAAAGATCTGCAACTGTTCTGTGTTTTTGACCCACACCTGGTTTAGGCTCACAATAACTGATGAAAATAACTGATAAAATAACTGAGATGTGAACAAGAACATGTTAACCCCTTAAGGCCGAAGCTACTTTTACACTTAATGCCGAAGCCACATTTTTAAAATCTGCCATGTGTCACTTTATCAATTCATAACTTTGGGATTCTTTCACCGATTCGACTGATTCCAAGATTGTTTTTTCGTGACACATTGTACTCCACGACAGTGGTAAATTTGAGTCAATATAAATCACCTTTATTTATAAAAAAATCCTAAATTTACAGAAAATTTGGAAAAATTTGTAATTTTCAAACTTTGAATTTCTCTGCTATTAAGGCAGATAGTGATCCCTCACAAAATAGTTATTACTTTACATGTCCCATATGTCTACTTTATGTTGCCATCATTTTGTAGATGTAATTTTATTTTTTGGGGATGTTAGAAGGCTTAGAATTTTAGAATCAATTCTTAAATTTTTTTAGAAATTTTCCAAAACCATTTTTTTTAAGCACCAGTTCAGTTCTGAAGTCACTTTGTGGGGCTAACATAATAGAAACCACCATAAATGACCCCATTTTAGAAACTACACCCCTCAAGGTTTTCAAAACTAATTTTACAAACTGTGTTAACCCTTTATGTATTCCACAAGAATTAAAGGAAAATGGAGATGACATTTCAAAATTTCATTTTTTTTGCAGATTTTCCATTTTAATCCATTTTTTCCTGTAACAAATCAAGGGTTAATAGCAAAAAAACCCTCAAAAATTATTATCCTGATTCTGCAATTTAAAGAAACACCCCGCATGTGATTGTAAACTACTGTATGGGCGCATGGCCAAGCGCAGAAGGAAAGGTGCGCCAGATGGTTTTTGGAGGGCGGATTTTGCTGGACTGGTTTTGAGACACCATGTCCCATTTGAAGCCCCCCCGATGCACCCCTACAGTAGAAACAACCAAAAAATGCCCATATTTTGGAAACTAAGGGATAAGGTGACAGTGTTATTGATACTATTTTGGGGAACATATGATTTTTGATCACTTTATATTACACTTTTTGTTAGGCAAGGTAAACAAAAATGGCTGTTCTGGCTGTTTTTTTTTTGTTTTTGTTTTTTTTTACTGTGTTCACCTGAGGGGTTAACTAATGTGATATTTTTGTAGAGCAGGTTGTTACGAACGTGGCAGTACCTAACATGTATAGTTTTTTATTTTTATTTAAGTTTTACACAATAATATCATTTTTGAAACAAAAAAAATCATGTTTTAGTGTCTCCATTGTGAGAGCTGTAGTTTTTTTATTTTTTGGGCAATTGTCTCAGGTAGGGGCTCATTTTTTGCGGGAAGAGGTGACGGTTAGATTGGTACTATTTTGGGGGGCATATGCTTTTTTGATCGCTTGGTATTACACTTTTTGTGATGTAAAGTGACAAATTGGCTTTTTTGACCCTGTTTTTATTTTATTTTTTTTACTGTGTTCACCTGAGGGGTTAACTCATGTGATATTTTTGTAGAGCAGGTTGTTACGGACGTGGCGATACCTAACATGTATAGTTTTTTTAATTTATTTAAGTTTTACACAATAATTTCATTTTTGAAACAAAAAAAAATCCATGTTTTAGTGTCTCCATTGTGAGAGCTGTAGTTTTTTTTATTTTTTGGGCGATTGTCTCAGGTAGGGGCTCATTTTTTGCGGGAAGAGGTGACGGTTAGATTGGTACTATTTTGAGGGGCATACGCCTTTTTGATCGCTTGCTATTACACTTTTTGTGATGTAAAGTGACAAAAATAGCTTTTTTGAACCTATTTTTATTTTTTTACGGTGTTCACCTGAGGGGTTGGGACATGTGATATTTTTGTAGAGCAGGTTGTTACGAACGTGGCGATACCTAACATGCTTGGGGTATTTTTTATCTTTTTTTACTAATTTCAAATTTGAGTTTTGGGGGGAAAAAGGGATTTTTTTTAACACTTTTTTTTACACTTTTTTTTAAATTTTTTTACACTTTTTTTTACACTTTCTTAGACTCAGACCCACTTGGTTCTTGAAGATCCAGTGGGTCTGATTGTTCTATAATACACTACAGTACACTGTATAGTGTACTGCAGTGCATTTTCACTGTTGCTAAACCTTGTCAGGCTCCTACCTTTAGCAGGAGCCTGATGAGGCTTAGCTTACACCATGGCAACCGAGACGCTTCTGAAAGCGTCTGGTTGCCATGGTAACCATCGGGACGCTGCCACAGCAGAGCAGCGTCCCGATGGAAGGGAGAGGGAGCTTCCTCCCTCTCATCTGGCCACACCATCGGCGCTGCCAGTGCCCGATGGGAGAGGGAGGGAGCTCCCTCCCTGTTAACCCCTTCCATACAGCGGTCCCTACGGACCGCGGCATGGAAGGGGTTAAACTGCTGACATCGGTGCCAGCACCGATGTCAGCAGTTTCAAGCAGAGTATCAGCTGTATGCTGATACTCTGCTTGAAAACGCTCGGCCATCCTGAAATTGCGGGCGGCACTCTCGCCGCAGCCGCCCGCACATCGCTCACCCGCCCGCCCGCTAGCTATATCTCCCCCCCACCCACCCAAACGGCCATCAAAGAAAACAGTGGGGTGGGGGGGGATATATATAGTATATTGCAAATTTTTTTTTTATTTTTTTTTATTTTACAGTTTATTGCAGCACGATCGCTGCGATTGGCTAGTCTGAACAGATTAGCCAATCACAGCGATCGCTAGCCCGGGACCGCCCCCATTGGTCCCGGGCTGGTTAGCTGAGACCCCTGGCTGTAAGTAACAGCCGGGGTCTCAGCACTGTCACCATGTCATCAGACATGGTGACAGTTTAATGCCATGACGGCTTATCCCGTCATGGGGCGGCAAGCGGCTCCTGCCCATGACGGGATAAGCCGTCATTCGGCGTTAAGGGGTTAACTGAGGCCTATACATTAGTAATAATAGGTCAGAGCAACTGGACTTGTATATGTTTCGCTAGTCATCCAACTGGCTCTCTGGCTTACTCTGACTTATTACTACTGTAGCAAGCCTTTGAACAGCCACAGCACAGAACGGGAGTGGTAGTGGCTCTGACTATGGGATGTGTCATAGTGGTTTCCCTCAGGCCATCGCCATCCTTTCTTCACTCAGAGCACTCCCTGTAGCTGAGGCTTCTGTCTGATGGTAGACCAGAGTGCTCTTAATGTGTGCGGTTGCATGGGTGAATGGGAGGAGGTGTAGTAATGCAATGGCCAGTGTATGGTATGGAAAGGGTCATGAAACCAGACCATAGGTAGAAGAATAAATGTCTCTTTTTACTTGAGTTCAAAAAAAGGGTTTTAGTACATCCAACAACAATCAATGTACAGTGCAAATCCATTTTCCAGATAGCAAGGTATGGAGGCTGGCAAAGTGGCAAGTAATGACACTCTTATTATGCTCTTTTGCTAACATGTCTCTCTCTCTAGAATCTTTGGAAGGCAACTGTAATCTTGCAATTGTGGCTGTAGTGTCCACCCCAGGATACAGGTTTTAGTGGCTTGTCTAGCAAGGATATGGTTAAGTGTGATGGATGTCTTAACTGTAGTCCCTCACAAGCAGTAAAGTCTGTAATAGCAGAAGACACACATTACCTTGCTGACTCCTATGCTTTAGCCATGCAGATCCAATTTCTTGTCTCTCTTGCTCTTTCTGTAACAGAAGTAGTAAATCTTACTCTCTGCTAGTCTCTGGATCCTGAAGCCTAAGGAGTAGAAGCACAAACACTTGCTTCCTCACTCACTAGACAAGAACTTCAAGACAAGAAAACAGGCCACTCCTGCTAAGAGGGAACTATTTGTGGTCCGCAGCAGGGGTACGGGCTGCACACCTTTGTGTGTATGAACCCTTAAAGTCTTTGGCAGATATGGAAACACAGACAAATGGATGTTTCCATATCTGTCATAGACTGTAAAGAAAATAACCACACATGCAGTGTGACCACAGAGTATACAGTGTATAGGACCTTAAAGCAGCATTTTGGTTTTATTAGCTTTGTATTTTTTTTTTTTTTTGCAAATAAAAAAACATATTGCAAAAATAAGTGTGCAAAATATTTTTAAACAAAAAAAGGTATAATGCATATGTCACTATACATTACTAGAAAAAAACAAAAACGTGAGAAAAGAGGCTTGCATTTTATAATCTATTCTATGTACCTACTTTTTCAATAACATATTAAAGGGGTTGTCTCACTTCAGCAAATAGCATGTATCATGTAGAGAAATTTAATACAAGGCACTTACTTATGTATTGTGATTATCCATATTGCCTCCTTTGCTGGCTGGATTAATGTTTCTATCACATTATACCCTGCTCGTTTCCATGGTTACGGCCACCCTGCAATCCAGCAGCAGTGGCCGTGCTTGCACAGTATTGAAAAAAGCACTAGTCTATGTGAGCTCCCATGGTCCCGGCCACCAGAGAGGCCGGCGCTTTTTCCAATAGTGTGCAAGCACTGCCCCCATTACTGGATTACAAAGTGGTCGTAACCATGGAAATGAGCCGTGTATAATGTGATGGTAAAATGAATCTATCCAGCAAAGGAGGCAATATGGGCAATCACAGTACACTAGTAAGCGCCTTGTAGTAACTTTCTCTACAGATGAATGCCATTTGCTGAAGAGACAACCCCTTTAATAAAGGACAAAGAAAACACAAAAAAGTTATCTATATATACTGCAAAATGCTTCTATTAAAAAAAATAGACGTGTCCCTCAAAAAACAATAGATAGAAAATTAAATAATTAAAGTCTCTTGCAGTGCAGCAACAATAAAAAAAAACACATTTTCTAACATAAAACGTGCTGTTATTGAGAAAATGGAGTAAAACTATGCATATTTAGTAAGTAACATATTTACTAAGGTAACATGTTATATATGTTGCATGGTGAACATCATAATATAAAATGAAAAAAAAAATAAAGGGTTATTTTTTCCCAACCCCCCACCAAAATAAATTAATTAAGTTCTACGGTATGTATGCCAAAATGGTGACACAGGAAAAATACAACTCATCCTGTAGGAAACAAGCCCTTATTCATAAAAGCTCTTGGAATGCAGGACGCCACAAAAGGTTAAACCAGTTTTCATTTGAAGAACACTCCATGAACTTTGCCGTGTACCCAGTTTGGAAATATGGTTCTTTGACAGGATCTTGAGACTGACTTTTTTTGAGCAGCATGTTTTTTTTGCAGATGTGTCACCATACTGATGAGGCTATGGATGAGCCACCTACATAGATCTTTATCAGTGGCGCACCTTTCATGGAGGCAGAACATGTATGAGGGAGGGAGGTCAGGGCTGTATTGTAGACCATGGTAACTGTATAAATTCCTATGCACTGAGCTCCCTCTAGTGGTAGTTTATGTGAAGGGAAGCAGGAGATTTATAAGTGTCATCTATGCCAGTTGTGTGGTGTAAAAACATTGAGAAATATGGTCTTCATAGTATGCTCCATATTTTTGAAGGTGGTGATGCCAAGTGCATTTTTTTAAAAAATTTACTACAATTGTTCTTTAATTAAAATTTCTGTCGCTTACTAAAATAAATCATAAATTTGTTATAAATCTTGGGGAAATGCGCTACATGTTCCATATTGCCTGGAAGTGTTTGAGGCAAATATACTTTGAAACTGGGTCGGGCAGGGGTCACATACAATATCTACCCTACCTAAAGGACCAGTAGTACAGATACATAGTAGGTAAGTGTTTACAGTGATTAGCTGCAGTTATTTAACCCCTTCCCGCCCAGCGCCGTACATGTACGGCGCTGCGGGACGTGAGTTGCCGCCCAGCGCCGTACTAGTACGGCGCGCTGATCGGGTGAGTGCAGGAGCTGCGCCCGCCCGATCAGCTGCGGGGGACCGGCTGTGCCCAGTAGCCAGACCCCTGCTGCGTACGCCCACATCGGTGTTTTCACCGATGCGGGCGTATTAACCCTCGATGTGCCGCGGTCAGTGCTGACCGTGGCACATGCGATGCGGGCGGGAGGAAGGGGGGTCCATCGGGTGCCTTCCTTAGGCATCGTGGCTGCTATCCCTGCTTGCCTGTGCGATCCAGCCCCCTGGATCGCACAGGAAGCAGGCTGTAAGTGTATTACATTGAGTAATACACTTACAGCCAATGCATTACAATACAGAAGTATTGTAATGCATTGTAAAGGGGATCAGACCCCCAAAGGTTAAATAAAGTGGGAATAAAAGTGAAAAAAATAAAGTTTTACAAAAAATAAAAGTTTCAAGTAAAAAAAAGTACACTTTTCCCAAAATAAAGTAAAAAAAAATTGAAAAAAAAGGGGAAAAAAGAAAAGTATACATATTAGGTATCGCCGCGTCTGTATCGACCGGCTCTATAAAAATATCACATCATCCACCCCACCAGGTGAACGCAGTAAAAAAAAAAAAAAAAAAAAAAAAAAACAGTGCCAAAACAGCCATTTTTTGGTCACCTTCTCTTACAAAAAGTGTAATACCGGTAGCAGGTGATCAAAAAGGCGTATTTAACCCAAAATGGTACCAATCAAACTGTCATCTTGTCCCGCAAAAATGATACCCTACCTGAGACAATCACCCGAAAAATAAAAAAAATATGGCTCTCTGAAAATGGCAACACAAAAAAAAGATTTTATTCTGTTCAAAAATAAATCTAATGTGTAAAACTTTCCAAAAATGTTAGACATATTGGGTATCGCCGCATCCGTAACAACCTTCTCTATAAAAATATCACATGATTTGCCCTCTCTGGTGAATGCTGTAAAAAAAACTTTTTAAAAACCATGCCAAAACAGCTATTTTTTTCACCTTGACTCACAAAAAGTGTAATACCAAGCGATCAAAAAGTCTTATGTACCCCAAAATGGTACCAATGAAAACATCATCTCATCCCGCAAAAAATGAGCCCCCACATAAGACAATAACTCAAAAAAATAAAAATCAATGGCTCCCGCAAACCAATCCATCAAAATCTGAATTGTAAGATCCATATGGCGCTCCTTCTGTTTTGAGTCCTACCATGTGCCACAACATATGGGGTGTGGCCGTATTCAGGAGAAAATGGGTAACAAATTATGGGGTGCTTTTCTCCTGTTACCCCTTATGAAAATAAAAAAAATTGGGGCTAAAGCAACATTTTATTTGAAGAAATGAAATTTTTCATTTTCACAGCCAAGGGTTTCCAAATTCCGTAAAACACTTAGGGGGTCAAAGTGGCCAGTACCCCCCTTAATATATTCGTTGAAGGGTGTAGTTTCCAAAATGGGGTCACTTTTTGAGGGTTTCCACTGTAGAGGTACGTCAGGGTCTCTCAATTACAAAATGGTGCCTAAAAACTATTCTAGCAAAATCTGCCTCCAAAATTCATATGGCGTCCTTTACTTCTGACCACTGCCACAAACCCATAGAGACGTTTACCACCACATATGGGATATTTCTGTAAACTGCAGAATCAGAGCAATGTATATTGAGGTTTAGTTTGCTGTTAACCCTTACTGTGTTGCAAGAAAAAAATTATTAACATGATTAATCTACCAAAAAAGTGAAATTTTGAAATTTCACCTCCATTTTCCTTTAATTCTTGTGGAACACCTCAAGGGTTAACAAAGATTGTAACAGCAGTTTTTTATAATTTGAGGGGTGTAGTTTCTAAAATGGGGTCATTTATGGGTGGGTTTCATTATGTAAGACCCTCAAAATCACTTTATATCTGAATTGGTGCTTAAAAAATGGTTTGGGAAAATTTGGTGAAAATTTGAAAAATGGCTTCTAAACTTATATGCCTTCTAACGTCCTAAAAAAGTAAAATAACATTTATAAAATAATGCCAACATAAAGTAGACATATGGGGAATGTAAAATAATAACTATTTTTGGAGGTATTACTATGTATTTTGAAAGTAGAGAAATTGAAATTTGGAAATTTTTCCAAATTTTTGGTAAATTTGGTATTTTTTTTATAAATAAAAATGAAATATTTTGCCAAAAATTTACTACTGTCGTGAAGCACAATATGTGACGAGAAAACAATCTCAGAATGGCCTGGATAAGTTAAAGCGTTCCAAAGTTATTACCACATAAAGTGACACATGTCAGATTTGCAAAAAATGACCTGGGCAGTAAGGTGAAAACAGTCCCGGGGTTGAAGGGGTTAAACCTTTAGGCCTCTTTCACACGAGCGTGGCGGATTGGCTCAGGATGCGTTCAGGAAAAATCGCACCATTTTGCCAGCAAGTTCAGTCAGTTTTGTCTGCGATTGCGTTCAGTTGCTCAGTTTTTTTCGCGCGGGTGCGATGCGTTTTGATGCGTTTTTCACGCGCGTGATAAAAAACTGAAGGTTTACAAACAACATCTCTTAGCAACAATCAGTGAAAAACGCATTTTACCTGCACTTGCTTCAGGATGCAATGCGTTTTTCACTGAAGCCCCATTCACTTCTATAGAGCCAGGGCTGCGTGAAAAACGCAGAATATAGAACATGCTGCGTTTTTCAAGCAACACAGAACTGATTTTTCACATCACGCATTGCACCCGCGCAGAAAACTCGCTTGTGAGAAAGGGGCCTTACTGCTTGCCTTTACTATCTGTGTGTGCTGTTTCTCCAGTTGTTATCCAAAATGTTTAATTATATGCAATTATAAAAGTATTCAGATACAGGGGCTGGTTTGAAAACTGTAGAATATTTTTTGTGGAACAACCCCTTTAATGCTCCTCTGCCCAGCACTAAAGAACAGTTTTTTTTTCTGTCCTCCTGGATTTGGAAAAATTGTGTTGAGACAGATAACGAAAGACACTTAACCCTGCTGAATACTAAACAAAATCAATCAATCAATGCCTATAATGCTGAGCAATGCAACAAAATCCAGAGGTGACTCTGCAGCTCTATGACCTCAAGTTGCTTGTACGGTTACAGGATACTAAATAGAATAACCCAGACACAGCAGGGCATGGTTGTTATGGAGCTACCCATTGCAAAAGTCTAACTTTCCTAGTAGGCTTTCAATACGCCAACATGGCAAAAAATGTGGCCATTTAAAAGTATTTTCTGTGGTAGAATATCAGTAGTGTTAAGCGAATCGAGCTTTGCTTCCAAGATCCGAAGTCGATTTGCTGAAAACGTTGTTTGAATGCTGTACGGAAATTCGTCTTAATACATCATTCAAATGTATGGGCTCCAGCGAGGGAAATTCATTATCACCGAAGTCTTGTAGGACTTCAGTGAATAACGTCGGACTTCGATTTTAGAACTAGAAAACAATTTTAAAACTTGGGTCAGAAGTCTGCTTCAGTTTTAAAATGGTTTTCAAGTTTAAAAATTGGATGTCAAAGTTGTTCCCCAAGACGAGTCTCCATACAGCATTAAAACGAAGTTTTGATCGAATCAACTTCGGATCTCGGATCTGAAGCTCAATTCGCTCAACACTAAGGCCCCATTCACACGACCGTGTAAATGAGGCCGTATCTATTCAACAATATTGCGGAATAGATGCAGCCCCATTCATCTCTATGGAGCGGGGAGCCGCCGCACGGAACTAGCGCCGTGCCGCAGCTCCGATGAAGCATGTCCTATACTTGTCCACACGCACGGACAAGTATAGGCATTTTGAATGAGGCCGCCCGGCGTGTGTTCCGAGCGGTGCGGAACACACGCCGGGCGGCCCCTGTATTATTGCGATTCCGCAATAATGCGGACCTGCAAAAATACGGTCGTGTGAATGGGGCCTTAAAATCAGTAAAATAAAAAACATTGAATTTAACCCCTTGAGTCCCAGTGCTGTACGTGTATGACAGAAGGAGGGGTTCAAAATATGTCACTGGCTCGCGAGTGCAGTGGACGCCACGGCCAGTGAGTCTTTGCTGTTTCAAACAGCAGGGGCCCAAGGCTCATGTTTGTGTCTGGCAATACTTCAGATTATAGGCATTTAACCCTTTAGATGCTGTTAGACCACGGCATCTAAATGCTGAAAAAACTTGAAATGTGCGCTTCCGGGTTAAGACCGGCTCCCCCATGGGAAGATCAGGGGAGCCGTTCCTTGTCTCTGATGTGCTGTGTCTTTCTGAAGAGACCTAGTACATCAAAGCTGCAGTATCTGTGCAGGCCTGCAAGCGACAATAACTGCAAATGGAGCTTAAAGGGTTTCTGTCATCAGAATTTAGCATTGCAAACCGAGTGTCATTTGCAATGCGCAAATGACACCTGATGACAGATATGTTCATTTTATAGTTTTCTGTAGCGTCGTTTTTGAGTAAATTACGTTTTTTTAATATGTAAATGAGCTTCCTTAGGTGCAGGGGGCGTTAACCCTGCACCTAGTTGCGGCGTAATTCCTCCTCTTACCCCTCCTCCGTTCCGGTGATTGACAGGGCCAGGCAGCTAGCTCTTTCAGCTGCCGGCCCTATCCGAGTCCGAAATCCCGTGCCTGCGCATTGCGATCACCAATGCGGGCGCATTGAGAGCCGCCGGCTTCCTCAATGCGCAGATTGTTGATCGCAATGCGCAGGTGCGGGATTTCGGACTCGGACAGGGCCGGCAGCCGAAAGAGCTAGCTGCCTGGCCCTGTCAATCACCGGAACGGAGGAGGGGTAAGAGGAGGAATTACGCCGCAACTAGGTGCAGGGTTAACGCCCCCTGCACCTAAGGAAGCTCATTTACATTATTTTAAAAACGCAATTTTCTCAAAAACTATGCTACAGAAAACTATAAAATGAACATATCTGTCATCAGGTGTCATTTGCGCATTGCAAATGACACTCGGTTTGCAATGCTAAATTCTGATGACAGAAACCCTTTAAAAGGGATATCAAAGACCTGTAATGCCCCCCCCCCCCCCATGGTTGTACTTACCTCGCTCCCCGGCACCCACATCGCTTCTCATACTGGCACAGCTGCATCTCCCCAGCGGGAACAAGCCTCCCAAGCATTATCTGCAATTCTAGGGAGACTCATTCCCGTTATGGCCTGCTATTGGCTGACCCCCGCCCACCCCACCCTTCACGACGCTAGATGTTTTCATCCACGCGGCGGCGAGATGCAGCGGTGGCCATGCTGGTATTGGGGGGGTGGGGCATTATAGGTCTTGAATAACCCCTTTAAAACTGTAGTTCTGTAATCTAAAATACATTAAAGTATTGGATATTGTAACCCATTTACAGTATTGCATATTTTAAACCATTTACAGCCCATGGAAAAGTGTTTTGATTTTGCTCAAATACCCCTTTCATACAGTGTAAACTTAGTCTTAAAGGGTTTGTCCAGGATTAGAAAAACATGGCTATTTCCTTCCAAAAACCGCACCACCCCTATCCACAGGTTATATGTGGTATTGCAGCTCTGCCCTATTGACTCCAATAGAGGAGAGCTGCAATACCAGACACAACCCATGGATCAGGGTGGTGGTCTTTTTGGAAGGAAGTAGCCACGTTTTTTCTACTCTTAGACAAATCCTTTAAACAATTTATCACAGTGGTTGATGCTGAATGATAAGTCTGGCACACCTATAGACTGCCTAGTCTAACTTTATACCACCTATTTGTGTACACCAACATTTTTGCAAATTTTTTGCTGACACATTTTAAAGGTGTTCTCCGAGTTATATATATTGATGACCTATCCGCAGGATAGGTCATCAATATCAGATCGGCAGGGGTCCGACACCCCCGCTGATCAGCTGTTTGAAGAGGAGGCGCGCGCCGTATCAGCGCTGCCTCCTCGTCACTGTTTACATCCTAGCTGTAACATGGGTAGCGGTAACCGCCCCATTCATTTCAATGGGAAGGATCGCTCCCATACAAGTGAGCGCCTCCTCTTCAAACAGCTGATGAGGATAGGTCAGCAATACAATTTAACATGGAGAACCCCTTTAAGCCATGTTGGGCTAGGCACCAAAAGTGTCCAAAAGACAATAAATGTGGTGCAAGGCACGTATGCCAGCTTTTTGGCACAAACTGCACCAGAAATCTGGCACGTTTTCAATAGTAAATCTGTCCCACTGTTCTCATAACATATGAACCAATGTCATATCAGTATGTCTTTGAAGTGTGTGGAGTGAGTGCTAACCACTGAGCCACCGTGGATGTGTGACAAGTCTTCATGTGATCTGAAGCCCTTTCCTCACATTTACATTTTGCTGAATTAATAAATATTAGACCACAAGGAACTAAAGTCTAAATACTGCAGCACTTCCTTTTTTCAGCTGTTTTAACCATGACATTACCCCAGTGACAGTTCATGTGTTAATTATAAGTTCGTCCTTAGGGAACGTGGTTAATAATCAGACATGGCTGTACAATGCGTCTATCATGAAGAATGCAGTTAGACGTGATTGTGGAACTGCAATGGCGACCTCTACTGGTCAACACGTGGCGCAACACACACGTTGTATTACAAGTACATAAAACTATACAAGAATCCACAATGGACACTGAGATTATTACAGCATTTCATTATAACAGACATTGAAAATAGAATAGGACATTTACATATTAGCCCATAGAAAGAATTGAGAGATTTATTGTCAGACTTCACTAGACTTTCCTATATAGATACTACTATACCTCAATAACTTCTTCCAAACCAGGGAGTATACCTGTCTTATATACAGATGTTTCCACTTTACTTTAGCTCTTATTTCTTATTAAACCAATTCAATACAATACTGTGACTGCAATTCACAACACAGCCACTGGGTGGCCACACATAGACTTCTATAGGATAGAAATCCTGTGACACCATATCATGAAATCATGTCACTAAATATTGTGTGCCATTTGCTCATTATTGAGATTATTCGCCTCTCGAGTATTTATGCTGCTAACTGGTGGGTTTTCTGTTTAGATGTGGAGTGAATGTGGCAGTGACTAACCATAATGTTTCAAACAGGCCGATCTGGCTGCTCCGTTGATCTTGGGGGGCTTTACATGGTATGGGGCCCATGTTCTCGTCATCGGTGGGGGTCCCAGTGATAGGATCCCCACCAATCAGGGCTGCTTCTAGCTTTTCTGCTGCCTGAGGCAAAAAATGAAATGGCGTCCCCTTCCCTTGCCCCCATCAGACGTCAGATCAGCGTCTTGTGCCCCCATCAGACCTCAGATCAGCGTCTTGTACCCCCATCAGACCTCAGATCAGCGTCTTGTGCCCCCATCAGACCTCAGATCAGCGTCTTGTGTCCCCATCAGACCTCAGATCAACACATTGTGCCCCCATCAGACCTCAGATCAGCGTCTTGTGCCCCCATCAGACCTCAGATCAGCGTCTTGTGCCCCCATCAGACCTCAGATCAGCGCAATGTGCCCCCATCAGACCTCAGATCAGCGTCTTGTGCCCCCATCAGACCTCAGATCAGCGTTTTGTACCCCATCAGACCTCAGATCAACGTCTTGTGCCCCCATCAGACCTCAGATCAGCGCCTTGTGCCTTCCTTGTGCCCCCCTCGGACCAGCGCCTTGTGCCTTCCTTGTGCCCCCCTCGGACCAGCGCCTTGTGCCCCCATCAGACCTCAGATCAGCGTCTTGTGCCCCCATCAGACCTCAGATCAACATCTTGTGCCTTCCTTGTGCCCCCCTCAGATCTCAGATCAGCGTCTTGTGCCCCCCTCAGACCTCAGATCAGCGTATTGTGCCCCCATCAGACCTTAGATCAGCGTCTTGTGCCCCCATCAGACCTCAGATCAGCGTCTTGTGCCCCCATCAGACCTCAGATCAGCGCAATGTGCCCCCATCAGACCTCAGATCAGCGTCTTGTGCCCCCATCAGACCTCAGATCAGCGTTTTGTACCCCATCAGACCTCAGATCAACGTCTTGTGCCCCCATCAGACCTCAGATCAGCGCCTTGTGCCTTCCTTGTGCCCCCCTCGGACCAGCGCCTTGTGCCTTCCTTGTGCCCCCCTCGGACCAGCGCCTTGTGCCCCCATCAGACCTCAGATCAGCGTCTTGTGCCCCCATCAGACCTCAGATCAACATCTTGTGCCTTCCTTGTGCCCCCCTCAGATCTCAGATCAGCCCACCCAGCCACTTAAAAAAAACATACTTACCTGTCCTGCGCTGCCGCTGCCCTCAGCTCCCGCGCTCCACTGTCTTTCCTTCCGGCGCGCACTATGAACTGACGCTGCGTCAAGTCATAGTGCGCGCCGGAAGGGAAGGCAGTGGAGCGCGGAACCTGAGGGCAGCGGCAGCGCAGGACAGGTAAGTATGTTTTTTTTAAGTGGCTGGGTGGGCTGATCTGAGGTCTGAGGGGGGCACAAGACGCTGATCTGAGGTCTGAGGGGGGCACAAGACGCTGATCTGAGGTCTGAGGGGGGCACAAGACGCTGATCTGAGGTCTGAGGGGGGCACAAGACGCTGATCTGAGGTCTGAGGGGGGCACAAGACGCTGATCTGAGGTCTGAGGGGGGCACAAGACGCTGATCTGAGGTCTGATGGGGGCACAAGACGCTGATCTGAGGGGGGCACAAGAAGCTGATAGGGAGCGCAGCGCATCCACCAGCAGTGTTTAAATGCTGTGTGGATGCCGCCCCTCAGACTTACATAAAACTGCCGCCTGAGGCGAGATCCTCATCTCGCCTCATGGCAGAAGCAGCCCTGCCACCAATCTGTAATCCTCTGTGATGGCTAACCTCCAGCACTCCAGCTGTGGTAAAACTACGACTCCCAAGATGCCCTCTTGCTTGGATGTTCTCAGAACTCCATAGAAATGAATGGAGCATGTTTGGAGTCATAGTTTCACCACATCTCGAGTGCTGGAGGTTTGCCATGACTGGGTAGGGTATTACGTTATATACCCCTTTAAGTTCAACTATTACAGTGGTAGAAGGCTATATATACTCAAGAGTTTCAGATCATTAAAATGTAACGAAGAAACTACACTTTAAGTGCACACACAAACATACACATCATCTACTGATTTCAGTCGGGCTGGGGGCGTGTCTGCAGCTCTGAGTGACAGCTCACACGCCACGCCCATTTGCTTAGCTCACCAGTCTGTTTGTTTTGGAGGTGAGAGGACACAATGGAGAGCCGGACTTCTCGGTCACGTGATCAGGAAGACAGTCACCTGATCTGTCTTAGTGTGTATCAGGAAACAAGTTAGTCCATAGCAGTGCTGGAGGGAAAGCAGCAGAGCCGGGTAAGTGCTGCACAGTGCGCTCTACCATTACTGCTGTACGGTGTAAACTGAGCAATGGGTCATAACTGCTGTATAATTACAAGTGTATATATATATAATATTTTACTGTGCAATAATGATATTCATAAAGGGGTATTCCTGTCTGTGTATGGCAATAGAAGTTTGGGTGTTAGTGTTCAGGAAGCGCCTCCTGCTGTATTATATCATGCTCTATCAGCTAAAGGCTCTTCATGCACACAACCGTATGTTCGGTCCGCATCTGATTTGGATTTTTTTGCAGATCGGATGCGGACCCATTCATTTCAATGGTGTCACTAAATATTTGGACAGCCGACTGAGTGCTGTCCTCATCTCTATGCCAGAGAGATGAGGACAGTACAAAAAAAAAAAGACAGTTTCCTATTCTTGTCTGTTTGGCAGACAAGGTTAGGACATTTCTACAGGAGTTTGAAAAAAATAATGGCGTGCACTCGGTCGGGATCCGTGTTTTGCAGATCCGCAATTTGCAGACTGTAAAACGGATACAGTCGTGTGCATGAACCCTGATACTGTAGATTACCAGACATCTCTCTGCAGCTGGTTTGCTGCAATGTATCAGTCTGTGGTCCAGACTGGTGAGCTGATAGAACATTGCCTAGACTGGATACAAGTTTAAAGCCTCCATTCACTGACAGCAAACTCCCATCTCCAGCTGCCTGCATGTATCTCTGTAAGAACGTGGGATATGTGCTGCAATCACCCCCTGCCTTCACGGCGGAATCAATGAGACGCTGCTCTGCTACAATGGGCCCTTACATTGGCAGGTAAATTGCCTGTAACAAGCGCCAATCAACAATATAGCAAGTTGATTGGTGCTCATCAAAAATCAGAATCTTCCCCTATAAGTGACAAGGGGGCGGTCCTTTCATGTTCAGTGCTCTGGGGTCTCTGCACTAAACATATCCCACCCTCATGTCTCTGACACCCTAGATGTCCAGTCATCCAGAGTGCTAGAGTTGTCATTCAGAGGAGAATGCAGGGATTGGAAAGCATTCAGCACAGAGGGCGCAGGGCACTAAATGTAAAAGGACCGCCTCCTGGGCACTTAGGGTGCTGGGGCTGGGGGGAGGGGGTGTGAAACAGTTGATTTTTCTGTCTTAAAACCTGCATGACTATCACACTACAAATGCCTTCACAGCATTTCCTGTCCTCTATATAATGCTGTCAGCAGTTTTGAGGACTCAGAACTGCTGACAGACTCCTTAAAATTTGTTAATGAAGTTAGAAAAGTCGTTGTTACAACCCTTGAATATTTTCATACTTTCTTCTGCGTTTTCATTTTTGTAGATCCAGAGATTGATCCCAAAGAAACCAAGTTATGGAGGACTGGATGACTGACAATAACCATACGGCCAATAGTAACAGCTCGCATTTAGCTCTTGGCTTTGCATCCTCCGTTATATCGGTTGTCTTGTACGGTTCTAACTTTGTCCCTGTAAAGAAGTTTGACACTGGAGATGGTAGGAAAACCTACTCGTTGTATGTGATTTTTTTTGGTGAATGTCTGTATTCATGAATTAGAGGGGGCTCTATGGAGGTCAGTGAGTTTTCATTCATTGGGAATCCTGTGACCAGTCAGAGGCAGGCACTCTACAGGTGCAAATCTCCACCTCCAGGGGGCCGTCCACCTCCAGAAACCATTCAGCAGCTCAGCATTCCTGCATGTCACTGTAGACCCATGTCAGCACACTATGTGGCATCACTACTATTGCTAAATATATGGTGTTATGTACTACTATAGTGCTGTATGTGTAATATAGCTCCATATGTCATTATAGTTATATATATATATACTAGCTGAATTTATTTCTTTTACTGTTTGTGTGTGTGTGTGTGTGTGTCGTTAAAAGATATCGAGAGTGCCCTCTACAGTGCCTTCCCCTTTAACAGTGACCTCTACAGCGGCCAGCCCCTTTAACAGTGACCTCTACAGCGACCCGCCCCTTTAACAGTGACCTCTACAGCGGCCCACCCCTTTAACAGTGACCTCTACAGCAGCCCGCCCCTTTAACAGTGACCTCTACAGCAGCCTGCCCCTTTAACAGTGACCTCCACAGCAGCTAGAGTGGCCACTGTCTTCACCCCAGAAAGCCAGACCTCACCGGCCATCCCCCCAAACGTGAAACAGCACCCCCAGTTCCCATGAAGACACATCACTAAACATGAGGCCACGCCCCCCGGCTCCGTGAAGACATGGAGGAGAAGCTGAGTGTGAGCTACTGAAAGGGTGGACATCCCTGTGTCTGTCCAGGCACTGCATCGGACGGAGAACAGGTAGCCAGAAAACTGGACTGTCCAGCCTGAAGCTGGCCACCCTAACATCAGCCTGCCCCTAGGGTGGCCAGAGGTCTTGTTTTAGGCTGGACGGTCTGGCTTTCAGACTCCCTGTCCTCTGTCATGCGCAGGGCCTGGATGGACACAGCAGCAGCACTCTCAGCAGCAGCACTCTGCAGTCTGAGCAATGAGCTACAGGGAGAAAGTCACCCTCCCCCCACCCCTGCAGCTGACAGAAGGTGATTTTTACAAATATTTTTAATCCCGGTCAAATGCAGCATGGAAGGGGCGTGGCCTGACTGAGTCAGGGGCGTGACTTAGTGGGATCTGGGGGTGGTGCTTTTTAAGTCCTTTTGAGGGTGGCCGGAATTACAGGTCGATGACTGATTTAGGAGGAAGGTGGGTAGCAGTGGAAGAAAACATCTTTTATTACTACTGAACAGTAAATATGTAAAATTTACATTATATGAGGTAATGATTGATGATGAGTTAGTCTAAAACATTAGTTATATAAGTTATAGTTATGGTAACTGGGAATACCCATTTACCATTGTCATCCACAGTGCTCTGCAAGCAGTGAACTGGCTAGGTTGTCATAGAAACCTGATGTGTGCCTGTGAGCTTCTATTGGCTGATAAGGGTCATGTGACCAGGCTACTATTGGCTAATGCATTTTTTGGGAATATCTCAGGAACGGTACGTCCTGGAGAGTTGAAAACTGTTCTAAAACCTTCCCGGACACCTGATGTACATGTGTGCCAAATTTTGTGATTGTAGCTGCAGCGGTGCGGATTCCTTTAGCGGACATACACACACACACACACACACACACACACACACACACACACACACACACACACACACTCAGCTTTATATATTAGATATTCTGGTGCTCCACTCTAACTATAGGACTCTATATAGTTATGGTGCCCCTTGTCTCACTATAGGAGTATATATGTAATGACTTGGCTCAATATATCTATTTGATTATAGAGCAACATATAAGGGTCGGATAACTATTGTTTGTTCTATTGTTTTAAAAGGGTATTCCACTGAGTTTTTGCATTAAAGGGGTTGTCCGGGCTTTTACTAATGATGACCTATCCTCAGGATAGGTCATCAATATGAGATCAGCAGAGGTCCAACACCCCCGCCAATCAGCTGTATAAGGAGATGGCGTGCACAGTGTGCTTGTGCGGTCTCTCTTCCTGTCCGCATCTGCTGTCTATGTGCACCGTCTCCTCATACAGCTGATCGGCGGGGGCGCCGGGTGTCAGACCCCGGCCGATCTGGTATTGATGAACCATCCTGAGGATAGGTCATCAATAGTAAAAGCCTGGGGGACTCCTTTAATCCCACCTAGCAGCAATATGGCTATGGCTGGCAGTTTGCTGGCCCTGCCTACTGGATGTTCAGTCCACCTTCAATATGATCCCAGATTTTATACATTAAAGGGGTTCTCTGGGAATAAAGAAAATTAAAAAAATACTTAAATATCACTTTATTATACGTATATTCTAAAATACCTTTAATAAGTTAGAGAGGAGGTTAGGGTGTAGTAAGGAGCAGCAGCATTTGTATGCAGTCTCCATTACCACAGCCCCACATTACCACATTCTGTCCTGTCCATCCTCTCTGTACTTCATGTCTCCTCATGAACTCCATTCCTACAGAGATTCATCTGAAGATATTATCATCTATATTCAGGATCATAATCCCTGACAAGCAGAGCAGAGAGGAGGATGAGGTAGCTCTTTACCTCAGTGTTGTGAAGTAACTTTTCCGCCTGTGTGATTAGGACAGGTTTTGTGAGTACTAATAGGATGGCGGCCATTTTATTTCTCATAACCAATACAAAACTAACCATTATCACTAATGGAAGGTATTTGGGAATATATTTATAATAAAGTAATATTGAAGTATTTTTATTTTCTTAATTACCGGAGAACCCCTTTAATGGGCTCGCTTATAGGCTGGATTCCCATGTGGCAGGCACAGGGCGGTAGTGTGCCATGTGACAAGTACAGATGAAGCAATGTATACTTCTCCTGTACTTGCTGAGAAGTATAGCAATTCAGAACCTGCCTTAATTTTGTCATGCTGTACAGCATACTACTACCCTGAGGCTCTAACATGGGATCCCAGCCGTAGGGCACATGGAAAGAGGTTGTGACAGATCCTTGTATAGTGGAAGATAAGGAGATATAGGAAATTATGTAAGAATGCCGTGCAAAAATCTTTAAAAAAAAGCACAAGGAGCTTGGAGTTGATGGCTTTTCATTTCTGTCTTCAGGCATGTTCTTCCAGTGGATTCTCTGCGCATCAATATGGATCGTGTCTTTAGTGGTCAATATCATTCTAAGCTCTCCCAAATTCTGGCCTCTTGCTATGGTTGGAGGCTGTGTTTGGGCTACAGGTAATAAACCAAATCCTATTTTCATTCCTTTTTGGTATATGGTCACTATTTTAGGCAGTAATTGGCACTTTTTGGCCAAACACTGGAAGCTATCTGGTATTCTTCACTGATGTTTCATATTTCATAGATGGTGCCTTTAGAATATGATTTCTTTGAAAGTATCTTTAAAAAGTCCTTTAAATTTTCTTCATGAGAGCAGAGAACAGTCACCACCTTCAATGCTTTCCATACATAAGTCTAGTGTTAGAACAATTGTTCTTTCTAAAATACCAAAGAAACACAATGTTCTGTTGTGACCAAAGGAACCAGACTCTGTTGTCACACTTGACTACTTCATTGTCTTGAGCCAGATCACGCTGATGGGGTTAACCCAAGCACTGCATGATTCTGGAGAATTTCTATGTAATTCTTTACACGTTGCCATATGTCTATTGTTTCTTCAAAGCCATTTGAGGGACAGAAGAATATTTTCAGCCATTATTAAAGGACCCCCTCATATGGCAAGCCCATGTCAGAAATGTAATCACATGAGAGTCATGCTGCCGGGAGGTATCCACAATTATAGAGGTGCAAAAACAGTAAATTTGTATGGAGCAGCAGCACGCATACACATTACTCTCCACCCTCCGGATTCAGGATCCCCCCCCCCGGGATCAGATCAACAAAGGCCCGCAATCTAACATATATCACCTCATCCAGGGGCACTATCGCTTGTATTCACTGAAAGGGCTGTTTCTTGTAGAAAACATGTCTTAGATCAGGTTCCTTTCTTGTGCCGCTCTGTAATTGTGCTTCTTCCCTCCAGGTAATATTACAGTCGTTCCAATTGTAAAGACAATTGGGCTAGGTTTGGGCCTTCTCCTTTGGGCATCTACAAATCTTCTTACTGGCTGGGCAAGTTCCAGGTACTGAAATCATATATATTTATCATTATGCATTTTAGGTTAAGAAATCTAAAGTTTTCATTGCCTAAAGAATACAGACAGCACATTTATTTTATTGAATTGTTTGCAAACTCAAAAATGGGAAATAAAGGTCACCATACAGATAACATAAGCATGAGCTGAAGGATCTTTTGCTAACATCTGTCATAACCATTTCCCTCAATAAAATTCATGTTTGGTTTGGCAGGATATGTGTTTTATTTGAGCATCTATGAAGACCGCCTAGCCTTGGCTCATTCAGGTGTAACCATACGCCCTGTGCACACTGTATCTGAGCTCTACCTTAGGCCATATACAAGTGCATCTCAATAAATTAGAATATCGTCAAAAAGTTGTTTTTTTTCAGTAATTCAGCTCAAGAAGTGGAACACATATATTATATAGAGTCATTACAAACAGAGTGAACTTTTTCAAGTGTTTATTTATGTTAATGTTGATGAATATGGCTTACAGCCAAGGAAAACCCAAAATTCATTATCTCAGAAAATTAGAATAATTCCAAAACACCTGCAAAGGCTTCCTAAGCCTTCAAAAAGGTCCCTTAGTCTGGATCAGTAGGCGACACAATCATGGGGAAGACTACTGACTTGACAGATGTCCAGAAGGCTGTCATTGACACACTGCACAAGGAGGGTAAGCCACAAAAGGTCATTGCTAAAGAAGCTGGCTGTTCACAGAGTGCTGGATCATATTAATGGAAAGTTGAGTGGAAAGAAAAAGGGTGGTAGAAAAAGGTGCACAAGCAACAGGGAGAACCACAGCCTTGATAGGATTGTTAAGAAGAGGCCTTTTCTAAATTTGGGCGGGATTCACAAGGAGTGGACTGCTGCTGTAGTACTTCAAGAGCCACCACACACAGATGTATCCGGGACATGGACTACAAGTGTCGTATTCCATGTGTCAAGCCACTCATGACCAATAGACAACGCCAGAAGCGTCTTACCTGGGCCAAGGAGAAAAAGAACTGGACTGTTGCTCAGTGGTCAAAGGTGTTGTTCCCAGATGAAAGTACATTTTTCATTTAATTTGGAAATCAAGGTCCCAGAGTCTGGAGGAAGAGTGGAAAGGCACTCAATCCAAGCTGCTTGAGGTCTAGAGCAAAGTTTCCACAATCAGTGATGGTTTGGGGAGCCATGTCATCTGCTTGTGTAAGTCCACTGTGTTTTATCAAGACCAAAGTCAGTGCAGCCGTCTACCAGGAAATTTTAGAGCACTTCATGCTTCCCTCAGCCGACAAACTTTTTGGAGATGGAATTTTTATTTCCCAGCAGGACTTGGCACCTATCCACACTGCCAAAAGTACCAATACCTGGTTTAATAACCACAATATCACTGTGCTTGATTGGCCAGCAAACTCGCCTGACCTTAACCCCATAGAGATTCTATGGGGTATTGTCAAGAGGAAGATGAGAGACACCAGACCCAACAATGCAGACGAGCTGAAGGCTGCTATCAAAGAAACCTGGGCTTCCATAACACCTCTGCAGTGCCACAAGCTGATCACCTTCATGCCACGCCGCATTGATGCAGTCATAAATGCAAAAGGAGCCTCAACCAAGTATTGAGTGCATTTACTGTACATACTTCTCATTTGGCCAACATTTCTGTGTTTAAAAAAAAGAAATTACAGTTGGTCTAATATAATATTCTAATTTTCTGAGGTAATGAATTTTGGGTTTTCCTTGGCTGTAAGCCATAATCATCAACATTAACAGAAATAAACACTTGAAAAAGTTCACTCTGTTTGTAATAACTCTATATATGTGTTTCACTTTTTGAATTAAATTACTGAAAAAAACTACTTTTTGATGATATTCTAATTTATTGAGATGCACTTGTACATGGAGAAGCTCCCAGTATACATACATCTCCATTCTTCTGATGGATGCCAAGAGAGTGTCATTTTGGCCTCCACTGGTCTGGGGCTATGATTTTTACCCAATGAAATGACAACGTTTAGACACATACTGGGCTTTAAAAAAATGTTTTATATATATATATATATATATATATATATATATATATAACAACATCAACACTATATCCCACCTGTCTTACCTGATCTGTGCGGCAGTGGAATCGTTTTTTCCACATCAGAAAAACGTATAGCGCCAGATGTAAAAACTACATAGAGCAAATCATCAGAAAAAGCACTATGCATACATTAATAACCCAGCAAGAACTAATGGGATGAGTACAATGCATTTACAGATACTTAAGGGGTTCTCCAGGAATTAGGAAAAAAATAATTAAATATTACTTTATTATAAATATATTCCCAAATACCTTTCATTAGTTATAATAAAAGTAATATTTAAGTATTTTGATTTTCTTAATTCCCAGAGAACCCCTTAACTTTTTCTGTAGATCTTATCTCTGTGAACTGTATTAGTTTTGAAAGGTGAATATGTACTTTAAGCCCTGCTTCCTTCTGCTGGAATATTCCAGTGGACACATATGACAAGACAGGAATATTGTGACTTTGTGTTCACAGGTTTGGAATGTTTGGAATAAACCCAGAAGAAGTGGAAAGGCCGTATCTAAACTATGCAGGAGCAGGCCTATCAGCACTGAGGTATTTTGATAAAAATATATTAAAGGGAATGTCCATGTAATTTTCTTTATTAATGGAAACTGCCTTGGCCCTGATAAATTAATAAAAGTCTTTCCATTCACCTTTCCAGCCCACTACGATCCAGTACTTCTGCTTCCTGTCCTTGGACTGCAGTCAGTGACTTATTGTTATGGCTGCAGCAATGAAGTTCCATATACTGCTACAGGCAATCACTATCATCAGCTGTGTACAGCCTGAGACCACTGAGGCCAGTGATTGGCTGCAGCAGTTATGGGACGTCACTGCTGCAGACACAGCATTTCATCACTGGCTGCAGTCCAGGAGAAGGAGCAGCACTGCTGGATAGCAGCGGGGTGTAAGTGTTTTTATTATTTTATAAGGTTATATTAATGACTTCTCCTCAGCATATCTCATCAATATCAGTTTGGTGGAGGTATGACTACCAGCCCCCCTGCTGATCATGTTGGAAGGGGCTGAGCGCTGTGGCCTCTTCATCAGCCAATGAGTGTCTTATTCAACAGCTGATCGGTAAGGATGCTGGGAGTCAGATTGCCATAGATATGATATTGATTACCTATCCTGAAGAAAGGTCATCCATATTTAAGCCCTGGAAAAATCCCTGCTTATGTATTGAGAATAAAAGGATCAGGAAGTTGAAATCCATTGTGTCCGATCCATATTTCCCTCAAAGTCACCCTCCTTAGGACACTTCATACATATTAGATGGTCGGCCATTGGTAGGTTGGTATTGGTGAATCTGCCTGTGTTCGATCTGTTTGTGTACAGTCATGGCCAAAAGTTTTGAGAATGACACAAATATTCTATTTTCACATGATCTGCTGCCCTCTGGTTTTTATGTGTGTTTGTCAGATGTTTTTATCACATACAGAAATATAATTGCAATCATATTATGAGTAACAAAAGCTTATATTGACAGTTAGAATGAGTTAATGCAGCAAGTCAATATTTGCAGTGTTGACCCTTCTTCTTCAGGACCTCTGCAATTCTCCCTGGCATGCTCTCAATCAACTTCTGGACCAAATCCTGGTTGATAGCAGTCCATTCTTGTACAATCAATGCTTGCATTTTGTCAGAATTTGTTGGTTTTTGTTTGTCCACCCGTCTCTTGATGATTGACCACAAGTTCTCAATGGGATTAAGATCTGGGGAGTTTCCAGGCCATGGACCCAAAATCTCTATGTTTTGTTCCCTGAGCCATTTAGTTATCACCTTTGCTTTATGGCAAGGTGCTCCATCATGCTGGAAAAGGCATTGTTGATCACCAAACTGCTCTTGGACGGTTGGGAGAAGTTGCTCTCGGAGGACATTCTGGTACCATTCTTTATTCATGGCTGTGTTTTTAGGCAAGACTGTGAGAGAGCCGATTCCCTTGGCTGAGAAGCAACCCCACACATGAATGGTTTCAGGATGCTTTACAGTTGGCATGAGACAAGACTGGTGGTAGCGCTCACCTCGTCTTCTCTGAATAAGCTGTTTTCCAGATGTCCCAAACAATCGAAAAGGGGATTCATCAGAGAAAATGACTTTACCCCAGTCCTCAGCAGTCCACTCCCTGTACCTTTTGCAGAATATCAGTCTGTCCCTGATGTTTTTTCTGGAGAGAAGTGGCTTCTTTGCTGCCCTCCTTGAGACCAGTCCTTGCTCCAAGAGTCTCTGCCTCACAGTGCGTGCAGATGTACTCACACCTGCCTGCTGCCATTCCGGAGCAAGCTCTGCACAGCTGGTAGCCCGATCCCGCAGCTGAAACACTTTTAAGAGACGGTCCTGGCGCTTGCTGGTCTTTCTTGGGCGCCCTGGACCCTTTTTGGCAACAATGGAACCTCTCTCCTTGAAGTTCTTGATGATGCGATAGATTGTTGACTTAGGTGCAATCTTTCTAGCTGCGATACTCTTCCCTGTTAGGCCATTTTTGTGCAGTGCAATGATGACTGCACGTGTTTCTTTAGAGATAACCATGGTTAACAGAAGAGAAACAATGATGCAAAGCACCAGCCTCCTTTTAAAGTGTCCAGTGGTGTCATTCTTACTTAATCATGACAGATTGATCTCCAGCCCTGTCCTCATCAACACCCACACCTGTGTTAATGGAGCAATCACTGAAACGATGTTAGCTGGTCCTTTGAAGGCAGGGCTGCAATGATGTTGAAATGTGTTTTGGGGGATAAAGTTCATTTTCTAGGCAAATATTGACTTTGCAAGTAATTGCTGTTAAGCTGATTATATTGCCATTATAAAAACTGAAGCAGTAGACTTTGTAAAAATTAATATTTGTATCATTCTCAAAACTTTTGGCCATGACTGTATACAAGATATATGTACTAATAAAGGAAACCAAGTTTCACTATAAACCCATCTCTCATATCACAAACATTCTCCATATTGAAAAAATCTGAATAGATGAAGTATATTTTACGTATTGATGGTTATAATGGTTGTCTCTTTGATGTAAAAGCCAATACCATTTCCATTTATAATGGAGAGGATGGTGTTAACCCCTGGGTGGACAGGTGATATGGGCATCTTCTTGTCTATGAAGCGTCCCCCTACAGATACACAATGTCCATAAAGGAAGCGTCCCCCTACAGATACACAATGTTCATAAAGGAAACGTCCCCCTACAGATACACAATGTCCATAAAGGAAACGTCCCCCTACAGATTCACAATGTCCATAAAGGAAACGTCCCCCTACAGATACACAATGTCCATAAAGGAAACGTCCTCCTACAGATACACAATGTCTATAAAGGTAACGTCCCCCTACAGATACACAATGTCCATAAAGGAAACGTCCCCCTACAGATACACAATGTCCATAAAGGAAACGTCCCCCTACAGATACACAATGTCCATAAAGGAAACGTCCCCCTACAGATACACAATGTCCATAAAGGAAACGTCCCCCTACAGATACACAATGTCCATAAAGGAAACGTCCCCCTACAGATACACAATGTCCATAAAGGAAGCGTTCCCCTACAGATACACAATGTCCATAAAGGAAGCGTCCCCCTACAGATACACAATGTCCATAAAGGAAGCGTCCCCTACAGATACAGTGTCCATAAAGGAAGCGTCCCCCTACAGATACACAATGTCCATAAAGGAAGCGTCCCCTACAGATACACAATGTCCATAAAGGAAATGTCCCCCTACAGATACACAATGTCCATAAAGGAAACGTCCCCCTACAGATACACAATGTCCATAAAGGAAGCGTCCCCCTACAGATACACAATGTCCATAAAGGAAGCGTCCCCCTACAGATACACAATGTCCATAAAGGAAGCGTCCCCCTACAGATACACAATGTCCATAAAGGAAACGTCCCCCTACAGATACACAATGTCCATAAAGGAAACGTCCTCCTACAGATACACAATGTCCATAAAGGAAACGTCCCCCTACAGATACACAATGTCCATAAAGGAAGCGTCCCCCTAGAGATACACAATGTCCATAAAGGAAGCGTCCCCCTAGAGATACACAATGTCCATAAAGGAAGCGTCCTCCTACAGATACACAATGTACATAAAGGAAGCGTCCTCCTACAGATACACAATGTCCATAAAGGAAGCGTCCCCCTACAGATACACAATGTCCATAAAGGAAACGTCCCCCTACAGATACACAATGTCCGTAAAGGAAGCGTCCCCCTACAGATACACAATGTCCGTAAAGGAAACGTCCCCCTACAGATACACAATGTCCGTAAAGGAAGCGTCCTCCTACAGATACACAATGTCCGTAAAGGAAGCATCCCCCTAGAGATACACAATGTCCGTAAAAGTGACATCTCCCTGGAAATATACAATGCAATGTTAATTGGTAAATTGTTGTTTTTCAATATGCGATGTGTGATCTTAATACATTCATGTTCCAAGACTTTTCAAATGCAAACTTTGTATTTGCTTTTTAGTGCAATTATTTTTCTGTTTGTGAAAACTGAAGTTAAAAGTGTTACCTCAGACTCAGAAACAACCCCACTTCTCAGAAATAGTGTACGTATTCTGTGGTAACCACCCTCACCCCTCTGCTGTAACAATCGGCTGGTGCCAACAACTCTGCGTTTACCTGGCATTTCTAACCACCACACAGTACTTTCCTCTGCATTCATTATTTTGCTAAATGGATAGAAACAGATTGTATTATTCAGGAATACTTACACACCTGATACTTAATATGTACTGTTTTGAAGGAGTTAGATTTACTGTTTAACCACTTAATGACCAGGCCTGAAAAGGCCTTAACAAGGCTGTGCAGGATCAGGATATTGACCTATCCTCAAGATAGGTCACCAGTATCAGTTTATGGGGAGCCATGCCAGATTGGCAGCCTCTTTAGTTTTTTTCTGCATGCCATCTAGATTATAGCAGCGGTGGAGTATAATTACTGCGCAGGCCATTCAAGCAAATCCAGAGAAGAGTCCATCAATATCCTGACACTGCAGAACCTCTTTAAATAAAACTACACTATGGGGGACATTTATCAAGCTGGTGTAAAGTAGAACTGGCTTAGTTGCCCATAGCAACCAATCAGATTCCTCCTTTCATTTTGGAAAGCTCCTTTGGAAAATGAAACGTGGAATCTGGTTGGTTGCTATGGGCAACTAAGCCAGTTCTACTTTACACCAGTTTTGCACAGTGTCACACAGCAAATTGGACTCCTTTGCACTGATTTTGATCATTTTAGATTTCTTGGGGGCCATTACTTTTTAGGAATGTTTACTAATGCTGGTATTGTAGCTCATGACTGAATTTACTTTTTAACTTAAAATGATAATGTAGGTTATGTTTGAAAAGTGTCTCTTTGGAGTGGATGGGCAGTCCAGGTCTACTTTCACACTAGCGTTAACGTTTTCCGGTATTGAGTTCCGTCATAGAGCCTAAATACCGGGGAAAAAAAAACGCTTCCGTTTTGTGCCTATTCATTGTCAATGGGGACAAAACGTTACTGAACAGAACGGAGTGCTCCTAAATGCTGTCCCCCATACCAGAGCGCAAACCACAGCATGTTGTATTTTGCTTTCTGTCCTAGGATGCGGATCAAGACGGATCCATCATGACCACCAATGCAAGTCAATGGGGACGGATCCGTTTTCTCTGACACAATCTGGCACAACAGAAAACTGTCCTCCATTGACTTTCAGTGGAGTTCATGATGGATCCGTCTTGGCTGTGTTAAAGATGATACGACCAGATCCGTATAACGTATGCACACGGTTGTATTATCAGTAACGGAAGCGTTTTTGCTGAACCCTGCCGGATCCAGCAATAACGCTAATGTGAAAGTAGCTTTATGAGGAGTATTTTTAAGGCAGTCAATGCAGTAAAATAATAATAAAAAGTTAAACTCGCCGTTCTGAACCCCTTCTGTTCCAGTCCCACTGTTCTGATGTGCCCTTCCACTGTCACCATGACGTCATGATTTTGGCTGGAGCAGTGACCTGCCTGTATATCACACATAACTGCAGCTTCCAATCACTGGCCTCAGTGGTGACATGTGCTGTACAGGTACATCACCATGGCAGTCCAGTTGGGAGGAGGAAGCTGTGGTGCTAGAATGGAAGGGGTTTAGAAAGTATATATTTTTATTAGTATTTTAATACCTTTACTGTCTTTAAAACATTCATGTATACAACCCCTTTATTTGATACACTTTAGGTTTCCAGACCTCTGTGTCAGCGAACAAAAACATTTTAGTTAAAACCCAGAATATTCAGCTTTTCCTGCTCTCACAGCTGAGGGTTTGCTACAATGTATTAGTATAGGTAAAAGTTATGAACCTAGAGATCTCAACAGTGCAGTGATTATTTGAAGCGGATTGCCAAGAACTGATACAGTGTAACAAACTTCCAGCTGTGTAAGTAGGGCCTGAAAACATTTTCCATTCTTTCACATCAAGCATAGAACCTGAAAGACAGCATGTATGAGAAAGCTGCTTTATTAGACTGTGAAGTAACATTTACTTATAGAAATGTAGAAAACCGTGCTAATGCTATGCAGGCATATAACATTCTTTTTAACTGCATCAATAAGCCAGTGTTTTAACTTTTTTCATCTCACTTTTTTCTGCAGATTAACACCCAGGATCACACTGTTGTAGATGAATCCTGGGTAGACAAATTATCACCTTTGCAAAGGCGAATAACGTAAGCACAGTGCGCAGATCGTCAGCATGTTCACACGTACAGTAGCTGAGCTGGATTCTACTCACTTTTGTATCGACTCCTGTATCTGGCTCAAAACACTGCATTGAAAATTACCACAAAAACTAAATGTGTTATTCCAGCCTCAAGTTTAAAATCCTATACTGCTGTGTCCTATGAAATATCCAATCAGTTGGCTGTTACACGTAACACAGTAGTAGTCCCTTAGCGTCTCCTCCATAATTAGACCTATTCTTTTGAAGACTTGCTCTTCGTGCTCCTATCTCCAGAACAGGGCTTCCAAAGTGAACGCGAGCACATTGCACATGCGCAGTGTCCTCTCCATTCACCGCTATAGGTCGACAATTAAGAGTGGGGGCCCTGTTCTGTAGACCAAATATGAAAATAAGCAGTGGAACACGCACCTATCTGACATTTTTGGCATATCCTAGTGATATGTCACAAATGCTAATGAGGACCGGTCAGCTCTCCTGACATGTCTGTTGTAGTAACTACTTTCATTCCCCATGTACAGTAATACTGATTCTGGAACATCTATTCTTATAATTCTATGTTGTACCATTCCTTTATTATTTCTACTAGAACTTTATGACTGAATTGCCAGCAGCTTGCAGTAAAGGTACAGATGGGTGTTACCAGTTGGAGGGGGTGTCCCTGCACAGTCTGACCCCAGCAGCACTGATTGGACAGAGTCAGACACGCCCGCTACTGGTAACGCCCAGCAGTACCTTTACTACAGACTACTGGCAATTTAATTGTAAACTTCTAGCAGGAATAGTACAGGAATTGCATAACATAGAGTCATAGAGGCTCCAGAATTGCTGTTTCATGGGGAATGCAAGCAATTACTAAAACAGACATGTCAGGAGAGGTGACAGGCTTTCTTTAAGATTGGACAGCTCCTTTAAATTCTTCTTTTTGCCCTTTTTCATATTTGGTCTACAGTTAAATGATGAAATGATTACTGCATGCACATACCAACATTTGTATTGGTAATCAGGGCATATAAGCCCAGCCTCTGGAGACTCCCCACACCAGCCCGGGAACAACCACTTATGGGCGGAGTTTGTGTTATCCCCACCCATTGTGGGTCTGGGACATCACAAGTTCGGGACAGTTGTCAACTATGCATGTTGACACCACAAGGGGTTATTTGTGATAATAGGTCTCATTTATCAAAGCTGTCTAACAGTGAGACTGTCGCCTGTAACAACCAATCAGAACTCAGCTTTCATTTCAGCTTGTGTCACTTCAACAAATGGCATTTATCATGTAGTGAAAGCTAATAAAAGGCACATACTAATGTATTGTAATTGACCATATTGCCTCCTTGGCTGGGTGGACTCATTTTTCCATCACATTATACACTTCTCGTTTCCATAGTTACGACCTCCGTGAATAAATTTTTCCTATAGGGTGCAAGCACACCCACTTATGCTGGATTGCAGGGTGGTCGCAACATGGAAAAGAGGTGTATAAAGTGATGGAAAAATGAGTCAAGCTAGCCAAGGAGGCAATATGGAGACTCATAATACATTAGTAAGTGGCTTGTATTAACTTCCTGTACATGATAAATACCACTTGCTGAAGTGACCAAACCCCTTTAAAATGCTCTGGAAAAAATAAAGTTGAATGGTTGCTATGGACAACAAAGATAATCGCCTTGTTAGACATTTAGATAAATGAGGCCTGTTGTCTCCCATATTGATGCCTGTATGCAGCCAGAATTGCATCATTTAACTGTGTGGAGGTCTGAAGGGAAGCATACGGCCTGAGACTCTGAAACTCCAACCATTATACACATATACTGTAGCATATGGACCTCAAAAGTGAGGTAATGTTTGTAGCTGGAGAAACATTCCTTAAAGGGGTTGTCCGGGAATTAAGAAAATGTAAATACTTAAATATTATTTTATAATAATTATATTCTCAAATATCTTTCATTAGTTATTTCCTCAAGGATCAAACTGCAGCCACTAGGAGTTTGATTTCCCCATAGTTTAAAATAAAAAATATAGTTAAAGGTGTTCTCCAGGAATTAAGAAAATGAAAATACTTACAGTGCCTACAAGTAGTATTCAACCCCCTGCAGATTTAGCTGGTTTGATAAGATGCAAATAAGTTAGAGCCTTCAAACTTCAAACAAGAGCAGGATTTATTAACAGATGCATAAATCTTACAAACCAAAAAGTTATGTTGCTCAGTTAAATTTTAATAAATTTTAAACATAAAAGTGTGGGTCAATTATTATTCAACCCCTCAAACCACCAGAATTCTGTTTGGTTCCCCTAAAGTATTAAGAAGTAGTTCAGGCACAAAGAACAATGAGCTTCACATGTTTGGATTAATTATCTGTTTTTCCAGCCTTTTCTGACTATTTAAGACCCTCCCCAAACTTGTGAACAGCACTCATACATGGTCAACATGGGAAAGACAAAGGAGCATTCCAAGGCCATCAGAGACAAGATCGTGGAGGGTCACAAGGCTGGCAAGGGGTACAAAACCCTTTCCAAGGAGTTGGGTCTACCTGTCTCCACTGTTGGGAGCATCATCCGGAAGTGGAAGGCTTATGGAACTACTGTTAGCCTTCCACGGCCTAGACAGCCTTTGAAAGTTTCCTCCCGTGCCAAGGCCAGGCTTGTCCGAAGAGTCAAGGCTAACCCGAGGACAACAAGGAAGGAGCTCCGGGAAGATCTCATGGCAGTGGGGACATTGGTTTCAGTCAATACCATAAGTAACGTACTCCACCGCAATGGTCTCCGTTCCAGACGAGCCCGTAAGGTACCTTTACTTTCAAAGCGTCATGTCAAGGCTCGTTTACAGTTTGCTCATGATCACTTGGAGGACTCTGAGACAGACTGGTTCAAGGTTCTCTGGTCTGATGAGACCAAGATCGAGATCTTTGGTGCCAACCACACACGTGACGTTTGGAGACTGGATGGCACTGCATACGACCCCAAGAATACCATCCCTACAGTCAAGCATGGTGGTGGCAGCATCATGCTGTGGGGCTGCTTCTCAGCCAAGGGGCCTGGCCATCTGGTCCGCATCCATGGGAAGATGGATAGCACGGCCTACCTGGAGATTTTGGCCAAGAACCTCCACTCCTCCATCAAGGATCTTAAGATGGGTCGTCATTTCATCTTCCAACAAGACAACGACCCAAAGCACACAGCCAAGAAAACCAAGGCCTGGTTCAAGAGGGAAAAAATCAAGGTGTTGCAGTGGCCTTTAAGGTCTCCTGACCTTAACCCAATTGAAAACTTGTGGAAGGAGCTCAAGATTAAAGTCCACATGAGACACCCAAAGAACCTAGATAACTTGGAGAAGATCTGCATGGAGGAGTGGGCCAAGATAACTCCAGAGACCTGTGCCGACCTGATCAGGTCTTATAAAAGACGATTATTAGCTGTAATTGCAAACAAGGGTTATTCCACAAAATATTAAACCTAGGGGTTGAATAATAATTGACCCACACTTTTATGTTTAAAATTTATTAAAATTTAACTGAGCAACATAACTTTTTGGTTTGTAAGATTTATGCATCTGTTAATAAATCCTGCTCTTGTTTGAAGTTTGAAGGCTCTAACTTATTTGCATCTTATCAAACCAGCTAAATCTGCAGGGGGTTGAATACTACTTGTAGGCACTGTAAATATTACTTTATAATAAATATATTCTCAAATATCGTTCATTATTTATAATGGCTCGTTTTGTCTGGGGAGCAATCATCAGGAGAAACAAAATGGCCGCCATCCCATTAGTTCACACCAAACCTGTCCTAATCAGACAGGAGGACAAGTTACTTCACAACACTGAGCTAAAGAGCTGCTTGTCAGGGATTATGATCCTGAATACGGGTAAATCTCTGTGGAAATGGAGAAGATGAGGAGACATAAGAGGGTGAGGTGTGGCTAATGAGCAGCAGCATTTGAATGCAGTCTCCATTACCACATTCTGTCCTGTCCATCCTCTGTACTTCATGTCTGCTTATGAAATAAATTCCCCAGAGATTCAGCTAAAGTTCTTATCATCTGTATACAGGATAATAATCCCTGACAAGCAGAACAGAGAGGAGGATGAGGCAGCTCTTTACTTCAGTGCTGTGAGGTAACTTGTCCTCCTGTCTGATTAGGATAGGTTTGGTGTGAACTAATGGGATGGCGGCCATTTTGTTTCTCCTGATGATTGCTCCCCAGACAAAACGAGCCATTATAAATAATGAAAGGTATTTGAGAATATATTTATTATAAAGTAATATTTAAGTATTTTCATTTTCTTAATTCCTGGAGAACCCCTTTAACTATATTTTTTATTTTAAACTATGGGGAAATCAAACTCCTAGTGGCTGCAGTTTGATCCTTGAGGAAATTAAAGACGGCACTGTCATATTGTGTTTACAGATGAGAGTTCCTCCCTGCTCTCTGTTCATATGCACAGTAAACGGCACCTGCTGACGTCATCAGGAGAATAGAGGACAGAAAATCCATGGTTCCCTGCAGCTCTTCCTGAGGAGTTGGATCACCCCTCCTTGTAGAGAGATTTTTGGATAATAGATGTTTAGTATAGAATTTCACATGAGTCAGTTTGCTAATGTGTGAGCTAAAGGAGCTCCAAGCATCGATTCTTCACTGGAAATATAAGACGGTCATCTTTCATTTTATCTTTTCTGTTAGAGGCTCGGCACTGGCGGTAGGAGCAGGAGTTCTCTATGGATCCAACTTTGTTCCAGTTCTTTATATTAAAGACCACAGTACGAACAATGAGAGTATATATGCTGGATCCAGTCAGTTTGGTAAGAGAAAAGGAATGATCTCTTGACTAATTTTTGACTAAATTTGTCTTTTTGGGGTTTGTCTATATAAATAACACCAGAGATTGCAGAGTACACTGCCCGGTAATCAACGATGCTCCCATAGAGAGTGAGTGGAGCAGCAGTGTACATGCACAACCAGCCACACCATCAGAAAGGGGGAAAGGGAGCACCATGGATCAGTCAGAGGCCCAGCGGTCAGACCGTAAATTATAAACTTGACTCAACCCCTTTAATTGTAGCTGGGTGACTAATCTGCTATCCAACGACAGATTAGATAGCTGGCTGTACACATAAGATTAAAGTTGTCCAAAATGGCAGATTTCTGCCTTTTCAGCTGACCATTGTGACAATGATCGTTTGCAATGCCTGACAGGAGACTTTTGGTTGCTGAAAATGTGGTTGACCAGGTTGGAGATGTTGGGCGTTATCGACAGAAACCTGTATATGGCATGATCGCCTGAATTCTTCCAGTGATTTACCATTGTGATTTTTTGAAACTGACTCTTTCGTTTGCCAGTTTAGTCTGACTTCCTAGTTTGCCAGTGTAGACGACTGAACAGCTGCAATGTGGCCTATCATTGTCTTATGTATGGGCAGCTGTAGGCTACTTTCACATCTGCACTTTCCCTTTCCGCTATTGAGATCAGTCATACGATCTCAATATCGGGGGGGGGGGAATACACTTCAGTATTGTCCCCATTCATTGTCAATGGGGACCAAATTGAACGAAACAGAGTGCACCAGAATGCATTCCGTTCCTTTTGGTTGTATCCCCATCGCGGACAGAATAACACTGCAAGATGGTGGCGGATCCGTTTTCTCGGACACAAAAGAAAACAGATCCGTCCCCCATTGACTTACAGTGGTTTTAGAGACCGATACGTCTTGGCTATCTTAGAGGTAATACAACCGTATTATCGTTCAGAACGGATGCGCTGGTGTGAAAGTAGCTTTAGATGTATTTTTGTGAGTGATGGTAAACTTTCTGTTTGTTAACTGCTTAAAACTTGATGACCTTTTCTTTATTTCTTGAGAAGCATTATCATAATTGATGCAGCACTTAAAATGCAATTATTGAGAAAGTAGCTTAAAGGTTGTGCCATAAACTACATTTCAATCTAAAGTTTATTTCATCAAGTACTCAAGCTCCCATTCCTCCTCCAATTTTTTCCACTCCACCTCATTTGCAGTTTTCTCTTATCCCCCATGCTTGAATCCTACCACCTGGTTTGTCATATGTCTGCTGTCTCATCATGCCTTAGGACAGTGAGATGTGTCCTGACATCAACAGAACATTTGACACTAACCGCACCCCGTGGTATTACCGATGACGCTTGTCCCACATTACAAGGCTCTGTAATCTACAGCAACTTAATATCAAAACAGATTTGCCACAGGGTGCAATGATAGGCTAATAACTTTAGAATAAGGCACTTTGGGGTATTTGGGGAAAGTGATATAACAGCGATATCTTTTGGGCAAGAAACATTGATATTAGAGGCACAACCCCTTTAAGCTTTTCTGTCTTTCAGATCTTGATTATGTGTTTGCACACTTCAGTGGAATATTCCTCACAAGTACTGTCTACTTCCTTATTTACTGTGCTGTAATGAAGAACCAGCCTAAAGTCTATCCAAAGGCAATACTGCCTGGTAAGTTTTCTCAAGAACAGATGAATAAAATGCGGTAGTACACTAGTAATTATTCTCAAGGACCCTTAACACCCAGTGTGTACATACTTGATATGTGGGATTTTTGCTCTAATCGACAAATTCAATTCTTGTAGATAAACAGTATATTTAAACACCAGGATGTTCTGCGCTTGACCCACAGAAAATGTGCAGTTGCTTAAAGAGGACCTTTCACCACTCCTGATATACCTGTTTTAATAGCTTCATACATCCTCCATGCAATAACAATTCTGGAGCATCTATTCTTATGGCTATGTTGTGCCATTCCTTAAAGAAGAACTCCCGCAAATTTTTTTTTTCTCTGACCTGTTAGAAAGGTGCATGATATAATCTGTAGTGAATGTCATTTTCTTATCAGTGACTGTTTCTGTGAGTAATAACCTCTCTTCTTATTGTAGCTGGGTCATGTGACCAACTCCCTGACCTCCAACTGACCCAGGACAGAAAGCCAGTAACTGCTCTATTCATTCCTATGGGAGCCTCACTTTCAGTCTCATAGGAATACATAGAGAATTAGACTTCCTGTCCACACATAAGTCTATGTGTGAGTTGGTGAGTCTAATTGCTGGACACAGATAAGAAACTTCAGGATGATATAAGTCAATAATTCAGACACTGGTAAGAAAATGACATTCACTACAGATTACATCATGTACATTTCTAGCAGGACGTGAAATAAAATTTTTGTCGGGAGTTCTTCTTTAATTATTTCTACTAGAAGTTATGAATGAATTGTAGCAGTCTGCAGTAAGGGTACAGAGGGATATCAACCAGTTTGGGGTGTGCCCTGCACAGTTTAACTATCCAACCAGCACTGCCATTTTCAGATTATGCAGGGACACCCCCCCCCTTCCCAACTGGTTACTACCCCTCTGTACCCTTACTGCAGACTGCTAGCAATTAGTTCATAACTGCTAGTTGAGCAATATTTAACAGGATGATCATTGGGGGTCTGACCACTGACCCCCACCAATCACAAGAACAAGGGTCCTTGCGTACCCTGTGATAAGGAAGTGGTAGCAAGTATGCATGATCACTGTTCCATTCACTGACTATCAGACTGCTGAATACAGTTCCCATGTGTTGCTGGCAGTACTGTAGGTATGAATGGAGTGACGGTCAATCATGAACACCACTGCTCCATTAACACAGGGGCCTCGTAACTCTCATGATCAGTCAGTAGGGGTTGCAGTGGTCGGACCCCAGCAATCATACATTTATCACTTATACTGTAGATTGGTCATAAATTTTGTTTGTGGGCCAATCCCTTTGGGCCATTAAAATAAAAGTAGAAAATATGCAGACTCTTTTACTTACAATAAAAAGAATAATAAACCATTAAACAATAAAAAATCCCTGATGTACCATGAAAATTAGACATAAAAATTGTGTTAATTTCTATTATATACACCATGTATGATGTTATATGTAGCCAAATATAAAATCAAGCTGTTTACTATGCCTATTTCACCTGAATACGCCTTTCATTTCCTGAAATGTTGCTTTTTTATAAAGCAGACCAAAACATTCCTGCTTGTAAACTAGTTAGTAGCTGAATCTAGCGGTGGTCCCTAATCTGTGGCTTTCCAACCTGGTACATTAGTAATTAGAGATTGTAGTATTATACTGTCAGTGCTAACAATCCAGCTTTCCTCCTTAGAGGTCAGAACCAGATGTACTGCACGGATGTAAACCAGGTGTTTTATATTTTTTAGGATTTATCTCTGGCATCCTTTGGGCAATCGCAACTTGCTGCTGGTTCCTGGCTAATAACTATCTAAGCGCCGTGGTCAGCTTCCCCATAATAACCGCGGTCAGTAGTTTCTTGATGATAAATCTAAAGATATTGGGTAAATCATGCTGTACAATTGCATGTCTGCTGAATGTCAAACATCCAATTACACAGCCAGATCTGACCTTTACTGCAGGGTTTCTGAGTTGTCATTTAGTTGCCTTGATAAAATAGTAGCAGTTTTTTTTTTTTTTATTAAAGGGAAATAGTATAATTGTGACTGTTTTTAATTCATTAATTTTAATGGAAATTTGCATGAAAAGTTACATCTTGACTTAATTCCTTCCCAGACAGTTCTGATTCAGATACAGAGACATGGATCGCACAGCCATATGTTTCATATTGATCTAATGCTGAAAATCAGATTGTATGCGCATGAACATGAGCTAAGCCCTTGTACTCGGCCATCTCTGGCAGCCCCATAGAGTTGAATGGAGCAGCAGAAACACGTATATGTATGACGCTCCATTCAAACGGAGAGCAGAGATTTTCTCATGATTGGTGGGGGCCTCAGCACTTGTATCCCTACAGTTACATTTTGGAGACTGTGGATAGGAGATATGTTGTCTTAATGAGACAACCCCTTTAAAATTACATGAAAACAATGCAGAGAGGAAATGAAATGATAATTTTGCACGTTTTGTCTTTGTGTGTACTGCAGCATTCCAGTATTTGTTGTGTACTTATGATTTCGTCCATGATATTACCACAGGGTCCTGGATTGATTGCTGCACTTTGGGGAGTTTTAGTCTTTAAAGAAATAAGGGTAAGTAATTTCCTTCCAATACTTTTACATACAGCAAGCTCAATAACGTGTCACTGACATTGCTAAAGTTTTATACAGTGATCCCTCAAGACACAATGGCCTCAGGATACAATATTTCAACATACAATGGTCTTTTCTGACCCATCGTAAGTTGAAACTAGACTCAACATACAATGTCTCAGACTCAGATCCAACCAATCAAGGCCACTTCTCTGGTAAAATAGCTGGATTAGTTACTAGTTAGCAGCTATTCCTGTTATATGTAAGGACTTGTTTTATCTGTCTTAGTTATCTGCTTATTTTTCTTAAATCTTCATTTTCTCTTGGATGACATTTTGGGGCTTTGGAACCGATTGCTCAATTTACAATGGTTTCAACATACAATGGTCGTCCTGGAACCAATTAATATTGTAACTTGAGGGACCAGTGTATTTCTGTTACATACGTAGGTTACTCTTTGTCCGATAGAAAAATACACAAGTTTTTACAGTATACTTTTGGATGAGCTCCTCAGTTTCCAAGATCTCTACAGTCATTCAATAGGAACATTCACTGCTTACTTCCATGGAGATGATGGAGACACAGGTGCTCGGCAAGATTAAGGGTGACCATACACATTAGATAGCTTGTTTACCTGACAGCTATCTCTCCCTATCTCCCCATACACATACAAACCTCTATCCCCATGTCCTGTATGGGGAGAGAGGAGAAACCCAACTACAGAAACCTCTGGCAGCAGCCTATCTCCCCAAAAGCAAATAGAATCCATCTACCATTGGGGAGAGTCAGGGGGCCCCTATACATGGTCAGTAGGCTTGGCCAATATTTATCTAAATTGTACGGCCACGAGGGGTTGTCATAGTTAAATGTGTAAAAGGCAGGGAGTTGTTAAAGGGGTTATACCACGAATAATGTAAAAAATGAAAATCAGACATAATTTATGACCATACCTTTCTAACAAATCTAGAACCATCCTGTACCTCACCTGTGTCCAGAGATCTCCATATTCATTGCTCTGCTAGATTTATATCAAGCTGAAAGCTCAAGGGGAGTGTCTTTTCTGTTGCAGCTCAGAAGGCGTGTCTGTTCTCTCCCTTTCACAGCTCAGGAGACTGGTGAAGGATGAAACTGAGCATGTGCGGCCATCTTATTGAGCAGGTCAAAGAAATAAGAAATGAAGTGGCACTATACAGATACATTTTATTGAATAACTCAGTAGCTATCATTTTTAATTACATGCAATTACGAAAGTATTCAGATCCAGGTGCTGGTTTAAAAACTGTAGAATATTTTTCGTGGGACAACCCCTTTAATGAAAACCTGATCCAGAGTGCTCTGGGGCTGGAGGTTTCTGTGAAAGGAGCTTCGACTAAGTACTGAGCTTCGACTAAGACTGAGTAAAGACTCTACTTGTGGATAGATGATTAATTTTTGTTTTGGGATGGCACCTTTAACAATGAATTTGAGGAAAAAGTACCTACTATTTTTTTAAAATTATTTAAAAACCCACTAGTGAGGTGTCCGTATACCACACATGACTGATGCGGTCTCATGTTGTATACCACTGAGGCCAGTGATCGGCGGCAGCAGTCACATGCGGTATGCAGCATGTCATTGCTGCTGCCAAGAAGATGACGTCATAGCTACAACTGAGTTTTGTTTTAAAGGGGTTGTCCCACGAAAAATAGTCTATAGTTTTCAAACCAGCACCTGGATCTGAATACTTTTGTATTCTGTATAGTGCCACTTCATTTCTTATTTCTTTGACTTGCTCAATGAGATGGCCGCACATGCTCAGTTTCATCTTTTAACTGTCTCCTGAGCTGTGATAGGGAGAGAACAGACACTCCTCCTGAGCTGTGATAGGGAGAGAACAGACACGCCTCCTGAGCTGCAACAGAAGAGACACTCCCCATTTAGCTTTCGGCTTGATATAAATCTAGCAGAGCAATGAATGGGGAGATCTCTGGATCTATGTGAGGTACAGGGCTGGTTCTAGATTTGTTAGAAAGGTATTGTCATATGCTAAATGATGTCTGATTTTCATTTTTTACATTATTCGTGGTATAACCCCTTTAAGAATGTTGCTGTACTTTACTCCATTCAGCTGTCCCTCAACCTGTCCTGGGCACTGAAAAACAGCCCCACAGCGTGATGCTACCACCACCATGCTTAATTGTAGTTGTTGAGCAGTGCTTGGTTTCCTCCAGACATGACTGGTTCCTCCAGACATGACACTTAGGCCTCTCACACACGACCGTGTTTCACGGCCCGATACGGGCCGTGAAAGCCCGGCCTGTGCTCCCCCAGAGGACGGGAGCGCACGGTGTAATTGGTTGCTATGACGCCGTGCGCTTCCTGAGGCAGCCGCCGTACACCGATACGGGCCGTGAAACACGGTCGTGTGTGAGAGGCCTTAGAATTGATTGTTCAGTATTGGTTTCAACAGACCAGATAATCATGTTTCTCACAGTCTGAGAGTCCTTTAGGTGCTTTTATACAAAATTTAGACATGCTTTAATGTGTATTTTACTGAGGAGAGGCTTCTTTCTGTCCACTCCCATAAAGCCCAGATTGGCGGAATCATGCAGTGATGTTGACCTTCTAGACGTTTCCCCTATCTGCATACAGGATCTTTGGAGCTCAGCCAGAGTGACCATTAGGTTATTAGTAGAGTTGAGCGAACTTGCTCGTAACAAGCACTGTAGCACTCGGATCCCCTGCGCTCACATGGGCGCAGCCATCCAGATCCGTCCGTCCTCACCCGACGGATCCGGATGCCTGCGCCCATGCGAGCGCAGGGGAGCCGAGCGCTACAGTGCTCGTTACGAGCATGTTCGCTGAACTCTAGTTATTAGTCACCTCACTTCCCAAGGCCCTTTTCCGTCCGATTACTTAGTTTGGTGGGTCAGACAGCTCTGGGAAGAGTCTTGGTTGTTACAAATATCTTACATTCAAGAATTACGGAGGCAACTGTGCTCTTGGGAATTTCCAATGCAGCAGAAATTGTTTTGTACCATTCTTCAGATCTGTTGCTTCCACATAGTCTTGTCTCTGAGCTGTGCGGGAAGTTTTTTCCCTCTGATATTCATCGTGAGATAATAGGCAGTGGTGTGGCTTTCCAAATCAAGTCCAATCAACTGAATTTACCACAGGAGGACTCCAATCAAGGTGTAGAAACATCTCCAGGATGACTAAATACTCCCATGAGAAATAGGAGACCCCCCCCCCCCCGAGCTAAATGTCACGTGTTATAGCAAAGGGTCTGAATACTTATGTCCATGCGAAATGTTTGCAAACTTTTTTAAAATTTAAGTTTTCACTTTCTCATTGTGGGGTGCAGGTTGATGTGGCTAAACTAGACTATAAAAAATGTAAAAAAAAAAAAATGATAAGCTTTATTTGCTGAAACCTTTGCTGTTGGGTGTATAACTATGGAAAAGGTGCATGTTACAATGCCATTTCACACTATTTTCCCTTCTTTTTTAGGGAATGAGGAACTACCTGTTGCTGATACTGGCATTCTGCATTGTCCTATCAGGTTCTCTACTAACGGCTTTTTCTAAAACATGATTTGGCCACAAGGTGGTGCTGCACGTGTGTTTTTGATAAACATTCACTCCTGATAAAACTATATGTTTGGGTCTTAATTTCTATTTTTTTATGATGCTACTGTGTAATTGTTCAAATATACTGCATATATTTGGAATGAGAAACTACCTGCTGCTGATACTGGCATTCTGTATTGTACTATTAGGTTTTCTCTAGTGATGAGCGAGCTTGTGTTTCAAGTTCGGTGTACAAGGTTTGGATTGTCTAAGAATTCCATTATGGATTCTGCTACCACGAACCATAACTTATGCTCCGTGGTAGCAGAATCTATAACAGACTTTGTACGCCGAACTTGAAACACAAGTTCAGTCATCCCTAGACGTCTCCTAACAACTTTTTCTAAAACATGATTTGGCCACAAGGTGGTGCTGCACGTGTGTTTTTGATAAACAGTCACTCCTGATAAAACTATATGTTTGGGTCTTAATTTTTATTTGTAATGTTTTTTTTAATGATGTTCCTGTATAAATGTTCAAATGTACTGTACATATTTGACTAGTGCTTATTGTCTGGAATCATTTTATGGAAATCCCTTACATTTTTTTTTCTATACATATGCATGGTCGGAACAAACTGCATTGTAGGATTTTATTATGTTTTAAAGAAAAAATGTCTTTTATTGTGGGAAGTTCCTGCTGGTGTGAATACTCATTAACTGCCTGAAGTCATGTGATCATCCTCATCCTCCTTTCCTGGCTTCTGACCTGAAAAATGGCTGATATCATTTTGAGAAATTCAACTGAATCGAATCACCAAAAATCCAGAATCGGAATTGAATGAAGATTAGAATTAATTTACTGATCTCTAATTGAAAGGATATGTGAATCCATGTGACCTTTTGCGGACTTTTGGCAAAAAAGAAATGTTAGTAAACCATATCAACTAATTTCACATCCGCCTACTGGATGGAAATCTACACAGTTGTACTAGAAGGGGTGAGATACAGGTGCAAGGCATAGCAAGGTGCACTGTGCACTGAACTTCTGCCGCTTTTTATATTGTAGTTTTGTTAGCAATCACAATATAGTGTTTAATCCATTGCAAACAATATGTGTACCTCCTACACCAGTGTGCTTATAGCTGTGAAATCACTTATGCTCTAGTGAACCAATGAGAATAGTACTTAGTAGTACCTAAGGAAGCTGGATGTTCCTCACATCAGCTGCCACCCCACCGAGGTAACTATTCATTAACCGCTTCTAGACACTGCAATCTTCCATTTTTCCATTTTTGTTTTTTACTCCCTTATGATGGGGCCACATGTCCATCTTATTTCTACACGTAATGTATTGTCATGTTGGTGGCTTGATATACTGGATTCTCCACTGGGACCCCCCCATCTTCATTGTTAGGCCTCTTTCACATTAGCGGCAGCACGGATCCAGCAGGTGAAGGGTGCCGCCGAATCCGTGCTGCTGCAGGGACATGTGTGGGGCCGGAACCGCGCTCCAGCCCCACACATGTCACGCAGTACATAGACACAGACACACACACACAGACATATACACATACAAATACACATACATACTTACATGCTCCCGGCAGGTCTCCACAGCGTAGGAGGAGCAGGACGGCACGCACATAGGATGATTCCCCACAGCTCCCTCTGCTGGGCGCCGGGTGGAATCGTCCTATGTGTGCGCCGTCCTGCTCCTCCTGCGCTGTGGAGACCTGCCGGGAGCATGTAAGTATGTATATGTATTTGTATGTATATATGTCTGTGTATGTGTGTATGTGTGCAGGTGACGGATCCGTCATGAACTCCATTGAAAGTCAATGGAGGACGGATCCATTCACCATTGTGTCACACCAAACGGATCCGTCCCCATTGACTTTCATTGGGGGTCATGACAGATCCGTCTTGGTGCAGATGCCTGGACCGGAGAGCAAACCGCTGCGGTTTGCTCTCCGGTTTGAAGCCGGAACAGAATGCTTTTAGGAGAATTTCGTTGTCTTCAGTTCAGTTATGTCCCCATTGACAATGAATGGGGACAAAACTGAAGCGTTTTATTCCGGTATTGAGCCCCTATGACGGAACTCAATAGCGGAATAATAAAACGCAAGTGTGAAAGTAGCTTTACTCTGGATTGCTGTTATCTATAACAATTCAGGGGGGAGGGGCTGTTAACCTGTGTAGCTTTACTGTAGCCTTCATTAAACATTATGCAGACTGTCCAGAGACAGAACCTCCTCCATCTTCTGGTAGTGGGAGGATAGCATGGGCTTTTCACCTTTTGCTCATGAACTGTCTAAAAGATGCTGGACTGAAGTAAAAGGGTGGTTGAGGGCAGGTAATTATTGTCGCCCCTACGTGCCCATGACTGATCAATCAGGATGAATTATGAAAAGACAAAGTAGTGAAAGTTGGGGGTAGTAGTTTTGCTTGTCAGGGCCCTCTCTACTTCTATACCAGTTTGTAACTCGTTTTGTTCATGTTTAGTGCAATTATCTGTATTTTGTACGTATACCCCTTTTTATTTGTACAGCGCCATGGAATGAATGTCGCTTTAATAATTATTAATAATAATACTAGTTGCTATGTGTGCTCTAAGGGCCCTTGCACACGACCTGAGCGGCATTGATCCTGCGCACGGGAGCGCACAGCATCATAGATTACAATGATGCTGTGCACGTCGGGCCGCCTGCGGGACTATTGTCCCGCACTCAAAGATCATAAGAGTTCGGGTGTATAGTCCCTCGGGCGGCCCGACGTGCACAGCATCATTGTAATCTATGATGCTGTGCGCTCCCGTGCGCACGATCAATGCCGGTCCGGGACATATGGCCCGCTCACGGACCGTATATCTCGGAGAGCATACGGTCGTGTGCAAGGGCCCTAAGGGTCAGGATCTGTGTTGAGGCCAGATTCTGGGCCATGAGTGATGATCTCCTGGTCAGGGAGATGTATTAAGGCCATCTGGTGACATATTGCTGTTATACTGGATTATAAATTAAATAATTGACCTCCATCTGGATTGTCTGGCTGCTGTATGAAGGACCTTCGAATCGCCCCTTGTGACATCCGTGCCTTCCTAGAACCATAATTTTTTTTTTATTTTTCCCTTAACATAACCATATGAGAGCTTGTTTTTTGCGAGACAAGTCCTTTTTAATGGCATGATTTACTGTTGCATACGATGCAGTGGGAAGCTGGAAAAAATGAAGGGGTGGAATTGGAGAAAAAAAACAAAACTATTCTCCACAGTTTAATGGGTTTTGTTTTTACGGCATTCCCTATGTCTGTATGATCACAGTGATATCACATTTATATAGTTTTTCTTGTGTTTTAATGCTAAAAAAAAAATAAAAACTCTAAAAAAAAATACATTTTTTTGCCATATTCGGGCCCCCATAACTTTTTTTTATAGTTAGGTCTACGGAGATTAGGGGGGGGCTTATTATTTGCAGGGCAGCCTATAGTTTTTATTGATACCAGTGTGAATAACATTTTATCACTTTTTATTCATTTTTTGGTGGGGAGGTTAAGCACCAAAAAAAATTGGGCCTTTTGGGGGTTTTTTTGCCATTACAGTGTTCATCATACGGAATAAATACATTTATATATTAGTATGGCCATTTTGGGACATGACTTTGCTAATGATGTTTATTTTTAATGTAGGGAATTTTTAATTTTTATTCTTTGAATATTTTATTTATTTTTTTATTCTTTTATATTTTTAACTTTTTCCCACTTTATTTAAGTCCGTCTAAGGTCAGATCACATCATCCATAGACTGCAGTGAATTACCATTGCAGTCTGTTCAAGATTCATTAAGTTCCTAGATAGGTACATTGCTCTGGCAGGCCCGAAGCATTCAGCAGGCCTGAGGCTGCCACAGCAGCTGAACAACTTGCTGATCTGGACTAGGGGAGCCATTCAATGCTGTGAGATTCAGAGTATGTCCACACGACAACATTTGTCTTGCATCAATGCATCAAGTTGCACGACAAAAGTGTTCAGCTACATTGCGACTTGTGTAGTGCCCAATACCACATGCTGCGACTGCAATAACTGCTGTATGGACACGCCTCAGAGCTCAGAAGGAAAGCAGTGCCATATAGTTTTGGAGGACAGATTTTGCTAGAATGGTTTTTTGGGTGCCTTGTCACATTTGAAGACCCTGAGATACCCCTACAGTGGAAACCCCCAAAAAGTGACCCATTTTGGAAACTACATTCCCCAAAGGATTTTTCAAGGGGTATAGTAATGCGCAGCAGATGGTGCAAAGTGAAAATTGCAATTGTTCCACAGATTTGCCATTTCAGTGCCCAATATCCTATGCCCATTGTTAACAGTCCCCATGGCCATCTGCACCCCTTCCTTCGTAAAAACCCCTTAGATGTAGTGGTCAGCATCTAATATATAAATAGAGAGAGCTATTAGGTATGAAAGCTGAGCTAATAGTAACTCAATCTACTGGGGTATCTTCAAATTCAGTGGTTTACGCACTTTGGACTATAGTTATCTTTAATGTGTTTCAACAGGAATACATGCAGATATGGAAGTGGCCAGCCTCTCCTCCCTTACTCGCACTATTTGGCAGCATTTATTTATTTATTTTATGCATTTATATAGCTCTACTATATTCCTCAGCACTTTATTACAGACTCACAATCTAAGTTGCCTATCAGTATATCTTTGGAGTGTGGGAGGAAACCCATGCAAACACAGGGAGAACATACAAACTCCATGCAGATGTTGTCCTTGGTCGGATTCAAACCCAGGACCCCAGCACTGAGCCATCGTGCTGCTCCTTGCAGCAGAAGCTTTACAACTTTCTTTATTGCAGGCTTTTCAGCAATATATACATGGCTTGAATACCAGTCTCTCCAGAAATGGACTTATCCTCTTAGCTCTAGCTACTCAACAGCTTCACAGCAAGGCATTTGTAGTGCCCCAGACCATGGCTAGAATTTGAGACTTACCACAGTCTCACAAATTCGTGGCCACACCTTTCTGGCCACCTGGGAAACCAGGCTTATTATGCCCCACATCCCAGACTCCTCAGTGGTGGGGATTGTGGAAATGAGCTTGTGCATTCCCTTGCCCTAGTCCCATGCCAGTCAGGTTTCCACCGTCCTAATACAACTCCAAAATTTATGCATGGCAAGGCAAGCTAAAGCCACAGCCAGCTGTCTTCTTCCATCATTACAGGACCTCATCAGCCTCCTGTATATATTTTTTTAAAAGTGTTAACATTAGTGCGTATAAGATTACCAATTTTGTTAACTGCTTCCGTCCTTTTGATACAAAATTCCAATTTGGTCAAATGAACAACATTTATGGAAATATAAAGTATGGTGTGATGTGTGATTTTATCATATTGTGATACAAGAAGGTTATGGAAGGTTCATAACTGAAGCCTTTGGAAATGAACTTATTGGGATGTGCACGAGCGTGTACTTAACAGAAATAATTTTATCATACTTTTAAGGAACATATTTCCCAGAAATGTCCATTTACATGATGAGTTTGGCGTTACTTTTTTTTTTTTTTTTTTTTTAATGTCACAGGCTTTGGATGTTGTACTGAGATACCACAGACTGTTTTACTCTTGGGGCTATTCTATGCAATAAATCTGCCTCTGTCTGGCATTGCATCCAGAACACAGAACAACAATTATGTGCAAATATGCCAAAGCAAAATAAGTTATCTACAAACATAGCTGAAATAAAATATTTCTGAACATATCTAATTATACATGTACATGATTAGAAAAACATTGCTGGTTTCTTCCAAAAACAGCCCCTTACCCATCCATGGGCCCTGTGTGATATTACGCCTCAGCTCTTCTCACTTAAGCTAGTTTCACACTAGTGTTTACCATCTCGGCATCATCTTTACCATCAGGGAGCAGCCTGCTGGAGATGTCTGGATCCGGCACTGCTACCTGACATCCGCTGGCCTTATTGACTATAATAGGGACCGGCGGAGATCCGTCTCCAACCTGGCAAAAATGCCGAGAATCGGCTGGATGAAAACCACTGCAGAACAGCCTGCTGGATTCAAAAGCGCTAGTGTGAAACTAGCCTAAAATGGAGCTAAGTTGCAGTGCCAGATACAACCCAAATACCAGAAGATAACAGCCAAATATTTTGATCTTCTAAAAATCCTGTAAATGAGTTGCCCAATTAGGACATGAACAGCATGTAGCCAAGGCTATGGCACGACAGACCCGCTGCAAAAATTTGCTCTGTGTGATCTGGTCACACCTTCATGTGAATGGGCGCCATGTAATACAACATTTCTCTTGAGTAACCTGACCTACAGAATTCTGAATAATGATTTGCAATAATGATTATCAATAGATTACTTAATGATTTGTGCCGTGTCCACAGCTCATATGTAAGAACAATGTAGAGGTTGGAACCTTGTATTTATATGTGACCAATACGTTTTTCACTCTCATTTTAACCAGGGGTGTAAATTATAGCCTCTGAATTGGTGACTACCTAATGTCATAAAATGGAGAAGTTTGTACAAATTATTTTAATCACTATGCCTATACCCGGCCTGGCCCCTGCTCCATACCCCCTTCTGCGGTCTCTGAGAAGCAAACCATGAATATCATAACTCAACAATGCTAATAAAATGTCTCCGCTGATTTCAAGTGAAGCTTCACTAACAACAATATGTTATTTATCCAGTAGATTCCCTTTGGTCTGCAGAGAACTTCAGTTCAATGCCCTTCAGACCTTTCACAGAATAATCTAACAATGCAGACTGCCTAACAACAGGCTATATCGGGAGGATTTCCCAGAACCCTATATGTTTTCATTCTGGTACTTTTACATAAAAAATGTTCTTCTAATAATAGCATTTCCTAGGTAATAGCATCTTAAAGGTGCTGGCCCATGACATTTATCATCTAAATCCTATCCATAGGATAAATGTATGAACCTATGTTCACCCGCTGGAGCCCCCACTTATCATGACAACAGGGGTCCCCAAGTCCTGTGTGTGAATAAGAACGATAGTGCGCATGTATTACCACTGCTCCTTTCACAGTCTGTAGGGCTGAGAAGTATAACACTTGGCTATCTCTAGAGGTGAAAAGAGCGGTGGTCACATATGAGCTCCACTGATCCATTCACAATGGAGTCTTGGGGTCTAAATCTCATGATCAGTGGGGGTTTCAGCATTTACATCCGCAGCAAATATTTTTCATTTATTCGTCATGGGCCAATTCATTTATACATTAGACATTTGTCTTAATATGTTTTTTTTTTTTATACTATTTTGTTGTCTTTTTTTATCAACTATACTGCAGCTTGCTTAAATGGGTTTTTCAGGGAAATCAGTTTATTTAAAAATGGTGGGAACACACGTATAATCTATTGTGTTAGTGATAATTAGAGATGAGCGAGCATACTCGTCCGAGCTTGGTGCTCGTTCGAGTATTAGGGTACTCGTAAGTGCTCGCTGCTCGGACAAGTATCTCGCCATGCTCGAGGAAATGGCAACTTCCGCATCGTGCTTTTTTGGCGCCTATAAACTCAGCCAATCACAAGCCAGGAGACTCTGCGGTACACCCAGCATCACGTGGGGCCTTTACATGTCGATAGCAGGGGTTGGCTGGCCTGATCAGGTGACCCTGGAATATACTAGTGACTGGCCGCGGTGCTCGGCTCAGATGCCGCCTGGATGTCGTTAGGGATAGAGCTGCTGCGTTTCAGGGAGAGTGTTAGGGCCTGCATTTAGTTCTCTGTTAGGCAGGAATCACCCACAAAGAACCCAACAGCCCTTCTAAGGGCTACAAGGCATTTTTCTTTTGTCTCCTGGCTTGGCTGGCTGGCACAAGTAGTGCAGCTATTGCCATATATAACCCCCTATTTTTTTAATGTTATATCTCAGTGATACAAATCCATTGCACACAGCAGTGTGGAACCATTCTGTGTGTCACAGTTCAGCCGATAGTTTCTGCACGTCACGTTCCAAAAAAAACAAAACTACAAAAAAATATATAAAAAAAATAGTTTTTTTGTTGTTTTAGCTCAGTGATACAAATCCATTTCACACAGCAGTGTGGAACCATTCTGTGTGTCACAGTTCAGCTGTCTACTCACTCCAATTTGTATTTTCTGTCCAGGTGACACTTTCTGTACGTCACGTATATAGCTTGATCACAAAAATCTCTGTGCGACATTTGTCTTGGTCGCAGTCAAAATAGCCACCATTAACAGGGTGTGAGTTAGGTCTACGATAGTTTCTGCACCTCACGTTCCAAAAAAAACAAAACTACAAAAAAAAAAAAATATATATATATATATAAAAAATTTTTTTTTGTTGTTTTAGCTCAGTGATACAAATCCATTTCACACAGCTGCGTGGAACCATTCTGTGTGTCACAGTTCAGCTGTCCACTCACGCCAATCCGTATTTTCTGTCCAGGTGACACTTTCTGTACGTCACTTAATCCAACTAAGTCTTTTGCTGTAACGTATATAGCTTGATAAAAAAAATCTCTGTGCGACATTTGTCTTGGTCGCAGTCAAAATAGCCACCATTAACAGGGTGTGAGTTAGGTCTACGATAGTTTCTGCACGTCACGTTCCAAAAAAAACAAAACTACAAAAAAATATAAAAAAAATATATATATAAAAAAAAATAGTTTTTTTGTTGTTTTGGCTCAGTGATACAAATCCATTTCACACAGCAGTGTGGAACCATTCTGTGTGTCACAGTTCAGCTGTCCACTCACTCCAATTCGTATTTTCTGTCCAGGTGACACTTTCTGTACGTCACTTAATCCAACCAGGTCTTTTGCTGTAACGTACTGTATATAGCTTGATCAAAAAAATCTCTGTGCGACATTTGTCTTGGTCGCAGTCAAAATAGCCACCATTAACAGGGTGTGAGTTAGGTCTACGATAGTTTCGGCACGTCACGTTCCAAAAAAAACAAAACTACAAAAAAATATATGAAAAAAAAATATATAAAAAAAATAGTTTTTTAGTTTTAGCTCAGTGATACAAATCCATTTCACACAGCTGCGTGGAACCATTCTGTGTGTCACAGTTCAGCTGTCCACTCACGCCAATCCGTATTTTCTGTCCAGGTGACACTTTCTGTACGTCACTTAATCCAACTAAGTCTTTTGCTGTAACGTATATAGCTTGATAAAAAAAATCTCTGTGCGACATTTGTCTTGGTCGCAGTCAAAATAGCCACCATTAACAGGGTGTGAGTTAGGTCTACGATAGTTTCTGCACGTTACGTTACAAAAAAAACAAAACTACAAAAAAAATATATAAGAAAAAAAATATATAAAAAAAATAGTTTTTTAGTTGTTCTAGCTCAGTGATACAAATCCATTTCACACAGCAGTGTGGAACCATTCTGTGTGTCACAGTTCAGCTGTCCACTCACTCTAATCCGTATTTTCTGTCCAGGTGACACTTTCTTTACGTCACTTAATTAAACCAGACTGAACAAGTTTGTGGGTTTCAGTACACCAGGCCCATTTATTTTTTATTTTTTATATAATACACTTATATACAGAAAATGTTGAACCCCAGGGCTAAGGGTCGAGGACGAGGGCGTGGGCATTCAATTACTGCAGGGGGCAGAGGCCGTGGTCCTGGGCAGGGTGAGACAGTACCTGCTGATGAGGGAGCAGGGGAACGCTGCAGAGCTACACTCCCTAGCTTCATGTCTGAACTTACAGGGACACGTGGTAGAGGACTGTTGAAACCACAACAGTGCGAACAGCTGATGTCGTTGATTGCGGACAATGCTTCAAGTAATTTGTCCACCAGTCAGTCTTCCACGCAATCCACCCACGTTACCCAAGGGAGTATTCCTCTGGCTCCTCCACCTCAACCTCTTCCCCCCAGTCTGCCCCTTCCCAGGAAAATTTGGAATGCGATCCGGCATACTCTCAGGAACTGTTTTCTGGACCCTTCCCAGAGTCACAAACCACTTCTCAGGTTGCTGCTGACCTCGTTCCCGATGCCCAAGTTTTCCAACTGTCGCAGTCTGTGGGTGATGATGATGACGACAATGTTGAGTTAGTGGAAGAAGTTTGTAAAGAGGTGTCGGACGATGAGGAGACACAGTTGTCAGACAGTGGTGAAGTTGTTGTCAGGGCAGGAAGTCCGAGGGGGGAGCAGACTGAGGAATCGGAGGATGACGAGGTGACTGACCCAAGCTGGGTTGATAAGCCGAGTGAAGACAGTGCTTCTGAGGCGGAGGCGAGTGCTGCACCAGAACAGGTTGTAAGAGGCAGTGGTGTGGCCAGAGGGAGAAGCAGGGCCAGAGCTGGTGCATCAGCAGCAACTGTTTCACGTAGTGAAGCTCCCGTGGCGAGACCTAGATGTTCGCAAGTCTGGAGGTTCTTTAAAGAAAGTGAGGATGACCGACGGACTGTGGTGTGCAACCTGTGCCACACCAGGATCAGCAGGGGTGCCACCACTACTAGCCTAACCACCACCAGCATGCGCAGGCATATGAGTGCTAAACACCACACTCAATGGAACCAAGGCCGTTCACCACCTCCTGCGGGTCACACCACTGCTCCTTCCCCTGTGTCACTCGCTGCCTCTGCTAGTCAACCCCCTGCATCACTCGCTGCCTCTGCTAGTCAACCCCCTGCCCAGGACCCCGGCACGAGCGCCTCCCGCCGGAAAACCACACCTTCGCCTCCACGATCCTCCACAGTGTCCACCAATGTGTCCCAGCGCAGCATTCAGCTGTCTTTACAGCAGACGCTGGAGCGCAAGAGGAAATACAGTTCCACCCACCCACATGCCCAAGCCCTCAACGTCCACATCTCCAAATTGCTTAGCCTGGAGATGCTGCCCTATAGGCTGCTAGAGACCGAGGCCTTTCGCAATCTCATGGCTGTGGCTGCCCCTCGGTATTCGGTCCCCAGCCGCCACTATTTTTCCCAATGTGCCGTCCCAGCCCTACACCAGCACGTGTCACAGAACATCATCCGTGCCCTGACCAACGTGGTTAGTGATAAGGTCCACCTAACCACGGACACGTGGACAAGTGCTGCCGGGCAGGGACACTATATCTCACTGACGGCACATTGGGTTAACTTGGTGGAGGCTGGGACCGAGAATGACCCTGGGGCCGCTCATGTACTGCCCACACCGAGGATTGCGGGGCCTACCTCGGTCACAGTCTCTCAGATGTACTATGCCTCCTCCTCCTCCGACCCCTCCTCCTCCTTCTCCTCCACCGAATTACCATCCGTGGGCACGGCGCCTTCAGTCGGTAGCTCTAGGTGCAGCAGCAGTGACGTGGGTAAGCGCCAGCAGGCGGTGCTGAAACTGCTGAGCTTAGGTGACAAAAGGCACACCGCCCAAGAGCTGTTACAGGGCATCACGGCGCAGACCGATGTGTGGCTGGCACCGCTGAACCTCAAGCCAGGCATGGTTGTGTGTGACAACGGGTGTAACCTGGTGGCGGCTCTGCAACTCGGCAGACTGACACATGTGCCATGCCTGGCCCACATGTTCAATCTCATAGTTCAGCGGTTCCTCAAGACATACCCCAATCTGTCTGATTTGCTCACCAAGGTGCGCTGCATCTGTGCGCATTTCCGCAAGTCGACCACAGATGCTGCCACTCTCAGGGCAGCGCAGCACCGCCTACAACTGCTCGCTCACCGACTGTTGTGCGACGTGCCCACGAGATGGAATTCGACATTAAACATGTTATCCAGAGTTTACCAGCAGCGCAGAGCGATTGTAGACTGCCAGATGTCAACTTCCACCAGAACTGGTAGTCAGGTCAGTCAGATTCCTCAAGTCTACAATGAGGAGTAGACGTGGATGTCTGATATCTGCCAGGTGTTGAGCAACTTTGAGGAGTCAACACAGATGGTCAGCGGCGATGCCGCCATTATCAGCCTCACCATCCCACTGCTTTGCCTGTTGAAAAACTCACTGCTCAGCATCAAGTCGGATGCTTTGCGCTTGTCACAAGAGACGGTGGAGGAAGATACGTCGCTTGATAGCCAGAGCACCCTCCGGTCTGTTTCTCAGCGCGTATCGGAGGAGGGGGATGAGGAGGAAGAGGATGAGAATGTCGGCGAGACAGTAGAGGGTACCAGTGCTCAGTCCTTAACTCTTGAGCGTGTATGGGCTGAAGAGGAGGACTTGGAGGAGGAGGAGGAAATGGAGAGTCAGGCCAGTGAGGAGAGGGAATTCTTTCGTGTTGGGACTCTGGTGCACATGGCAGACTTCATGTTAGGCTGCCTATCCCGTGACCCTCGCGTTAGAAGAATTTTTTGAAACACCGATTACTGGGTGTTCACTCTCCTGGACCCACGGTACAAGCAGATTCTTCCACTCTCATCCCTGTAGAGGAAAGGAGTATGAGAGTGAATAGATATCAACAGGCCCTGGTGCACAAGCTGAAACAATCCTTCCCATCTGATGCCGCTAGCGGCAGAGGGCATGGTTCTGTGGGCCAAGTAGCGGGGGAGAGGAGGCGAGCAGGCAGCTTGTCCAGCACTGGCAGGGGAACGCTCTCCAAGGCCTTTGCCAGTTTTATGTCACCCCAGCAAGACACTGTCACCTGTCCCCAGTCTAGGCAGAGTAGGGGGGAGCTGTACAGAAAGATGGTGAGGGAGTACCTAGCTGACCATACCAACGTTCATAGCGATCACTCTGCTCCATACAACTACTGGGTTTCAAAGCTGGACACGTGGCCTGAACTGGCGCTGTACGCCTTGGAGGTGCTGGCCTGCCCTGCCGCTAGCATGCTGTCAGAGAGGGTATTCAGTGCAGCTGGTGGCGTCATCACCGATAAGCGTACACGCCTGTCAACTGACAGCGCTGACAGGCTGACGCTTATTAAAATGAACAAAGCCTGGATTTCACCGGAATTCAAATCTCCTCCGGGGGAAAGCAGCTAAAGATTAACATTACTTATGTATCCAATTCCTCTTCTCTACTCCTCCTCCTCCATGTCGTCTTTGCCTAACGCTGACTAAAAAAACGCCATTTTTCAGAGGTCCAACTGGCATTCTTTTACCACAATTTTTCAGGAGGGCCCCCTACAGGTCCTCTCTTCAAACAATTTTTACGGAGTTCCACCTACAGGTCCTCTCTCCAAACAATTTTTCCGGAGGTCCACCTACAGGCCCTCTCTCCAAACAATTTTTCCAGAGGTCCACCTACAGGCCCTTTCTCCAAACAATTTTTCCGGAGGTCCACCTACAGGCCCTCTCTCCAAACAATTTTTCCGGAGGTCCACCTACAGGCCCTCTCTCCAGTTCCAGTTTCCAGTTTTATTTGCGCAAACTGCGTAAATTTCTTTTTGGGATAGGTGTGAAAAATAATATTACCTGCGTATCTATATTGCCCAACATTGGGTACGGTAGCAACAAGAAGAACAAACACATGCTGCCCACAGGGTTCCGCAAATTCCCGGTCCACAATGTCAAGGAGCTCGAGGTTCTGTTGATGAGCAACAAGTCCTTCTGTGCAGAAATCGCCCACAACGTCTCCTCAAAGAACCTAAAGACCATTGTGGAGAGAGTGGCACAGCTCGCCATCAAAGTGACGAACCCCAACGCCAGACTGCGCAGCGAAGAGAACGAATAAATATCTCTGTGGTTATTTGTGCTAAATAAAAGTTAAATAAACACAAAAAAAAATTGATCTGTTCCTGTGCCTGATCCACCCAAGTTGAATCTGTCCCATCATGAGAAAGTCCCCCCAAGGAGTCCCCACTGTAACTTGCTTCCCATACAACTTCCTCACCCCCCGACACCTGTGTCTCGCCATTGTCCACCACCTCCTCAGACAACACTGGTAAATCCCCACTGTCAGCACACGGAGACAGCAAAAGGTCTTGCGAATTGGGGCAGAGAATGTTCTGGGGTAGCACATCAGAGAAGGGGTGACTGTGGGGATCCAGGGAGTACGTGACCACATGCAATCTCCATCCAAAAAATCATACTGAGGCTCACCACCATGCTTTACACTGCAATCCTATTACTGAGGCTCACCACCATGCTTTACACTGCAATCTTATTGAAAGACAGACAATCAGGGGTTCACCGCCAGGTTGTCAGGCAGCATTTTTAAGTGGGTCACCATTACCGTGTCCCTGAAAATTGCCTTGGGGTCATCGCCAGACTATTTTTATGAAAGGCCATGGGGTTCTATACACACAGTGCTGACAGAAGCCCATCAGCCTTTCTAAACACAATTGAATCTGTCCCATCATGAGAAAGTCCCCCAAGGAGTCCACAATATAACTTGCTTCACTTTCAACTACCTCACCCCCCGACACCTGTGTCTCGCCATTGTCCACCACCTCCTCAGACAACACTGGTAAATCCCCACTGTCAACAGACGGAGACTGCAAAAGGTCTTGCGAATTGGGGCAGAGAATGTTCTGGGGTAGCACATCAGAGAAGGGGTGACTATGGGGTTCCAGGGAGTACGTGACCACATGCAATCTCCATCTAAAAAGTCATGCCACACTTGATCGAGCTCATAATTGACAATTGTACCGGTTGATGCTAAATTTGATGCTAAGTTGATGCTAAATTTTTAAGTTGGGGTCCTGCGTCGTCATTCTAACTACATCCGGCTGTTGTCACCAACACACACGCTAGCCCAGGGTGCACTCCTCTGGCTCTTCCAGCTCAACCTCCTTCCCCCCAGCCTGCCCCCCCACCTACAGGCCCTCTCTCCAAACAATTTACGTATTTTTCCTATCTTTCTCTCTCTCCAAACTATTTTTCCGGATAGCTGCCATATACGGTATTAAACTGAGTAGTATACATAGAACACATACCACACTTGATCTATACTGAACGTCACTTTTAAAAATACATCATTTTCCTCTCTTTCTCTCATTTGTCTGGGTTGCAATTAAGCAGACCAAGCCTGCCTAATCTAATAGTTTCCGTGTAATTGCTCCATACTGCACGTCTTTTTCCTCTCTTTCTCTCTCCAAACTATTTTTCCGGATAGGTGCCGTATACGGTATTAAACTGAGAAGAATACATACCGTACCGGTTGATGCTACAGTTTTTCCAAATCCATCCGGCTGTTGTCACCACCACACACGCTAGCCCAGGGGGCACTCCTCTGGCTCTTCCAGCTCAACCTCCTTCCCCCCAGCCTGCCCCCCACCTACAGGCCCTTTCTCCAAACAATTTACCCGGATAGGGGACGTATTAGATATTATACTGATTTTTGTTTGTTCCTCTTTTAATTGCCTCCTGACCTGTGTTAGGCAGAGCATGGACACGTCCCCTTAGCTGCAGTAGAAAAGACACTCCCCTAGCCAGAGTAAGCTCTTTTTCCTTTTCCGTGTTCGAAAAAATCCATGAAATATATGGTCCCAAGATAGGGGACGTATACGGTATTAAACTCAGAAGAATACATACCGTACTGGTTGATGCTACAGTTTTTCCAAATCCATCCGGCTGTTGTCACCACCACACACGCTAGCCCAGGGGGCACTCCTCTGGCTCTTCCAGCGAAACCTCCTTCACCCCAGCCTGCCCCCCCCCCCCCCCTACAGGCCCTCTCTCCAAACAATTTACCCGGATAGGGGACGTATTAGATATTGTACTGATTTTTTTTTGGTTCTTCTTTTAATTGCCTCCTGACCTGTGATAGGCAGAGCATGGACACGTCCCCTTAGCTGCAGTAGGAAAGACACTCCCCTGGCCAGAGCAAGCTCTTTTTCCTTTTCCGTGTTCGAAAATTCCATGAAATATATGGTCCCAAGATAGGGGACGTATACGATTTTAAACTGAGAAGAATCAATACCACACATGGAGAATTTGGGGTAATGGTGGGATTAGGCAGCCTCAGAGGCATCCATGCATGCTGCCCCTGCTGTTTCCTGTCCATTTCCGTGGTGTTTCCATCATTTTCTGAGGTTTCCAGGTTTTCACCCAGCCTTCCCTAGGCAGAGCCTTGGTCCCCTGCAAAAATGCTCGAGTCTCCCATTGACTTCAATGGGGTTCGTTATTCGAAACGAGCACCCGAGCATCGGGAAAAGTTCGACTCGAATAACAAGCACCCGAGCATTTTAGTACTCGCTCATCTCTAATGATAATCTCTTCCTTCACCTCCCTGCTTAAATTTTTCCTACACCTGACAACTTTCTCACAATCTTATTAAAGGGAATTTGTCATTGAATTCTTTTTCTGCCAGTTAAAAACACATCCTTTTTGTTTTACAAATCTGTTTTTATTTTCTGATTGTATATACTGTACATATGTATATATGATAATCAGATAACTGTAAGCTGTACAAACCAAGAAGTGGTGTCTGTTATCATGCTTTGTCGCCACTACAAAAACTGCAGGATTTTAGTTTTTTTCTAACAGCAGCCCAGTCTAAGTGGTGCCTAGAACTGAACTGAATATTCCAGATGAGGCCGCACCAATTCTTTGTAAAGTGGTAGTATTATATCCCTGCCCCGCGAGTCCATGCCTCGTTTAATGCATGACAATATCCTGGTAGCCTTAGAAGCAGCTGATTGACATTGTGTGCTGTTACAGAGATTATTACTACCAAGATGCATAACTTTACATTTATCCACATTGACCCTCATTTACCAAGTTGATTCCCAATCACACAGAGTGTCCAAGTCAGCTTGTAGTTTTTGGACTGCACAGTAACATAGCTTGGTATCATCTGTAAAAATAGAAATGGTGCTATTAATTCCATCCTCAATATCATTAATAAATTAAATAACAGAGGACCCAGCACTGAACGTTGGGGTACACCACTTATAAACCGGGATCATTCTGAATAGGAATCATTGACCACAACTCTCTGGACACGGTCCTTCAGCCAGTTTTCAATCCAATTGCAGACTATACTTTCTAAGCCCATAGACCTTATTTTACCCATTAAACACCTGTGTGAACAGTATCAATTGCCTTTATGAAATCCAAGAACACTACATCTTATAGCCATTCCTCTTTGCAGGCTTCTACTCACCTCCTCTTGAAAACAAGTCAGGTTAGTCTGACAACTTTTGTCCTTGGTAAACCCATGTTGGTTATCACTTATAATATTATTTACAGTCACATACTCCTGTATATGGTCCCTTAAGAGTCACTTAAACATTTTGCCCCAACAGAAGTTAAGCTTACTGGTCTATAATTACCTGCGGAAGACCTAGAGCCCTTTTTGAATATGGGCATCAAATTTGCCTTGCGCCAGTCATATGAGCTGGTAGGCCAAGGTCACTAAGCACCTATGGGGAATTTATCAAGTCCAGAATTCTGGCTTCAAAAAGGTTTTTTTGTGACTTTTTAAGGTCAATTTGGCACCTTCTAGGGCAACCCACAGACTTAGAGTGAAAATTTAAGCTTAGGGGGAGATTTATCAAACTGGTGTAAAGTATAACTGGCTTAGTTGCCCATAGCAACCAATCAGTTTCCACCTTTCATTTTCCAAAGGAGTTGTTAAAAATCAACCTGTCAGTAATCAACCTGTACCTTATGGAAAATAGCACAGCCAATAAAATTGTTGACCAAACAGAGAGGGTATGAAGACTAATACCTTACTGAGTCAGGTTAACAGTCCATAAACTAATTGATACTCACCAAAATAGTTTATTATACTAAAAATAAAATAGCTAGGTGCAACCTGTAATTTTAACATCACGCAAGGGCACCTTTCTTCCTTTTTTCTAATTTGAATAATTTTTAGATCAGAAAAATAAAAATTATTTTTTAATAAAATAATGTAGAAGGCCGCTAACAGGATCATTATAGCAGTCTGCTATTGGGTTAATCAAGTTATTACTGTGTATCATTTTCAAAAATAGGTGCGTTCGCAATTTTGCGTATGCGTGGCTTTAATATTTTTTTTGCACGCTCTATGTTGCGTATGTATTCTTTCAGATAACTTCCGGGCGTTGGCACGCATTGAGTATTCAGCTTCCGGTAATTGGCACGTATGATGTAATATGCGCATGCATACTTTCACTTCCTGTATGCCATATGTAGTGAATGTTCGCCATTTTTTTTCTGTATAGCGCAGCGATGTGAACCTGGCACCAGGGACATTGATTTTTACCTCTCTTGAAGCTCCATCCCTTTAAACTAATTAATAGGTGATGTGTTTATTTTTCAATTATTTTGTACAGATATATATGTCCGGATCTACTAACATTTGGTAGGATACCCCTGAGGAAGCTAGCTTGACTAGCGATACGCGTGGGCAACCTCTTCCTTCCCTTCAAACCATGCCTGCTGTTGTTTATATTGGATAAGTATTTTGATGCCACATTATTTCTATGTACTGTATGGGTTTTTTTGGTAGGCTGTTTACATTAGTCCAAATTTGGGACAGATAGTTTGAAGGGTAGTATGGGACATATATTGTGGTCCTAATACTGGGTTATATTATATACAATGTTTTTAATTGTGTGTAGTCTGATTAAATAAATTATATATTTTAATATATTGGATGTGCAACAGTTTGCGGCTTTCTTTTCTTTATTTTGTGCATTAAAGGAAAATCGATTTTCCCTGAAATTCGGATCAAATTCCACTTCATCCGGATTTATTCACTCAACACTAGAAATGAGAATAAGAATATCTACATAAAGTTTCGCTAATTGTACAAAACATGTACTATACATGGTAACATTAAAAAAAAATTAGACACTAGTGTTATGGATTTCCCATCTGAGAGATGTCCCCCACCACCACCACTATTTGGACATTTCTGACATATCCTGTGTGTAAATTGCACCTAAAGCGAGTTGCATGTCATGGCTGAATTCCTTTATAGACAAGCAGATATATTTTGTTTACTTACTGTATGTGTGCTTTGAATTATTTCTATGTGATCTATAGATTTTTCTTTGAGCTCATACAGACATATGTAATTGCGATGTTTATTTGTTGTTTTTCTATTTCAGTTCCTAAATACGGTACATACACAGTTTGTGAGATTCCTATGGATAGTCTGAAGACATGGCGGATTAGCAATAGACATTGAACTGCGTCATGTGAGAAATTGCTTGAGTACTTTTTAATAGTTTTCTTCCCTTGAGAATGAAAGTCTTGTGAGAAACATTCAATGATCAAATGCTGCGACTTTTATTTTCTGCTTTAAGCAATAAAGTATTCTTTAGAGAAAATATTTTGAATCTACCCACAGGTTGAATGTTCCTGGCATTTCATGGCTCATGTCAGATCTGAAAGGAAAATAAAAATGCTTTTTCTCCAAAATACCGTGGTCTCACACTTAGACATAATGCCGTATGCCAGTGACCCAGGGTAAAGCAAAAAATAAAAAATGCTCCTTTAGTTACGTATTTGGTCTTATTAGTGGAGTATAGGAGTCGTTATTATACTCCTTCTATAAGAAATTATGTAAATGAAAAGCAGACTGCAGACAAGTTGGCATAGTGGGCACATTACTTTAGGCACCATTTTATGTGGTGACAAATTAACAGTTTTCCATTTCTGTACTATTCCCATTAGCTATCCATATTCTTGAAATATGCTCGCTAATGAAATCTGTCAATAAGTGCTCACCAAGGAAGAAAAAACTACAGAGCAGTACAGAACAAAACCTTGCATTTCACAAATGAAAGCTTGCTTAAATGTGCATATTTATAGTCCATGTCTGCCAAAAATTTGATTCTCACTAGGGGCAAGACGAAAAGCCTTCCTTAAGAAAAAAGATTTAATTTTACCTCCTGATGGAACATTCAAAAAGGCTTGGATAAGACCTTAGAATATGAATTTAATGGCACCTGTAATTCATTAAATTTTCCACACAATGTATTTTTACAAAATGTGGTTAGTCTAGTAGTAAGAAATAATGAAAAGTGTGATTTAAATGGCATTCCAAACCATGAACATTAATGGCATAATGATTTGATCTGTCATGATACCTTGAAAATTATGGCATCCTGAACCTAGTAATTTCAACCCCACAATTTAAGGCTACTTTCACACTAGCGTTTTATAATTCCGGTATTGAGTTCCGTCATAGGGGCTCAATACCGGAATAAAACGCTTCAGTTTTGTCCCCATTCATTGTCAATGGGGACAAAACTGAACTGAAGACAACGGAATGCTCCTGAAAGCATTCCGTTCCATCTTCAGACCAGAGAACAAACCGCAGCATGCTGCGGTTTGCTCTCCGGTCCAGGCATCCGCACCAAGACGGATCCGTCATGACCCCCAATGAAAGTCAATGGGGACAGATCCGTTTGGTGTGACACAATGGTGAACGGATCCGTCCTCCATTGACTTTCAATGGAGTTCATGACGGATCCGTCACCTGCACACATACACACAATACACACATAGACATACACATAAACATACACAGACATATACACATACAAATACACATACATACTTACATGCTCCCCGGCAGGTCTCCAGAGCGCAGGAGGAACAGGACGGCGCGCACAGATGACAATTCCACCAGGCGCCCAGCAGAGGGCGCTGTGGGGAATCATCATCTGTGCGCGCCGTCCTGCTCCTCCGGCGCTCTGGAGACCTGCCGGGAGCATGTAAGTATGTATGTGTATTTGTCTGTGTATATGTGTGTGTGTCTGTGTGTATGTATGTACTGTGTGACATGTGTGGGGCCGGAGCGCAGTTCCGGCTCCACACATGTCCCTGCGGCAGTCCGGATCCGGCAGCACCCTTCACCTGCCGGATCTGGGCTGCCACTAGTGTGAAAGTAGCCTAATCGAGTGAAATTTATGATCAGGTCAGGAAGCTTCATGAGTACCTCCAGTTTTCTATTATTCCACATTTTCCTCAAGATTGTTAGAAAGTAGGCGTTTATGGTGTATGACGTCACACATTGTAGCTCAGAATACTAAGGCAAGGTGATTAGGAATCAGTTGTCTTACAGGAGTATTCCCATCTGAGACAATGGGGGCATATTACTAGGATAGGTCCCCAATGTCTGTTGAGACCTGCACCTATATCGAGACCAGAGAAGGGAAGGTGGTGGCTGGAGGACCCTGGGTTTCCCGGGTCCGGCCCCCACCAAGCGCTCTCCCCTTACAAGTGAATGGGAGTGCACCGCACTTGTGCAGCAGCCACTCCCATTCATTTCTATGTGCCAATGGAAATAGCCGAGCCAGCGCTTAGTTATTTTCAGTGGCCCCATAGAAATGAATGGAGGGCGGCTGTGCATGTGCAGTCCCGCCCTCCACCACTTTCAATCCTTTGTTCTTGGTGTAAGTGCAGGTCCCTGAGGTGGGACCCGCACCTATCAGACAATAGGGGCATATCCTAGTAATATGCCCCCATTGTCTGAGATGAGAAAACACCTTTAAATCCCCCGCTTAGCTCTGGGATTGACTCAGTTTCCAGTCACTCTGACATGTCCAGCAGCTGAGGCTTGTCTTGTAAGCATAGCAATTCTCCCAGTACATCAGAGCATAGTGATGCGACGTGAATTTCTGACAGAGAAACAGTCGTGGACACAAACAGTACATCAATTATTTTTATCAGTGCAAAAGTATTTCCAAGAACTGTTTCGGTAAAAATAATAATAATAATAATAATAATAATAACTAGCAGTGGTAAAATGGGAAAAATGCCATTTCAATTAGATTTTTATTATTAGAAAACTTTACTATACAGACTGGGACAAAACAAGCAGAGTTTTCACATTATAAACAGAGGGCAGATGATTTAACGGCATCTTTATTGTCTCACTGAGTCCTTCAGAAGGTAGGATAGAAACATTATACACACAGATAAGGCTTATGCATATACTCTTTCATAGCCTGGTCTCTGGGGGAAAACTTGTACTCCATCTTTTCCAAAAGACTGTAATAATTTATAGACATTTCTTTGATTATTAACTCATTCATTGCGGCTCCCATAAAGCACATACACCTTGCTGCACTGTCTACAGTGAGTATCTCCAGTATGGCATCACTAGAAAATTAATTCAATAAATAGCCACAACTTTCAAAAAAGAGCAAGCATACCATTTCTATATAATTATATCTATTGATAAAACGAAAATAAAGTTAATGAGAGATTCCCCTAAACATGAGGGTGTTTTGTGGTACAAATACTGCTAACTCTTTCTGGGGCCAGATTTGTAAATTTTATATTAAAACATTTTAACTTTTCAGGTGCGTTATCTACTGGACAGTTTGACTTTTAAAACAACGTTTTCATGACTATCTTGACCCCAAAATGAAGGTTTTTATTTAGCCTTTAAACTCTTTCCCCAGATCTTTTCACTCCACATCATTTTCCTTGCTGAATAGTTTCTTCATTGACAGGAGCCTTGCACTTTTCTTAAACTAGGTCAGTGTTAATCCCTTACGAGTTACTCAAGTGTTTTGAAGATCAGTTTGAAGGCTTTTACAGAGTTAAAGTCTCATCTATCCCTCCCTTAAGTGGTGTTTTATAAATACGAAAAATAAAACGTTGCATTTTTATAAGTAGTAAAGGTACTGAAATGCCTTTTTATTCTCCAATAAAGAATTTTCTACATTTTTCTAAGGGCCATTATGCTCTAATCAGTTCTTTAGAGGAACACATTTCTCTCAAACTTCATACCTGAAGTGTTAATATTTTCTCCATAGCTTTCTGAACATTTTGTATGAAATAATGACAATATTTAATTTAATTACTATTACCTTATTTTTCGCTTTATAAGACACACTTTTTTCCCTCCAAAGTGTGTGTGTGGGGGGGTCAGTGCATCTTATAAAGTGAAGGTGACACAAAGCAGGATGTCCGGTACTATTGAAGTAGCTCAGGAGCTCTCACTAACAGCTCCTGAGCCTGCCATTAAACTGTTGGGCGGGCTGGCGACTTCACTGAAGGCTACCTTCATCGGCAGATCCCGTATAACAGTGTGACATCCACAGATCCCTCATAACAGTGTGTCATCCACAGATCCTCCATAACAGTATTGTCATCCACAGATCCTTCATAACAGTGTCATCCACAGATCCTTCATAACGGTTTCATCCACTGATATTCTCAGCTACAGTGTCCCTATGACTATGAAGGACACAATGCTGACAGTTCTTTTATTACTGTATTTTGTTGTAGAAAACCATACTGTAGTCTCCTAGTGCATCCAATTTTACAAAGATGTGAAAGCAGAAAAGGCTTTCATATAAGATCCCTTTTAAACTGGAGGTGATAAAACATGCCAAAGAACATGGAAACAGGGCAGCTGAGAGACATTTCAGACTGCCTCCACTTAAACAAATTATACAGGAGTGGAGGAAACAGGAGGATCAGCTGCAAAAAGCACACTTTTTGTGGGCATACTGCAAAATGGCCACAGATAGACGTGGAAATGATTAAGTGGATGACACGTCACAAAAACAACAGCTTTTCAGTATCTACAGAAATGATAATATGTGAAGCCAAGAGTCTAGCTGCAGAGAAAGTAATTGATGAGTTCACTGTATCTCCATCATGGCGCTGCAAGTTCATGAGGAGATGTGGCCTTGCTATACGCACCAAAACTAGAATTGCACAAATTTGTGCTGGATGCAAGAAAGAAAAATGGCTATGAAATAGGCCAGATTGGCAATATGGATGAGGTCACATTAACCTTTGATGTTCCATCAAACAGAACTGTTCATGTGAGAGGAGCAAAACCATAACAGTGAAAGCCTCAGGACACGAGAAAAACCATTACACGGTTGTGTTGTCCTGCCACGCAGGTGGCACCAAACTGTCACCAATGCTGGTCTTCAAGAGGAAAAACATGCGAAAAGAGGCGATTCCAAGAGGCATTATTGTGTATGTACACGACAAAGGGCGGATGGACGAAAATGGCATGAAAATATGGGTCGACAAAGTGTTGTCCAAACGCCCTGGAGGGCTTCTGAAGAAACCAGCCCGAATAGTGCTTGACCAGTTTATGGCACATATCGGTGAACCCACAAAAAAGAGATTTAAGGACGTGAACACTCAGCAAGCGGTAATTCCTGGGGGGCTTACCAGCCAGCTGCAACCTCTGGATGTTTCAATTAACAAGCCATTTAAACTTTTCATGCGAGAAGAGTGGAATAAATAGATGGCTGCAGAGAATTATGATCTTACTCCCACTGGACAGATGAAAAGGTCTACTATCACTCAAGTCTGTTAGTGGGTGAAGTCATCATGGCAAGCTGTGAAGGATGAAACTGTTATAAAATCCTTCAAAAAATGTTGCATCAGTAATGTCTCGTACAGGTCTGAGGATGGCATCCTTTATAAAGACACCAGTAATAGTTATAACAGTGATAGTGAGCCACTGAACTTGAGTTCGGATAGTAGTGAGGAGTTTTTGGGGTTTCCAAATGACCATAGGTGTATTATTCTAAGATAAAAATCTCTCCTTATCTGTTAATTACTGTAATAATGGTTCTTAATGCTGCTGTTGGTAATGTCTACATAGTATTCTGTTATTTTATTACAATGTTTTAGCCCACATTTTAGTTCAAAATATTTTTTCCCATTTTCCTCCTCTGAAACCTAGGTGCGTCTTATAAAGCAAAAAATACGGTAATTTGGCTCATTTAGTGGCAATTTTTTTAAAGTCAAAATTTTGATAAGAAAAGCTGTTAAATAATACATACACTTTTCATAGACTGATATATTCCAAATATGTGTCTGGTGGCTACCATAGTCTGCAACTATTAATTAGGAATAAGTCTGACCATGGTGACTCTTAGTTACTTATTACCAGAATACACTGTCTTTCTGTTTCACCAACTGATTGATTTCCCCCTCTGATGAAACTGGAGTCCCCACCAATGGAAATGCATCTGGGATAGCGCACTAGGATCGTACCAGGGTTCAATAGGGGCAATTGTGTTGGTTTGCCATTTTCAGGACGGTCACCCTGCAAGGGAAAGGACAGGGTTCATAGACAGAGGTAGGGGGGATTTATCATCCCCCCCATGCCATGGTGGCGTTAAAAAGTCTCAAAGCCCAGTTTTGTTACTTTTTAAATGCCATTGCAATAGATTTTAGCATGGACTGCCAGAGGAGGAATTTCATTTATAACAAGGCCTGCTCCTCGTCATAAATAAAATGCCTGCTCCGGCAGCGCATGACTCATTAAGACATGCGTAGCCGCTGGTGTTCTTGATAAAGCACAGCCAGAATTTCTACCATATATATACATATTTGCTTTAACAATCTTCTTCTAACTCAAACTAGGGAAGAGTTGAGAATAAAACAGTGGCATGCTCCATTTAATTTACACTGCCATGCAAGACCTTTTAACAAGACCATGCAGCGACAAGTGTCTTTGGATACATAGCCGTTTAAATTGAACAATTTTTCAAATATTTATCTCGGTTTTATCTTTGGCATAACGTTAACTTTTAATAGGATTATTTTTTCAGCAATTGTATTTATTAGGAATAAAATGAAAACATCATGGAGAACCAACACAAATCTGCAAAGACTTGTCTCCTTGGCTAAGGTATAATCAACCATATAAGGCTAATTTCAGATTAGCATGTCCACTGTAGGAGCGTTATTAATCATCATAACACTGTGCAGTCCTATGAAAAGAGCAGTGCCCTGAACTGGAAAATACGTTCCAACACAGAGCATGTATTCACCAGTGGCCATGCTCATCTGATTTTAGCCTTATAGCTATGGGATTGAGAGAGGAACCTGGATGACCATTAATTTGCTGGTGGAGGTGTCTATGCACCTATTTTGCTTGATATCTATTCAAGTGATTCAGTTCTCCAAATCATGTAAATCCAGCCAAAGGCTGTCCATCCAATAGAAAAAAAACCTTAAATAAGTGATTTTGACCATATCAGGGGTTCTTCGGGAAAAATAACTTTTTATCTAATCCCCGCAACCTGCCTCATAAACAGAAGATTCATACTTATCTGCTCACCGCTGCTTTGGTCCTCCATGGTGGCTCCCGCATGTTCATGTTCCAGGCCTGGACTTGATTACATCCGGTGCTGCATAGGAATGGTCACTTGCTCAGCTGCAGCCAATAACTGGCTTCAGCGGTGATGTGGTCACAAGCTGCACATCACTTCTGAAGCCAGTGCACTTTAATAACCCTCTGCACTTTGAGTGACAGGGCCATGCAGTGTAATCGTGATCACGCCTGGCCCTGACTTCCTGAAGTCTTGCTCCGTGCAGTGCGCTTCAGTATCCGATATAGGCACCGTACAGAAGAGAACTGCCAGCGAGCCACCTTTCTGTACTGTTCCTGCACCAGACACTGAAGCACACGGTGCAGTGTGAGACTTTAGGAGAAGTCACTAGGTTTTATATACGATGCCTTAAGGCCCTTTTAGACGGGCCGATGTGTCTCCCTGCCTGAGCGCCGATCAGCGATATCGGCGCTCGGGCAGGGAGCCTTTACACGGCCCGATGAATCGAGCGCCGGGCCACACGAGTGATCGCTGTATCACTCGTGCGGCCGGGAAGCTCCATACTGTCAGGCGCACATCGCCTGTTTACACAGGCCGATGTGCGCCCGACAGATTAGATCTTTTGTAGAAACCAAAAGATCCAATCAGCCGACGAACGAGCGTTTTGCTCGTTCGTCGGCTGATTAGGGCCACTTTTACACGGGCCGATTATCGGCACTAGCGTTCCTAGGAACGATTTTTCGGCCGATAATCGGCCCGTGTAAAAGGACCTTTAAACTTGCACATCAATTATAAAACCAAGCAAAGTCATTCTAAGATAGGGGCTTGTTACTGACATTTCTCAACAGTAAATCAGATAATATGTCAGCATGTAGAGAAGGCCAGATAATGTATTTCAATAAGGATGGATGATAACCTGTCATAGAGAAAGTCCCATGTTAGTCAGTTTAGGAGCTATGTGCTAATGCTCCAGCCCTCTCAGATAATTGAGCGTAAGAGGCCACATTGCCACATCCATGACTTGTTTCCTGTTTAGGTGCAGTTGATGCATCCACTTTAATAAGGTTATATATAAAAATGACCAAATAAGCTAAATATTTCTATTATATCATTCTAAAGCATTTAGGATAATGACATAGAACTTTGTGGCAACCTAGAAATTTACTACAATAGTGCATCACTACCAACTGGGTAAACCTGACAAACTCAAAAATGACTATTGGTTTCAAAGCGACTAATTATTGGTTTAAAAATAGCCATTAAAATATGTTTTTTTACATCCCAACCCCTCAGTGCTCAGTATATTTTATGCCCCCCACAGTACCCCCTGTGAATAGTGTCCCCCACAGTGTCCCTCACTGTGAATAATGGCCCCATAGTATCCCCCAGTATGAATATTAGCCCCATAGTGCCCCCCAGTATGAATAATGGACACATAGGTCCCCCTCAGTATAAATAAATATTTGTGCCCCATTGTGCTCCCAGTATATATAATGGCCCCTTCCCAACCCTGGTAGTGGCTATGGCTTACAGGTTTTTTTCCTTTGATAGTAGAAAGTTTTATTTATTCAACATGAGGCAATTATCATGTTACATTTCGGCTCACAGGCCTATCTCAGACACTAGCCATATCAAGAAACATAAAAATAAAAGGATTCCTTTAATTTTTAAAATTTTTCACTGTCTTGTAAATGTAGCCTTCCTGATTGGTTGCATCTCCTGTAACTGCAATATTTGCACTGTAATTACTATTTTTTTCCAGACCCTGCCTGATAATATGGATTCACATTTCCGCTGTTCAACATATCATGCTATGCACAGTATGCTAAGTAAATCCTTTCTCACTATTTTAAGCATGACCAAAGAATCACGCTGTGATATAAATATCCAAGTTTTTGAAGCCTGATTGAAGTATAATGATTTCTCTTTTCTATGACTTGGTTATAGTAAGCAGTTTTCTAAATTACATAGGAGACAGCATCCGTAAATCGTCTGTAGTAAATGGCATAAGTATATCAAAGCTGTTTTTTAACTTTACTGTAGTTGTCTTCGCTCATGTTTGAGAGTGATTCAGTTATTGATGAACTGTGGAGAGAGGAATGCAGATCTGAACTGCAATAAAACAGAGCAAGTCAATTAAAAGATGCTGTGCACAGGACTATGGGAGGTAAGGGGAGCTCAATATGTTTCTTGCAAACTCATTGCAACTTTTTATTGTGTTAGTTTGCATTGCCATTCTCAGTACTTAAATTCCATACCAGTTTAGTATTGGTGGTATCTGTTTTCATTCATATAAAGCTTTAGGGCATGTTGGTTGGTGACAACTCTTTCTCATATGGACGGACCCTCAATGCTGAGCCGATCACAGGATATCACATGGTCAGCAAGACTACAGAGAAAATGAAGCATTATGCACTGCCTATTGAAATTAATGGACTCTCCATGGAGTGTGCTGGTTATTCCATAAGTCTCAAGGGAATTGTAGTGCCGTAGGTGTGGATTCGCTGTATCAGTGAATAGATTTAAGCCATTCTAACACATGAACCATTCAATTGTAGCTCTGGCTGTATGTTTAGAGTCGTTGTCCTGCTGGAAGGTAAACCTCCACCCCAGTCTGAAGTCTTTTGCAGCCTCTACCAGGTTTTCCTCCAGGATTGCCCTATATTTAGCTCCTTCCATCTTCCCATTAACTCTGACCAGTTTCCCTGTCCCTGCTGAAGAAAAGCATCCCACAGCATAATGCTGCCTCCACCATGTTTCACGGTGGGGACAGTATGTTTAGGGTGACGTGCAGTGTTAGTTTTCCGCCACACATTGCGTTCAGCTGATCCCATAGGTTTTCAGTGCTATTCAGGTCTGGAGAAAGTGCAGGCTGCTCTATTTGAGGTACCCCAGTCTCCAGCAGCCGTTCCCTAATGATGCGACCTCGATGAGCTGGCGTATTGTCGTCCTTCCTTTAAAATTTTTCTAGACAACTCCAAAACAAAAATCACGGACAGCTTAAAATTTTTACGGACATACGCCCCGCCCCTTTTTAGAGAACACGCCCCCCCATTCCACGCTCTCAAAACGCTTAAAAAGAATGTCCTTGAATCAAAAACACTCCAGAATTAAAGGGGTTGTACAGCAGTTACATCCCCGCTGCTCTAGTATGAGTGCTTTGTTTCTCTCCCAGAGAGCCCTCATTAGTAATAGAGCCCCAATAGTGATAATGCTCTGCGAAAGTACCCCTGTTAGCAGTAAAACAATAAAAACACCCATAGTGCTCCCAAAAGTAATAAGGCCCCTCTATAGTGCCCCCAGTAATTTTAATGCACCCAGTAACTTAAATGCTCCCCTACAGTGTCCCGAGCAGCTTAAATGTCTGGCCCCTAATATTTACGACAAATAGGTCATCAATATCTGATCGGCGGAGGTCGGACACCCCCCGCCGATCAGCTGTTTTAAGAGGAGGCGGTGCCCCTTATGAGCGATGCTTCCTCTACATTACACCATACTTTGTCTTGTAAGTGCGGCGTAATACAGACACCGGCTCCATTCAAGTGAATGGGTGCTTGCAATTACACTACACTGCCGCTCTATTGGAGACGACACGCCGCCTACTTGTCTCACAGTTGATCGGCAGAGGTCCTGGGTGTTGGACCTCCGCCAATCACATACTGATGATCTATCCTGAGGATGGGTTATCAATATTAGGGGCTGGAAAACCCCTTTAAATGCTCCCCTGTAGTGTCCAGTGCAGCTTAAACAGCCCCCTTTAGCAACCCCAGCAGTTTAAATGGTCCCCTATTGGTCCCCAGTAGTTTAAATTGTCCTCTATAGTGCCGCTATAAGTGTAAATGGTCCCCTATAGTGCCCCCAGTAGTTTAAATGGTCCCCTATGGTTCCCCAGTAGTTTAAATTGTCCTCTATAATGCCCCTATAAGTGTAAATGGTCCCCTATAGTGCCCCCAGTAGTTTAAATGGCCCCCTATAGTGTCCCCCAGTAGTTTAAATTATTCCCTATAGGGCCCCCAGTCCTGTCACTATGGAGATGTGACAGCCAGGGTGGATACTCGGCAGGGCTTACTCACCAGGCTCACATTACCTGCAGTGCATCGTCACCTCCGCCGCCCACTGTTGAACTCATAGCTGCAAAGTCCCGACTCCCACTTGGCCCACCCGCAGTCTCCATGTGAATTCTGACTGTGTGGAGCGGGAAAGCGGCAGGTAAGAAACCCGCATTTTCATTGGTGCCGCATTTTCATTGGTGGCCAGTGGGACTCCTCCTCCTCCTCCTAAGCTCAGTGAAAGGTCCCCTTCTTCTTCTCTCCTAGCCCTACGTAGCATCGGAACGCATCTCCTGGCACTGCGCACGCACGCGCAGTGCAGAATTCTGGGTATGGGAACAGCCTTTACGGACGGTGTTTTTTTCTGCCGGACGCTACGGACGGCAGAAGAAAACACCCAGTTTTTGCTGACTGTCCGTAAATTTACGGACGGTTGGCAACCCTGTCCGGTTCTGCAGGGCATTGTTCACAATGAAGCAGTCATCAGTGTGGGATATGGCCAAAAGATGTCCACTTGTATGCCTTTCGTGACTCTTTCACTCTCTCTGTATGTCTGTTGCAACCTTCTGATCTCTGTGATACTCTGTGACACTCTAAGCTCAGTGGCCACTTCCATCTGACAACATCCTGCTTGAAGCCTGTCAATGTTACTGCTAATCAATTGTTAGGTGTTGTCTTGGTCTCATGATGTCAAAAAGTGAACAGCATGATGAGGAGGACTGTTGAAATACCAATTCTAACTGAACCAGGAAATTTATTGGGAGAATCATGGATCAAACACTGTTGTGAATTTAGCTTGTTAGAGAACAGCAGGTTGTTCAAAAAGTGCTTATTGAACAGTTAGACGTGCATTCAAAAGTTTAGAGAAGGTCACATTAAGTTCACCTGTAAAGGTTAGAGTGCATTTTACCCACAAGCCAAATATCCCTAACGTTATGTGAGTAGTGTATATCCTGCTCATTTGCACTGTATTTGCATGGCACTGTGGAAAGGTGAATACTGAGAGACTTTTGGGACTTTCAATGAGAAACTGGTAATTTTCCACAGCTACCATAGGGTTTAAAGAAGAGCCTGTTTTGGATGGAAAAAGCCATTTTCATTGCCATTGAGTATCATTGAAGGCAGGGGCGTAGCTAAAGGCTCCTGGGCCCTGGTGCAACAGTTCAGCTTGGGCCCCCCTTCTTCACTAAGCGCTGGTGCACCTAACTTTTCTGCTGCCCGAGGCAAATATTGAAACGCACCCCCCCATGCCAAATTCTCAACCTAACCCCTTCCCTCCAGTCCTACTGTTAAAGGGGTTGTCCTCTTTTTACTACTGATGACCTATCCTCAGGATAGGTCATCAATATCAGATCGGCCAGGGTCCTCCGGCACCCCCGACGATCAGCTGTTTGAAAAGAGGGCAGTGCTCATATGAGAGCTGCTTTCTCTGCTCTGTTCACTTGCTCGCTGTAGCATTTGCAGGGATGAGCAGTAAACAGAGCAGAGAAGGCAGTGCTCGTACAAAAAAACAAAATGGACAACCCCTTTAAAGACATACTTGGAAAACATTACATACAGCGCTACAGAACATACAGGGTCATACATCCCCACATATGTACCTCTTACATCCAGTGACTTCTCTTCTCTGATGTAGATGTTCTCTTTCCTCTTCTTCTTCTGTCAGACCAGACCGCCATGGTGACTTCTTTCAGCCGCGCCTCGTCTCTGCAGAGTTTAACAAACAGTCATCTTACTTTCCTATTTTTCCATCCTCCTCTCACCTTCTCAACGCCCCATTCTGCCCCCCCCCCCAATACTATACTGCAGATACAGTCCCCCTGAAAATACTGGTACCACACAGAAAAACAATACCCCCTTACCTTTCAGATCAGATCCCCATATCAAACCCCAGATGAGACCCCCCCATCTCCACACCCCCATATCTGACCCCCATTAGACCCCCAGACCCCCAATCAGACCCCTATTAGACCTCCACACCCCCATTAGACCTCTCTAGACCCCAGTCAGACCCTTCAGACCCCCAATCAGACCCCCTTCAGACTCTTAGAGCCCCTAATCAGACCCCCAATCAGACTCCCCTTCTGGCCCCCATATCAGACCCCTCCCTTCTGGCCCCCATATCAGACCCCTCCCTTCTGGCCCCCAATATCAGACCCCCCTTTAGGCCCCCATATCAGACCTCAGATCAGACAATAAAACAAATAAATAAACTTACCTCTCCTGTGTCGCTCCTCTCCCTGTCCTGGCTGTCTCCCCGCTCTCACCTCTTCCCGGGCCCGCGCTGCAGTCACCTGACCTCCTGCAGTGTCTGGTCAGAGTGCGCTCTGTACGTCCTGATGCTGCAGGCAGTCAGGACACAGCAGCATACCTCCCAACTTTTGAAAAGAGGGACACTGTGCACGCAGCAAATTTTTTTTGTACTAGGCCACGCCTCTAACTCCGCCCAAAAATAACAAAACACCTAATCCCACGACATGTCCTACTTTCTAACAACCGCTATTCTTTGGCCGTTAAAGAAACAGCCGTGTGACTAGCCTCAGACTTTAATTGGTTATAAAAATGGCCGTCTGACGACTGTTACTTAAACTGCCCTCAGACCGCCATTTTTTGCGTCCATGTGCATATAGGTAATGCTGAGCGAACTTCTGTTTTCAAGTTCGGCGTACAAGGTTCGGGTTATCTAAGAGTTCCATTATGGATTCCTCTACCAAGGACCATACATTATAGTCCGTCGTAACGGAATCCATAATGAAATTCTTAGATAACCCGAAACTTGTACGCCAAACTTGAAAACAGAAGTTTGCTCATCACTACCTATAGGCTAAATATCATCACTCCCCTCCCTTCAGCCCCTCCACAGATATACACCCATAAAGCCCCCCTATGTTCCCCAGAATACACCATATGCCCCCCTACAGATTTACACACCATAAAGCCCCCCATGTCCCCCAGAATACACCATATGCCCCCTTCAGATTTACACCCCATAAAGCCCCCCCATATCCCCCAGAATACACCACATGCCCTCCTTACAGATTTACACCCCATAAATCCCCCCATGGCCCCCAGAATACACTGAGATCTGTACTATAAACCCCTATAATTGCCCCAGACTCCATTCCACTTGAACCCCACTGCCCGTAAGTGCTCCACCTGCCCCCTCATATCTCCATATGTTGCCCCTCACCTGCTCCCCATGAAGCTCTGTGTAGTCCAGGTCTGACATCCTTCCTCACTGGGCTGCTGGCCGTCACACAAAGCCCCTACTCCTTCCACAAGCTCCTGCAGTTGGGGTTTGTCACGTGACCGTGAAGGAGCATGTGACCAGTGACGTCACAGACCTCCTTCTGGCCACTACATTCTATCCACTACGGAGGCTGAACCAAAGTCCTCCACAGCCCCGACCTCCCTGAGGTTTGTAGAAAGTGGGCGCTACCAGCGCTTCACTCCCCCTCCTCCTGCATACTAGCGAGCGCTTCCATTATGGAAGCGCTCACTAGTATTCCCTTTATAAGATGCACTGCATCTTATAAAAGGAAAAGTAGGGCACCCTCTGGGCCCCCCTGGCTTAGGGGCCTGGTCGCAATTGCGCCCGCTACGATCCCTATAGTTATGCCAGTGATTGAAGGTCTAATGTAAGTTAATAACAGATGAGAGTTTTAACATTGTAACTGTTTGTGCTGAGTTTCTCCACTCCACCCTTCTCACTAGAAGGTTCTAGTTCAGCCAGAAACTGTATATTAGAGAGCAGTCAGAACCCCTAGTGTTCTGCAGTTAGGGAACATTGCTTAAAAGAGGAAACTCTGCCAGACCATTGAGTGACTGGAAGAAGACGCTGATATGGGGATACTCTACCATAGACCCTGGACCTCCAGCCTTTGGCCAGGGTACCAGGCTTCTGAGAGTGAGAGCTGCATCTTATGGGCAGGTGCGTCTTCACACATGCTTTCTACTTTGTGTTGGTCTATCACATCAAATCCCAATGTTTGTGTACGTAACGTGAGAAAAAATAAGCCAGATCTATTAACTCCACCTTTCTAAAAAGTTGCAAAAACTGCAGTAATGGAGTAGTGTACAGAGATGAGTAACATTGCCACACATATTTTAAAAATTAGCCTTATAATAAATCCCCAAAATGAAATGTGTTTTGTTAGATCTCGTTCCCTCTCTTTTGCTAATTTGTACATAAATGGCATCACTTTTCACGTCTGTAGTGAAAGGGTGTTAGGGATTTTAGAAATGCAAACTGTCTTCTCGCTGTGCTTTTTGTATATAATATTATTTAATAAATTATACTGAATAAAATTTCATTTGTCGCATTTATAAAAAATGTTAATTTTTCCCTTTATAAAGGAAAAATGCATGGAAATATCTTGTGAAAAAGTGTCTTACATTCCACATTGTGCAGCTGACATTTTGTTACAATTTCTTCTTAGAATAGACTGTTTTTCCTGTCACTTTACTGTTGTCTTAAATTGCTATTGTATTATTTCACTATGCTGTATCATTAGTCAAACATTCACTTTCTCACTCAAAAAATGGAATGTTCCTCAGCAAGTAGTTATAAATAAATTCTTAAGAATATCTATCTATCCTTCTATCTATCTAAATCAAAAAATCTGGCAGCACTAATTCCAATGTAAACAAAAAAGGGGACACGCCCAAAGGGACTAGACTATTGCCCAATACACAAAATAGCAAAAAGGCAGCACTCCAAAATCAATGAAAACTGCTTTTATTCACCCATGTGGATACGCGACGTTTTGCTCAGCCCTAGAGCCTTTCTCAAGTCTATCTATCTATCTATCTATCTATCTATCTATCTATCTATATTAGAGATGAGTGAACCTGTCGATAAAGTTGGCTCCAATTTCCCTAGAAATTGGTATACAACACCCTCTAGTCTCTTAGGATTCAGAATTTTTAGAAAAACATCTTTCATTCATTTTTTATTCATTTTTGTTTTTTCTCCCCCTCTCCCTTTCCCAAGCTCATCACATCCCCTGTGGCGCTGAAAATCTTCTCCGATATGACAGTGGAGGCTGAGTAAGAAAGAAGAAAGATAACGTACTATGAAACTAGCGCACTGCCTGACCACAAATTCATGGGGTCAGGGAACACGGTATGTGCTGGAGAAAGGCAGGTAGACCTGAACCTAGGCGTTTAGGAAGGATGTCTCAGCTTACTGATTTGCCTCAGTCTTTGCAAAATGTGAAAAAACTGCTCCATCATGTTGAGGAGACTGAACTGCCCACTACTGCTGTGGCTACTGCTGATAGTGGCGGTGGGAGGTGGGTGACTCTGTGGAGGGCAGAGAGGGCCCTCCCATTCAGATATGCTGGCAGCAGGCGTCTGCTTGTCGAAAGCTGCGCCAAGCTGTGTACACAGTGTTTCCTGGTAATAACATAATTTGGCCTCCCCTTCAATGGGAGGAAAACATTCCCCCATTTTGGTCTGATATCGAGGGTCTAAAAGCTTGGCTATGCATTATTCATAAACTGCTTCAGGTCAATGATACGCCTGTCAGTGCATATGCAAGTGAGCATACAGCTTGTCATTCTGGCCAGGGTGCCCAAGGAGCCAGTTCTTTCCAGTTCCACCAGTACTCTCCATCTGGTGCCATTGTCATCATCATCCTCTTGCTCCTGCAGCTCCTCATCCTCATCGTCCTCCTTTATGGGAGGCTATAGGGCACACAGCAAGATGTTTTAGCTGTTGTTCTTCCACCGCCATACCCTGCTGCATCAGCGTCTGTTCTTAGATAAATATGAGGGGGATGAGATTGTTCATGCCACAGTTATCCCTGCTGAAAAACTTTTTGTCCTCTACTAAGGGCTTCAGCACCTGACAGACGTCTCAGATGAGCTGCCACTGCCTCACCTCGAAACAACACATGCTCCCTGCCACTGAGGCGGTCTGGTGCATGACAAAATAGTTCATGAAAAAGTAGTTCATTTTCCGCTGCTTCTACCAACAGTCTAGCACAGGGCACAGGGGTAGGCAACCTCCGGCACGCCAGCTGTTGTGAAACTACAACTCCCAGCATGCATTCTTGCTGTGCTCTTCTAAGAACTCACATAGAAATGAATGGAACATGGTGGGAATTGTAGTTTCACAACAGCTGGAGTGCCAAAGGTTGTTGATCCTGGACTAGCATGTGCGATGTTGAATTCCAGCAAGTTTGAACATCGTGGTGTGGAGTCAGCAGGAAGAAAGCCAGCAGATATTTGCTGCTCTTGACCAGGCCAATCATCTCCAAAATGGCATAGCAACGCTTGACTTGACAAACATGACAGGAAGGAGGGGGAGTGGGAGCGATGCTGTGCAATACTGCTGTTGGAGATATGCGCGTCTGTGGAGGATGAGATGGAGGATGCAGATAAGTCCCTGGTGTGGGAACCAGGCTGACACAATTGTAGGGGGTCAAAATAGCCTGGCCTTGTTGCTGTGGTGCTGCCTGCCACTGCCAGGAAAACAGTGACCCAGCGGACCATGAAACACATTCAATGTCCCTGCCCTTAAGAGCTTCTCCAGGTTTGCACTGTGTCTTGAACCTTGCTGCACAACTAGAATCGCAAGGAGCAGCCCAACTTGTCCGCCACGTGAGAGTACAACGCAGGGATGTCTTTTTGGAAGGAATAATGCTGGCTAGGCATCTACATCCCTGCCACATTTATCAGATTGTGAGATATCATGGTGAGCTCCTTGGCCCCCCTCCCCTGCATTTGCTGCCACTACCAATGTTTCTGCCCCCACTGCCAATACTATAGCTATGGGTGCCACTATTACCAGCACCAACACAGCCATGCATGGGGTCTCCAGTCTCCTCCTGAACCTACTTCTCAGGGAAGAACAAATGCAAAGGAAGATGCACTAGGAAGGGGCAGAGAAGACAGAGAGGACTCCACTGAAAGGCTTCTCTAGGACTGCAAGGAGGGAGAGCAGGAGGAATGCTACGAATCCTTACTCCACGGTATGGTTTCAGACTCAGAAGTCAACTCTATGTCATCCTGCTGTGACTGAGAGGAGGAGTTAGCTATCCAATTCAGAATTTCATCCTCTTTCTCCTCAATGATAATGTTCCGCCTTTCTGAAGCCAGGGATATTTGAGGCCTACTAATACTACTGCTACTGCTGGCTGGATAGCTGTTGCTGCTATTACTCACATTCTGACTCTGGGAGAACAAGGCCTGGCTCTGGGCCTTTCATTTAAAACCCTTCTGTATTCCTGACATTTTTGGGTCTAAATGTACACAGTCACATAAAGTATGGAACAGTCTGCAAGTCTGTTTTTCTGAAATGATGCAATATCAGCACCACTAACAGGTTTGGGCCTAATGTCTTCTGTGCGTTCAAATTTTCAAATTCAGAAAACAGAGTTCTCAGGTGTAAAACATAAGTTTTTGTCAACCTACTAGAGAATTTTCCCCCTTCCCACACATCAACACTTGACTTGTCTGGAGATGGCTGCAACAGATTTCAGACTAGTATGTTATATGTTTTCACTCAGAAATTTCAAGCGCTACCCTTTGTATTATAAGACACACGTTACCCACTTGTATTCTGTATTGCTATATTTGGCAAAAAATAAAAATGTTGAACTGTCTGGAGATGCTGTGGCACAGATTTTTAGTATTTCACTTTTTCACTCAGAGATTTAAAACGCATTCCTCTGTATTACAAGACCCACATTGCACATTTATAGTCTGTATTGCTATATTTACCAAAACAAAAAAAACAGAACTGTCTGAAGATGCACTTACATAGATTTCGGCTTACTATTTCACGTTATCACTCAGATAATTCAAACGCTAGCATCTGTATAATAAGACACATGTTCCACACTTGTATTCTGTATTTCTATATTTGGCAAAAAAAAAAAAACGTTGAAATGACTGGAGATGCTCTGACAGATTTCTCCCTGACAGATATTTCAAGTTTTCACTCAGAGTATTGCAAGATACTGTCTGGAGATACCCTAACGCAGGTTTTGGACTAGTATTTCACGTTATCACTCAGAGATTATTTCAAACATTACCCTCTGTATTATAAGACAGGCATTGTACTCTTGTATTCTGTATTGCTATATTTGGCCAAAAAAAAAACAACAAAAATTGAACTGTCTGGAGATGCCCTGACAGATTTCAGACTAGTAGACACATGTTGCGTACATATATTGTTATTGTCCCAATTAACTCAGGCATGGGATTCAGCCGATTCCCTTAGATTCTCCAGATCTGGTTGTTAAAATTACAGCCAGATCGGAGAACCATGTTACCGGCTGAGTCCTGATCCAATGCTCTGGTGGCGGCGGCAGGGCAGCTGGAGATGACCGATTCCATTCTGGAAGCGCTCATCTTAATCTCCCGACATTTATCTGTATCATCATCCTCAGAACAGTAAAAATACTTATCTCTCTTCCCTGTTTCTCTGATAGCCTGTAGGCACTAGGACTGCAGCCAATCAGAGGCTGGCGCAGGCAGCACCATGACATCATCTCCAGGCTTCGTAGTGCGTGGGACACAGTCTGGAAGAGGCCTTCATTGCTGCCAGCATGTAAGTAAGTATATGTGTTTGTTTCCCTTTTCTGTGGCACAGTGGCTCACTATGGGAGCATCTACTGGGAGCATGGTACATTGGCACACTATGGAGGCATCTACTGGGGGAATTTATAATGGCACATCAGGGGGGACACTATAGGGGCATTTACTGGGGACAATGTTATACTGGCACATCATGGGGGACACTATGGGGGCATCTACTGGGGGCATATTATACTAGCACATCATGGGGAACACTATGGGGGCATCTACTGGGGCATTCATACTGGGACACTATGGGGGCATCTACTGGGGACATTTATTCTAGCACATCATGAGACATCTATTGGGTGCATTTATACTGGTACATGTGGGACACTATGTGGGCATTTATACTGGCACATAATGGGGGACAATATGGGGGCATCTACTGGGGGCATTTATAATGGCACATCATGGGAGACACTATGGGGACATCTACTGGGGGCATTTATACTGGCACATCATAGGGGACACTATGGGGGCATCTAATACTGGACCATTATGGGGGCACTACAGGGGGGCAGAACTTAGAAGCACTATGGGGCATCTACTGGGGGCATTAAGAAGAGACATTTATACTGGCACTATGGGGGCTTCAACTGGGTGCGGGCACTAAGAAAGGGCATTTATACTGACACTATGGGGGCTTCAACTGGGTGCGGGCACTAAGAAAGGGCATTTATACTGGTGCATAATTGGGGACACTATGAGGGCATCTTATACTGGCACATTATGGGGGCACTATGGGGTTGGAGGGGGAAGAACAATATGGGGCCATATTATATAGGCACATTATGGGGGCACTATAGGGCATCTACTTGGGGCACTATATAGGGGCATTTTATACTGGCACATTGTGAGGAACACTATGGGGAAGGAGAGAGTAGTACTATGTGGGAATTTACTGGGGGCATTATATAGGGGTATTTTATACTTGCACACACTATGGGGGGACTATGGGGTCATTACTTCAACTAGGGGCACTAAGAGGAGGAATTTGTTTGTACTGGCACACAGAAAGGGATCATTCTTGTACTAGTGCACATTATTGGGGAGGGGGGGGGGTTGTATGGGTGCACATTATATGGGATATTCTTTGTACAAACTCATTTTAAATGGCCAGTTTGCCCCCCACAGTAATACTGCTACCCAAAGTCCCACCAATATTAATAATTATCTGCACTTAGTAATAAAATGCGCCATTTTATTGGATTTATCCACAGCGAACCTGAAAAGCTTCAGGTAAGTCTGCTGGACAAAATTTGGGGAAGTTCATAACGAACCCGGTTCATTACGAACTGATTTGCTCATCTCTAATATATCTCAAATCCGCCATAATTTTTTTTATTTTGCTTTTTTGCATGTGCCATTAGCTAAGTTACATTTATTATATGGATCCTTACTAGTGTTGAGAGAAGTGGACTTTGATCCGAATTTCAGGGAAAATTCGATTAGCTGAAAAGCCGAATTTCCTTGTGCTTCGTGGTAGCGAAACAATTTCCCCTGAAATGATGTAAAAAAACAAAAAAATAATACTTACTCATCCATTTGCTTGCGATGGGCCAGCCGCCGGCATCTTGACTGAAGATCTCGCACAAACTCCTTTGCATGGCGTCATGGGCCGCGCAAGATTTCGTGCCAGATCCTCAATCAAGATGGCTGGCCCGTTGCGAGTAAATGGATGAAGTAAATATGATGTAATTTATTTTTTTAAATTTCACACTGTATTATTACTTTCAGATGCTGTGATCAGCTATGAATGCGGCATCTGAGGGGTACAATGACAGGGAGTGGCGCAATCGCCGCTCCTTGTGATTGCACCCACTACTTACAAAGAAATGCGCTTTGAGACAAAGTAATTAGTCACAAAGCAATTTTTTTTGTAAAATTCGGCAAAGCAGCCAAATAGAATTTTTTGAATACTTCGCTTATCTCTAATCCTTACAATTGTGGTGGTACCAAATGTGTATTTTTTAATGGTGAACTATTTATTATGAATAAAGAGGTTTATCTACTATTTGGTTAAAATTAATTTATGACTGCAAATAAAATCAATGTTTCTCTTTATATATTTTACATATATTCTAACTTATGAAACTAAATTTTTTGTGCCTATATCCATATTGTTTTTACAATGCTTTTGAATATATAGTACTCCACAACATTATAGTCAGTCAATGTAGTACTGATAATGCAAATTATAAGAAAATCTTTATTAGGTCCCTGGCTGCCATGGCCAAACATCTTAGATGCTGCAGTCAATAGCAGTCATGGCATCTAAAGGGTTAAATGGAAAGCTCAGAGGTTTTTCTGACCTCTGAGTCAATTGTGGATGTATGCACTGTGCTGTATGAATTTGATTCTTTCTGGCACTAAACAATATTGATAATGAAACTTTTCCCCAGTTTAGAAAAAAATGCATTGCACTGTCCTTTTTGTATGTATACAGCAATTTTAATTGTATTCTTAAATATTGACTTTCTAGCAGCTATTCTTCCAAAACGAGTTCTCTCTTTTTTGGCTTAAAAAGAAGGACCCTTATGTAACACTTTTTCTTCATACTGTAATATGATGTCTTTCTTGGCATGGAGTATATAATTTCTCTCTGCCTCAAGTGTGTTATTTTCAATGAATAATAGGAAATTTTGGACACAAAAAGTATTCATGAACGTAATGAGGAAATTAATGATGGTGTCAAAAGAAAACGGTTTGGAACTACCGTACATAATGTAAAAAAAAATCCAAGCATCAGGGACAATAACCATGAAATTCATAAGAGTAATTTACTGTTTATTAGGGATGGATATAATGAAACTGGATTGTTAATTAAAGGATGGTATGGTGAAAATGATGAAATTAAGTAGAAAGGTTGTTCTTCATCAAACCATTTCCAAATTTCAGAGAAGCAAAGGTAAGCAAATGAAGGGTAATATTATGTTAACTAGTAGAGATGAGCGAGTAGTGAAATATTCGAAAGTTCGAAATTCGATTCGAATAGACCGCGAAATTCGACTATTCGACCGAATATCGAATCCCATTAAAGTCTATGGGAAAAAAATGCTCGCCACTTGGAAATCTCAATTCGACCACTTGGAGGTCACCAAGTCCACCCTGAAACCTCAGAAAAGGATGCCAACACTGCTGGAATGCAACTGGGACAGCAGGGGAAGCATGTCTGGGTGCATATAACGCGCCCAAGTCGCACTATTACGCCACTATCACAGCCTCTCAACAATACACTCCAAAGACAATGTAACCTCTCTGTAAAGTGAGACCATACAAGGAAACCTTCTTTCCTCTACATTGCCATGGACCCCAAGCCAAACTAGACAAAAAAGAAGATGAAATTCTGCACCCCTTAAAATCACGTTGCCTATGACAACCACAGATGGCATAGGCAAGGGGGAAAGCAAATAGACCCCACCCCTAATTGTCATTGTGTGTGTGTGTGAGATGTGGTCAGACATGTCTTCTTTAAAATGTAAAAACAACTCAAACACATGCAGAAGCCTTAAAATTCCCAAATTGTTGGTGCTAGAGATGTCAGTGACCCGACCTGGCCCAGTGTCATGTCTAGCAGGTAAAGCAGTGGGGATGTTGAGGGATGCGTAGGACCGCAAAAGGCAGGAAGAGGCCGTGGGCTGGCCAGAGGCTCATGGAAAATTTTGTGGAGGCCCAAGAGGTGAGACGTCTTAAAAATTGTGTGGAGGCTAAAGAGGTGAGACCTCTTAAAAATTATGTGGAGGCCCAAGAGCTGAGACCTCTTAAAAATTATGTGGAGGCCCAAGAGGTGAGATCTCTTAAAAATTATGTGGAGGCCCAAGAGGTGAGACCTCTTAAAAATTGTGTGGAGGCCCAAGAGGTGAGACCTCTTAAAAATTATGTGGAGGCCCAAGAGGTGAGACCTCTTAAACATTTTGTGGAGGCCCAAGAGGTGAGACCTCTTAAAAATTATGTGGAGGCCCAAGAGGTGAGACCCGTTAAAAATTGTGTGGAGGCTAAAGAGGTGAGACCTCTTAAAAATTGTTTGTAGGCCCAAGAGGTGAGACCTCTTAAAAATTATGTGGAGGCCCAAGAGGTGAGACCTCTTAAAAATTATGTGGAGGCCAAAGAGGTGAGACCTCTTAAAAATTTTGTGGAGGCCCAAGAGGTGAGACCTTGATAAAATTTTGTGGAGGCCCAAGAGGTGAGACCTGTTAAAAATTTTGTGGAGGCCCAAGAGGTGAGACCTTGATAAAATTATGTGGAGGCCCAAGAGGTGAGACCTGTTAAAAATTTGCCAATTATAAGGCCTATATATTTTATAGTTCAAGGTACACAGCCGTGTACTAACTGTTCAGACGGTGGGTATTAACACCAGGTATTTAAATTAGTTTGCAAGAGAACGCACAGTACAGTTGCCAATTATAAGGCCTATATATTTTAAAGTTCAAGGTACACAGCCGTGTACTAACTGTTCAGACGGTGGGTATTAACACCAGGTATTTAAATTATTTTGCAAGAGAACGCACAGTACAGTTGCCAATTATAAGGCCTATATATTTTATAGTTCAAGGTACACAGCCGTGTACTAACTGTTCAGACGGTGGGTATTAACACCAGGTATTTAAATTAGTTTGCAAGAGAACGCACAGTACAGTTGCCAATTATAAGGCCTATATATTTTATAGTTCAAGGTACACAGCCGTGTACTAACTGTTCAGACGGTGGGTATTAACACCAGGTATTTAAATTAGTTTGCAAGAGAACGCACAGTACAGTTGCCAATTATAAGGCCTATATATTTTATAGTTCAAGGTACACAGCAGTAGTGCCAAATATAGTTTGGTATGTAGCAGAGCACCTAATACACCACTAATGCCTCTCTCTGTCCCTACTCCAGCAGCTATCCCTGAATACAGCAGCCGTTCTCTGTAAAGTGTATATTGTAGTAAAGCTATTACTGTACTGCACTATAGTAGCCCTGATAAGGGCTTTTAATCACGCTCCTGCCTGTCCAACAGCTAAAACCTGTCTCTCCCTTCTCCAGCCTCTGTCCCTGACTAAGTTCACGCAGCATATGCGTACGAGCAGGAAGAGCTGAGTTTTTAATATTCGAGGTCACATGGTTTTTCCAGCCAATCCATGTAGACGCCGTTTTCGCGCTGCCAGCGTGCTCAGCGTGCCTGTCATACCCCCCCTGCATGGTGATTGGTGGAAAAAGAGCGCCAGGGAAGGTGGGAGGGGAAACGAATTCTAAGTGCGCCATCGCCGTTATACTCGAACGAAATCGAGTACGCCGAATAGCGTAGTATTCGATCGAATACCAGCTCGATCGAACACTACTCGCTCATCTCTATTAACTAGCACTAGCACTATCATACTCATAAAAGGAAACATTTTTTGTTTGTTCCACCACTTCAGGAAAAATTGATGTGTTACCACAAATTGCAAGGAAATTCGGGTTTGTACCAAATCAAATGTTTCCTGGAATTCTGAGCCAGTTGCTTTTGCATATACACAAATTTTCCCCAGTCCAAACATTCTGATTTTATATACTAACTATATACTAACTAGTGATGATCGAGCACCCCGGGTGCTCTGGCCGAACACTAGGTGGTGTTCGAGTGCTTGGCTGAGCACCCGAGTATAATGGAAGTCAATGGGAGAAGACCAGGCACCCCCTGCTCTGCAGAGGGGAGGGTGTCTGGTCCATAGGGAAACGTGATAAAATGTTGGAAACACCACTGAAACGGTTAGGGAACAGCATGGGGAGGATGTCTGGATGCATCTTGGACACCGAAGTCGCTGATATTAACGATGATGTTCGACTATTACGCCACTTTTACGGAATGACAAAAATACCCCCAAAAACCGAAGATAACATCATATTTTTAGAGGAAATATTGTTAGGAAAAACATATTTACTTCTACGTAAAGCGCAAGTGCTGCCAAAAATTACAAGGAAGAGGCACTCCGATACAACTGGTATATCACATAAAGGAGGGCCTCATTCACATTGTGGTACAATTGTTCATGACGTGGGACTCCTACACTCATAAACCCTATGCACAAAGGGAAAGGGCTACCAAAAATTACAAGGAACAGGCACTCCAATACCCCCTTTATCACACATAAAGGAGTGCATCAGACACACCCTTGAAAAATTCGGATTGATGGCCTGCTGCTGACCCTCCAAAACAATAAGGGTGACGTGCTGCTGCTGAGCTGACCGTGTAAAACATTATAGGTGACATGCAGCAGAGCTGACCGTGTAAAGATTTATGGGTGACATGCAGCAGAGCTGACCTTCTAAAACACTATGGTTGAGGGCCTGCTGGTGAGCTGACCGTCTAAAATATTATGGTTCCGGCCCAGCTGGTGAGCTGACTGTCTAAAATATTATGGTGCAGGCCCAGCTGGTGAACTTCGAGGGCAGCCTAAGCAGTTTCATATGATGGAGGATGAGGAGGAAGAGGACGAGAAGAGGAAGGGATACATGGGAATACAGTGTATTCAATACACCCCAAAAGCCACATTTAAGGTTCCTTCATGTTATGCCGCTTTCCTCTGGTGGAGTAGAGAAGTCAGGGGCAATCCAGGCCTTGTTCATTTTAATAAGTGTAAATCTATCAGCATTGTCAGTTGACAGGCGGATGCGCTTATCAGTAATTATGCCCCCAGCGGCACTAAATACCCGCTCAGACAAAACGCTGGCGGCAGGGCAGGCCAGCATCTCCAAGGCGTAGAGTGCCAGTTCGTGCCACGTGTCCATCTTAGACACCCAATAATTATACGGCACAGAGGGATCGCTGAGGACGTTGACACAGTCAACTAGGTACTCCTTTACCATCTTCCAAAACTTTTCCCTCCTTGTCACACTAGGCCGCTTTTCAGGGTGAGGGTGCTGGCGGGGTGTCATAAAACTGTCCCAGGGCTTGGAGAGTGTCGCCCTGCCTTTGTTGTAACTGCTGTGTGTACAAACATTTTACTTGTCCTCTCCACCACAGGAATGAGAAATGAGAAGTTCTCTTTGTAACGGGGATCGAGAAGGGTGAACAACCAGTAATCGGTGTTGGCTAATATGCATATAACGCGAGGGTCACGGGAAAGGCAGCATAGCATGAAGTCAGCCATTTGTGCCAGAGTTCCAACAGACAAGGCTTCGCTCTCCCCACCAGGATGATGACTCTCAATATCCTCCTCGTCCTTTTCCTCGTCTTCGGCCCATCCACGCCGAAGAGATGGTGTAAACGTGCTATGGCTACCCTGTGTAGCGGTGGAAACCGTCTCCTGCTCCTCCTCGTCCTCCTCCTCCTCCAATGCGCACTGAGAAGACGAACCGAGGGTGGTCTGGCTATCACCCTGTGTCGGGTCTTCCCCCATTTCCACCGCTTGTGAGCAGTGAGCTTTTTAGTAGACACAGAAGTGGGATGGTTACGCTGATAATTGCATTATCGACACTCACCATCTGTGTAGATTCATCAAAGTTGCATAACACCTCACAGAGGTCAGACATCAATGCCCACTCGTCGCGTGTGAAAAGTGGAAGCTGACCATGAAAGGTAGAAAGGCGCCGACCATGTTGCAGCTGGTATTCTACTACTGCCCTCTGCTGCTCACAAAGCCTGCCCAACATGTGGAAGGTGGAATTCCAGCGCGTGCTCAGGTCGCACAGCATTCGGTGAGCTGGCAACCGTAAGCGCTTCTGCAGCGTTGCCAGGCCAGCTGTAGGTGTAGGCGACTTTCGGAAATGTGCACACAGGCGTCGCACCTTCACCAGTAGCTGAGGCAACTTGGGGTAGGTTTTCAGAAACCACTGAACCACTAGTTGAAGACATAGGCCAGGCATGGTATGTGCGTGAGGTTGGCCAGCTCCAAAGCCGTCACCAAGTTGCGGCCGTTATCAGATACAACCATGCTGTAGGTTGACTGGCGAGAGCCACAGCTCAGCCTGTTCCCGTATGCCCTGTCACAGCTCTGCGGCGGTGTGCTGTTTGTCACCTAGGCAAATAAGCTTCAGCATGGCCTGTTGCCGCTTTCCGACTGCTGTGCTACACTGCTTCCAGCTACTGACAGAAGTCTGACTGGTGCTGCAAGACGGCAATTCTGCATGGAAAGTGGAGGAGGAGGTGGAGGAAGAGAAGGAGGGGTTGCAGCCGCTGCACTGTAGGTGGTGGTGAAAATCCGGATTGAAGTAGGGCCCACAATCCTGGGAGTGGGTAGCACCTGTGCTATCCCAGGGTACGACTCGCTCCCAGCCTCCACAACATTCACCCAGTGTGCCGTCAGGGAAATGTAGCATCCCTGGCTAGAAGCGCTTGTTCATGTGTCAGTTGTTGAGTGGACCTTCCCAGGAACTGCGTTGGTCAGGGCACGGGTTATGTTTCTGGACACATGCTGGTGTAAGGCGGGGACTGCACACCGGGAAAAATAGTGGCGGCTGAGGACTGCGTAACGAGGGACAGCCGCTGCCATCAGGCTGCAAAAAGCCTCGGTGTCCACCAGCCTAAACGGCAACATTTCCAGGGCCAGCAATTTGGAAAGTTGCGCGTTTAGAGCTATGGGCTGTGGGTGGGTGGCAGGATATTTGCGCTTGTGTTTAAATGCCTGGGGTAATTTGAATGCTGCAGTGGGACACTGAAGTGGACGTGCTGGCTGATGGTTCTTGGACGGTCCAGGTGCAGGGCGGGAGGCATCTGGGCCTGCATCTTGGACAGCAGGTAACAGAGGGGAAGATGAGGCAGTGGTGTGTCCTGCAGACACAGATCGTGGACCCAGGCGTTCGGCCCACCTTTTAGGGTGCTTTGCTGACATGTGGCGGATCATGCTGCTTGTGGTCAGGTTGCTGTGTTTACGCCCCTGCTCATCTTGGTACGGCACATGTTAGAAATTACAATCCATTTATCGTCAGCACTTTCCTCAAAAAAACGCCAAATTGCAGAACACCTAACCCTTGGCGCAAGGGAGCTTGCCGCAAGGGCCTGCTCCAGGGAACAGTTGCGGGCCTGGTTGGCGTGGCCTGCCTTCTCCCTTTTTCCACCCCACTGACTCTTCCAGCCTGTTGCAGTGCTGCAGATCCCTCCCCCTCTGTACTGCTGTCCTCGCTCGGCTTGCCACCTTCCCAGGTTGGGTCAGCGATTTCATCGTCCACCACCTCCTCTTCCACTTCCTCACTCTGTTCCTCCTCCTGACATGGTGAGCTAACATGAACCTGACTTAACTGCGTCTCATCCTCATCGTCAACCTCTTGAGACACTAGTTGCCCTTGACTTATTGGCAACTGTGTCTCATCATCATCATGCACCCCGTGAGACGCTACTTGCCGTTCCCCAGCGTCATGTTCTTCAGACTGTGTTTGCTCAATAGGTTGGGAATCAGGGCAGAATATCTCCTCATGTCCCACTTCAAGCGGCCTTGGCGAGAGGCCTGAGCCAAGGAACGGTGATGAAAAAAGCTCCTCGGAATATCCGAATGTGGGATTAGTTCTTTGCCCAGACTCCGCATGGTGAGAGGAAGGAGGATCAGGGTGAGGATGCGATTGCCCAGACTCTTGGCTACTGAGACTAGACTTTGTGGAATAGGGGGTGGTGCTTAACCGACTGGACGCATTATCAGCTGAAATTCAACCGACTACCTGCTCGCACTGGTGTGGCGACAAGAGTTGTGTCTTGCGCCGCCCTGCAAACTGAGACATGAAGCTAGGAGTTTTGGATGACTTTGTTTCTTGGGCTCTGCCAGCAGGCACAGTTTCACCGCGCCCAGAGCCATGGCCTCTGTGTTCACCATCAGCAGAACGCCCACTTCCCCATCCCTTAGTGCTCGCCTTGCGCATATTAAACAGTATATATGCAACTTTGTCACAAGTACAGTACTGCAGATTTTTATTAGGTGTATGATAAGAAAAATTTCACCCAATGTCAAATATTTAGAATGTGCAAACGTTATACAGCAGACGCAAATGAGGAACTGTGGCCTAAATTAACGGTAGAAAATATACCAACGGATGTCAGATATATAGACAACAGAAAGGCTATAATGCACACGCTGTGCACGTACTGGTAGTGTCGGGGCGCACTTGCGTTCTTTTTGCCCCAAAAGAAAAAAAATGCAGCCAGATAACAATGGACTTTGGTGTCTTTTGAACAGAAATACTAGCCCTGTCTATCCAAATTCTATCCCTACAGTATAAGTCCCTCCTTGCGCAAATGTTATACAGATGCGAATGAGGAACTGTGGCCTAAATTAATGGTAGAAAAAATACCAACGGATGTCAGGTATATAGACTTTGGAAAGGTTCTAATAAACACACTGTGCACATAGTGGTAGTGTCAGGCACACTTGCATTTTTTTTGCCCCCCCCCCCAAAAAAAAATGCAGCCAGATTTAACAATGGACTTTGGTGTCTTTTGAACAGAAATACTAGCCCTGCCTAGCCAAATCCTATTCCTACAGTATAGGTCCCTCCTTGCACAACTTATACTGCAGACGCAAATGAGGAACTGCGGCCTAAATTAATGGTAGAAAAAATACCAACGGATGTCAGGTATATAGACTTTGCAAAGGTTCTAATAAACACGCTGTGCACATAGTGGTAGTGTCAGGCACACTTGCGTTTTTTTTTGCCCCCCCCCAAAAAAAAAATGCAGCCAGATTTAACAATGGACTTTGGTGTCTTTTGAACAGAAATACTAGCCCTGCCTAGCCAAATTATATCCCTACAGTATAAGTCCCTCCTTGCACAAATGTTATACAGATGCGAATGAGGAACTGTGGCCTAAATTAATTGTAGAAAAAATACCAACGGATGTCAGGTATATAGACTTTTAAAAGGTTCTAATACACACGCGGTGCACTTACTGGTAGTATCAGGGCACACTTGCGTTCTTTTTGCCCCAAAAGAAAAAAAAATGCAGCCAGATATAACAATAGACTTTTGTGTCTTTTGAACAGAAACACCAGCCCTACCTAGCCAAATCCTATCCCTACAGTATAATTCCCTCCTTGCGCAAATGTTATACAGCAGACACAGCTGAGGAACTGCGGTCTAAATTAATGGTAGAAATATACCAACGGATGTCAGGTATATAGACTTTTGAAAGGTTCTAATACACACGCTGTGCACGTACTGGTAGTGTCAAGACACACTTGCTTTCTTTTTGCCCCAAAAGAAAAAAAAATGCAGCCAGATATAACAATGGACTTTTGTGTCTTTTGAACAGAAACACTAGCCCTACCTAGCCAAATCCTATCCCTACGGTATAATTCCCTCCTTGCGCAAATGTTATACAGCAGACGCAGCTGAGGAACTGCGGCCTAAATTAACGGAAGAAAATATACCAACGGATGTCAGGTATATAGACTTTTGAAAGGTTCTAATACACACGCTGTGCACGTACTGGTAGTGTCAGGGCACGCTTGCGTTCTTTTTGCCCTAAAAGAAAAAAAATGCAGCCAGATTTAACAATGGACTTTTGTGACTTTGGAACAGAAACACTAGCCCTACCTAGCCAAGTCCTATCCCTACAGTATAATTCCCTCCTTGTGCAAGTTAAACTGCAGGCGCAGCTGAGGAACTGCGGCCTAAATTAACGGTAGAAAATATACCAATGGTTGTCAGGTATATAGACTTTTGAAATGTTCTAATACACACGCTGTGCACATACTGGTAGTGTCAGGGCACGCTTGCGTTCTTTTTGGCCCAAAAGAAAAAAAAAATGCAGCCAGATATAACAATGGACTTTTGTGTCTTTTGAACAGAAACACTAGCCCTACCTAGCCAAATCCTATCCCTACAGTATAATTCCCTCCTTGCGCAAATGTTATACAGCAGACGCAGCTGAGGAACTGCGGCCTAAATTAACGGAAGAAAATATACCAACGGATGTCAGGTATATAGACTTTTGAAAGGTTCTAATACACACGCTGTGCACGTACTGGTAGTGTCAGGGCACGCTTGCGTTCTTTTTGCCCTAAAAGAAAAAAAATGCAGCCAGATTTAACAATGGACTTTTGTGACTTTGGAACAGAAACACTAGCCCTACCTAGCCAAGTCCTATCCCTACAGTATAATTCCCTCCTTGTGCAAGTTAAACTGCAGGCGCAGCTGAGGAACTGCGGCCTAAATTAACGGTAGAAAATATACCAATGGTTGTCAGGTATATAGACTTTTGAAATGTTCTAATACACACGCTGTGCACATACTGGTAGTGTCAGGGCACGCTTGCGTTCTTTTTGGCCCAAAAGAAAAAAAAAATGCAGCCAGATATAACAATGGACTTTTGTGTCTTTTGAACAGAAACACTAGCCCTACCTAGCCAAATCCTATCCCTACAGTATAATTCCCTCCTTGCGCAAATGTTATACAGCAGACGCAGCTGAGGAACTGCGGCCTAAATTAACGGTAGAAAATATACCAACGAATGTCAGGTATATAGACTACAGAACGGTTCTAATGCACACGCTGTACACGTGGTATTAGCGTCAGGCACACTTGCGTTCTTTTTGCCCCAAAATTTAAAAAAAATGCAGCCAGATATAACAATGGACTTTTGTGACTTTTGAACAGAAATACTAGCCCTGCCTAGCCAAATCCTATCCCTACACAAGTCCCTCCTTGTGCAAATGTTATACAGCAAGACGCAAAAGAGGTACTGCAGGCTTAACAGCAGAAATAATAGCAAAGGATGTCAGGTATATAGTTTACAGAGAGTATCATACAGCATGCAGCAGCTGCACAGGTGGCGTTAATGGCAGGCCACCTAGCGCTATTTTTAACACCCCCAAAATAAAATAAAAAGTTTGCCAGCAAGATATAATAGCCCTTAAAAGGGCTTTTGGGTCTTTGAAACAAAAATCCTATCTCCGCCTCGCGTTCTTCTGTCCCTACTGTGTCTGTCCCTGCTTGCAGCAGCTCTCCCTGCTCGGTATGATCTGGTCACATGTCACCGGGTGCTTTATATCACCCGATGACGCGTTCCCGGCCAGCCAATCACTGTAATGCCAGTAGCTAACATGGCTACTGGCATTACAGTGAATGCCACCACCTTCCTACCTTAGCCAATTAGCGTGCAGGGAGGAGACTCGAGCTTAACTTTGACACTCTGCATTTATCTTGCATTACCTTTTCTCCTAAGGTACGGACAAGTCCTGTGGGATACATGCCTGGTTCATTTTAATGAATGTGAGCTTGTTCACGTTGGCTGTGGACAGGCGGATGCGCCTGTCCATGATCACCCCCCGCCATGCTAAACACACATTCCTACAAAACACTTGCCACAGGGCAGGCCAGATCCTCCAAGAAGTTAAGGGCAAGCTCAGGCCATGTGTCAAATTTGGAGACCCAGAAGTTAAATGCAGATGTGTGCACACATACTCTTCCACCATGTTCCTGAAATGCTGCCTCCTGCTAAGACGGTCCGTATCAGATGCTGGTGTTATGGCGTTCTGATGAAGATTTTCCACATTTCAGCCATGCTAACCCTTCCTTCTGAGGTGGTGCTGGTGCCCCAGCTGCATTGGCGACTTCCTCCTCCACCGCCTTGTGCTTCCACTGAGCCCCCGCGTGGGAACGCCATCAGTAGTGTGTCTACCAGCATGCGCTTGTATTCATACATCTTCCGATCACGCTCCAGTGACGGAAGTAAGGATGGCATGTCCTTGTAGCAGGGATCCAGCAGGGTGGCCAGACAGTAATCAGCACTGTTAACAATCAGGGCAACTAGGCATGTACTCGCTCATGTGTGCCAGGCTGCCCAGAGGCGACGTCAAGCTGTCCTCGGTGGGAGGTGTATTGTCTATGTCCTCTTAATCCCCCCAGCCATGCTCCATTGATGCCCGTGAACTGATTTGGGTGCCACCCTGCTGTGAACACAGTTTCTCCTCATCATCATCATCCACCTCATCCTCTGAAACTGTGCCCTGGCTGGATAGTTGTGTACCTGGCTGCTGTTGGTGCAGGAACCTACCCTCCGAGTGACATCTGGATGACTGGCCTGATAACTGTGGGAATGATCCCTGTTCCTCCTCCTCCTGTGCCACATCCTCATCCATCATCACCTGAAGCCAGAGGCGTAGCTAGAGGTTCAGCACAGGGGGGGCGAAACATACTTGAGTGGGCCCCCCACTTATTGGCTTCCCAAACGCACGTTTCCAACTTCACAGGCACATACTACTAGTTGTGGTTATAATATTGTATTAGAAAGATTACTATATAAACTGCTAGATCATCTATGCTGCTAAGTACAGTACAATAGACTTTCTACATACCCTACTCTAAATACTCTACCACATAATGCAGTGAAATATAGGAGTAATAGGAGTAAAAAACAAGAGGACTCCTATGTTAAAGGAAACCTGTCCACAGTTTTTACATCACTAAACTAACAGTCCCCTGCCCCCATCAGACCTCAGATCATCAGAATGTGCCCCCCATCAGACCTCAGATCAGTGTATTGTGCCCCATCAGACCTCAGATCAGCAGAATATGCCCCCATCAGACCTCACATCAGCCTACTGTGCCCCCATCAGACCTCAGATCAGCGTATTATGCCCCATCAGACCTCACATCAGCCTACTGTGCCCCCATCAGACCTCACATCAGCGTATTGTGCCCCATCAGACCTCAGATCAGCGTATTGTACCCCATCAGACCTCAGATCAGCAGAATGTGCCCCCATTAGTCCTCACATCAGCCTACTGTGCCCCCATCAGACCTCAGATCAGCGTATTGTGCCCCCATCAGACCTCCGATCAACAGAATGTGCCCCCATCAGACCTCAGATCAGCGTATTGTGCCACATCAGACCTCAGATCAGCATATTGTGCCCCCATCAGACCTCAGATCAGCAGAATGTGCCCCCATCAGACCTCAGATCAGCGTATTGTGCCCCATCAGACCTCAGATCAGCGTACTGTGCCCCCATCAGACCTCAGATCAGCGTACTGTGCCCCATCAGACCTCAGATCAGCGTACTGTGCCCCCATCAGACCTCAGATCAGCGTATTGTGCCCCATCAGACCTCAGATCAGCGTATTGTGCCCAATCAGACCTCAGATCAGCGTACTGTGCCCCCATCAGACCTCAGATCAGCCTACTGTGGCCCCCATCAGACCTCACATCAGCCTACTGTGCCCCATCAGACCTCAGATCAGCGTATTGTGCCCCCCACCAGACCTCAGATCAGCGTATTGTGCCCCCATCAGACCTCAGATCAGCGTATTGTGCCCCCCATCAGACCTCACATCAGCGTATTGTGCCCCCATCAGACCTCAGATCAGCTTAATGTGCTCCCATCAGACCTCAGATCAGCGTATTGTGCCCCATCAGACCTCATATAAGCAGACTGTGCCCCCATCAGACCTCATATCAGCGCTACTGTGCCCCTATCAGACCTCAGATCAGCGTATTGTGCCCCCATCAGACCTCAGATCAGCAGACTGTGCCCCCATCAGACCTCATATCAGCAGACTGCCCCCATCAGACCTCATATCAGCCTACTGTGCCTCTATCAGACCTCAGATCAGCATATTGTGCCCCCATCAGACCTCATATCAGCAGACTGTGCCCCCATCAGACCTCATATCAGCCTACTGTGCCCCTATCAGACCTCAGATCAGCTTAATGTGCTCCCATCAGACCTCAGATCAGCGTATTGTGCCCCCATCAGACCTCATATCAGCAGACTGTGCCCCCATCAGACCTCATATCAGCCTACTGTGCCCCTATCAGACCTCAGATCAGCGTATTGTGCCCCCATCAGACCTCAGATCAGCAGACTGTGCCCCCATCAGACCTCATATCAGCAGACTGTGCCCCCATCAGACCTCATATCAGCAGACTGTGCCCCCATCAGACCTCATATCAGCCTACTGTGCCTCTATCAGACCTCAGATCAGCATATTGTGCCCCCATCAGACCTCATATCAGCAGACTGTGCCCCCATCAGACCTCATATCAGCCTACTGTGCCCCTATCAGACCTCAGATCAGCGTATTGTGTCCCCATCAGACCTCAGATCAGCAGACTGTGCCCCCATCAGACCTCATATCAGCAGACTGTGCCCCCATCAGACCTCATATCAGCCTACTGTGCCCCTATCAGACCTCAGATCAGCATATTGTGCCCCCATCAGACCTCAGATCAGCATATTGTGCCCCCATCAGACCTCATATCAGCAGACTGTGCCCCCATCAGACCTCATATCAGCCTACTGTGCCCCTATCAGACCTCAGATCAGCGTATTGTGCCCCCATCAGACCTCAGATCAGCAGACTGTGCCCCCATCAGACCTCATATCAGCAGACTGTGCCCCCATCAGACCTCATATCAGCCTACTGTGCCCCTATCAGACCTCAGATCAGCTTAATGTGCTCCCATCAGACCTCAGATCAGCGTATTGTGCCCCCATCAGACCTCATATCAGCAGACTGTGCCCCCATCAGACCTCATATCAGCCTACTGTGCCCCTATCAGACCTCAGATCAGCGTATTGTGCCCCCATCAGACCTCAGATCAGCAGACTGTGCCCCATCAGACCTCATATCAGCAGACTGTGCCCCCATCAGACCTCATATCAGCAGACTGTGCCCCCATCAGACCTCATATCAGCCTACTGTGCCTCTATCAGACCTCAGATCAGCATATTGTGCCCCCATCAGACCTCATATCAGCAGACTGTGCCCCCCATCAGACCTCATATCAGCCTACTGTGCCCCTATCAGACCTCAGATCAGCGTATTGTGCCCCCATCAGACCTCAGATCAGCAGACTGTGCCCCCATCAGACCTCATATCAGCCTACTGTGCCCCTATGAGACCTCAGATCAGCATATTGTGCCCCCATCAGACCTCAGATCAGCATATTGTGCCCCCATCAGACCTCATATCAACAGACTGTGCCCCCATCAGACCTCATATCAGCCTACTGTGCCCCTATCAGACCTCAGATCAGCGTATTGTGCCCCCATCAGACCTCAGATCAGCGTATTGTGCCCCCATCAGACCTCAGATCAGCAGACTGTGCCCCCATCAGACCTCATATCAGCAGACTGTGCCCCCATCAGACCTCATATCAGCCTACTGTGCCCCTATCAGACCTCAGATCAGCCCACCCAGCCACATAGGATTAAAATAAAAAACTTTACTTACCTGTTCTGCGCTGCGGCTGCCCTCCGGTCCGCGCTCCGCTCTCTTCCCTGGCCCGCGCACACTATGACCTGACGCTGCGTGCAGCGTCAGGTCATAGTGCGCGCCGCCAGGGAAGAGAGCGGAGCGCGGACCGGAGGGCAGCCGCAGCGCAGAACAGGTAAGTAAAGTTTTTTATTTTAATCCTATGTGGCTGGGTGGGCTGATCTGAGGTCTGATGGGGGTCCCTAAATACAAGTGAGCGCTTCCATAATGGAAGCGCTCACTTGTATTCGCCTGATAGAAGGCAAGGTCATCCTTGCTGGGGCCCCCCCTGAGTCACTGGGCCCGGAGCCGTCGCCCCCCCTGCCCCCCCGGTAGCTACGCCACTGCCTGAAGCATTTTTTCAAGGAGGCATAGCAGTGGGATAGTAACGCTGATGACGGCATCATCAGCACTGGCCATGTTGGTGGAGTACTCGAAACAGAGCAATATAGATACATGTCCCACTTGGAGGCCCACTTGGTGGTGAAGTGATGTGTGCTGTAGCTGAAACTCCACTATTGCTTGCTGCTGCTCGCACAGTCTCTCCAGTATGTGTAAGGTGGAGTTCCACCTTGTGGGTACGTTGCATATGAGGTGGTGAACGGGAAGTCAGAAGTTACGCTGTAGCACAGACAGGCGAGCAGCAGCAGGATGAGAACGCTGAAAGCATGCACGGACAGCCCACACTTTCTGCAGCAGCTCTGACACCTCAGGGTAATTTTTCACTGAACCACCAAATTCAGCACATATGCCAGGCAAGAGATGTGCATCAAACCGGCTAGGCCCAGAGCTACTGCGAGATTTCGCCTGTTATCTCACACCAGTAGGCCGGGCTTGAGTCTCAGCGGCACCAACCACTCATCAGTCTGTTCTTCTACGCCCGTCCACAGCTCCTGCGCAGTGTGCGTTTTTTGTCCCCAAACAGAGGAGTTTCAGCACAGCCTGGTGTTGTTTCCCCCTGGCTGTGCTGAAGTTGGTGGTGCAGGTGTTACGCTGACCGGATGAGAAGGCGGTAGAGGAGGATGAGGAGGCAGTCAAGTAGGAAGCTGAGTAGGAGGAGGAGGCAACAGGAGGCACCATGAAACATCCAGCAATCCTCAGTGGTGGTAGATTGTGCGCCAAACCACTTATTCACCCCAGGCCCAGTCGTCACTACATTTACCCAGTGGGCAGTTAGGAAGATATAACATCCCTGCCCATACTTAAAAGTCCACATATCCTTGGTTATGTGGACTTTGCCACTGATGGTGTTGCTCATCGCACACCTGAGCTGAACCCGGACATACCTATATTTTCACCCAGGCAGCCCCCTGACTTACGCATCAGAGCAGTTCATGCTCCGATGCTGTCCTTTGCCCTGCGCTTTGAAGCAATTTCAAAGGCATTTTCAGGAGTTCCGGTTCCACTGATGGGCGGCCTTTAGCACTGCCCTAGCCTATAAAACGGCTAGGACAGTGCTAAAGCCAGCCCATCAGAGCCAGTGACATCACCAAACACACTGCTGGGCAGAAGCTTCCGCCCGGCAGTGTGTTGTTGTAAATAAGAAAGCCCTTGCTCTGCGCAATCCTGCGCAGAACAAGGGAGAGCATCGGAGCATGAAATGAAATCAGCTGTGAACCCGGACAACCCCTTTAACAGACTGATTAACTATTCTATTACAGTGTGACAACGGAAGTGTTTTGCACCCCCAAAAAATGGCTTTAGGTCACCAACAGAATTAACATCCAGATTAATTATTGTTTTTATGTGTCATGGATGCAAAGGAGGTGTATTGCACCCGCAAAAAATGGATATAGGTCACCACAGAATTAACAGCACAATTAAGTATTGTATTTCTATGTCACTGGTGCAAAGGAGGTGTATTGCTCCAACCAAAAATGCCTATAGCAGACCTCCCAAACGTCCCGGATCCAGCGGGACAGTCCTGGATTACAGTGGTTGTCCCTCTGCATACCTCCCAACTTTTGAAAATTGCAAAGAGGGACAATGTGTGCGGCGCACATCACGGCAGTTTTTTTCATACTAGGCCACACCTCTAACTCCGCCCAAAGCATAATGGAGCCACTGCGGCAATTTTTTTCTTGCGATTCATTGTCCATATAAATATTAGCACATAAATCATTAGATTCTAGATATTTTAAGGTCCCAATTGCACCAAATAATGAAGTTCTGGTCTAATTTATAGGTATAGACACTTTAGTAAGGAGCAATTTAGTAAATTTATTAATGCACATTTATGCATTAATCCTCCAGGTCAAAAAGAGGGACATTTAAGGAGAAAAGAGGGACAGAGGGACATGGGTCAAAAAGAGGAACTGTCCCTCCAAAAGAGGGACACTTGGGAGTTATGCCTCTGTCCCGGTACATAGGGGGGGTTTGTCCTGGTCTCTGGCAGCTGTCAGTTGCCTCTTATATGAAGAAGCAGACAGCCGCAATCGGCTGCCTGCTTCTTCCATCCTCCCTCCCAGATGCAATCAGCCTTGGCTCCGCCCCCTCCAGACAAGAGAAGCCGATGTCCTGCTGGTGATGCTGCTGCTAGGAAGAAGGTAAGTATAATTTTTTTATTTTTTTTAACTTTCTGTGAGGGGCACAATGTGGGCACATTACTATTACTGGGGCCCACAATGTGGGCATATCACAGGGGGGCACAATGTGGGCATATTACAGTGGGGCACAATGTGGGCATATTACAGTGGGGCACAATGTGGGCATATTACAGTGGGGCACAATGTGAGCATATTACAGTGGGGCACAATGTGGGCATATTACTGGGGGGCACAGCTGGTCATATTACTGGGGGCACATAAATGGACATAATCCTGGGATGGGCACAGATGGTCATATTACTGGGGGCATATAACAGGGCGTATTACTGGGGGCTCAGCTGGGCATATTACTGGGGGCACAGCTAGGCATATTAATGAGAGCACATAACTGGGGAATATTTACTATGTGGAGCAGTAAGGGGACTGGGTGGAATTAGGTGCATAGTGGACAGAGTTAGGGGCATGGCCTAGTGCTGAAAAAATTTGCCACAGCGCGCTAAGCAAGCTGCACAATGTGTCTCTCTTTGTCTATTTACGAAGTTGGGAGGTATGCTATAGGTCACCCACAGACTTCACAGCCATATTAAAAGCCTAACACTGTCCCTCACTGCAGCAGCATCCTGTCCCTACACTAGTTAGAGCAGAATGGCAGCGCAACATGTGATTCAGCATTTATGCATGCAGAGTCAGATGCTGTGCCAGACAAACACAGCCATGCCTATACTAGACATGACTGTGATGGCTTCAAAGTGCCCACAGCTTAAAAAAATTGTTGATTGCCTGTGCTGCCAAGCTTTACTTCCTAACATCGAACCTGAACTCAGACTTTCGTGGCAAAGTTCGGGTTTGGGTAACTAGACACCGTAAAGTTCGGGTTCGTACATCCATAACTAATATTTTGACACCCCACATATTTTGTTGAAATAAATATATTTGTGAATATTACTATTTTGACTGAAGCTAATTAAAGGTGATGTCTGAAGTCTGTTGTGAGACAACCCTTTTGGTGCTGTCACAAACAGCATTGTTTGCACTGCTACTCACTCCTTTCTCAAGCTTCTTCCTCCTGGGTCCTCTCAGTGTTTGTGCTACTAGCTGCTGTTGCAAGCTATATACAAGTACATCCTAGATTCTTGTTCTAGTCTGCATTTGCTCCTGGCATACTCTTGTGTTATTCTGCCTCCATTGCTCAATCACAACCTGTTGCAGCAAAGCAATGTTTAATTCTTCTTGGTTCTGAGCTCTGTTGCTATTCCAGCCATTTCCATCACTCATTGCCTACGGATCAGATACAGCAAAAAACAGTGCATGATCCATCTGGTCTCTGTTCCTGTGGCCTCTTTCTCTGGCTTCCTCTACTTTATTCGCTGTTCTTGGGCCCCGGTTCCTGTAACACAGTAGGTGTGAACTCACTGTGCTACTGAATAAGTTTAGCTTAGGGCTACTCCAAGGGTTTTAACTAATGCTCCCCTGGTTTTCACCCTTTCACCACCACACAGGGATTTGGAGCCTGTTGAATGGGAACTACCATGCTGCAACCTCATGCAGTAGTCTCCATTCAGTGTCAGCTGACCAAGGCAGATTAAAAGACTCCGGTGCATGGCATGGACAGGCAGAATTGTAGTCAGTGGACAAGCAGAGGTCAGGGCCGGCAGAGTTTGCTCAATCCGGAAAGCTGGGTAAAGATCAGGGCAGGCAACACGGGGTCAGGACAATAAGTAGGTGGAGGACAGGGCAGGGAGAACAGGTACAACAGGGTTAACAGACAGAGGTCAGAAATTGAAGATCAGACAGCACCAAACATCTTCACATGGGGGTAGTAACCTTTTGCACAGACACAACTCCCAAAGGGTCTTAAATAACCATGGAAGGCCAGTGATAGGGTGGGAATTGATTAAGGCATGTGTATACTGGCCCTTTAATAGCCAGAGAAGCATACTCAAGGACTGCTAGCAAGACGTGAAAAGCCTCAGCCCTAACATGGAGTGGACAGACCAAATACTACTCCAGCAGCTGTGTCTGTTGTAAGGGAGCAGACACATCCTAGTGGTCATTGTGAACCAGATTAAAGAGTAAAGTGAACATTCTGCTGGCTGTGTCTGTCTCAGCAGATGCTGGCAGGCATGGACCACCAGTGTTACAGTTCTTTACTCTAAAACTCTGATCTTCTTGTTATTTGTGGTTCTACTCCTGACTCTTGGCAATAGTTGACTATATTCCTGCCTAGACATTTGGCTTTGGCTTTTACCTGTAGTTCAACTCCTGGTTCTGACTTACAGGTTGCTCCAGACTATGCTCCTGTATCATCTCTTAGTCTGTTACATTCTGTTGTTCTCCTGGTGATGACCTTTGACTCTATTCCTGACCATATCTCCAGACTTTGCCATTGCCTAGTTCGTGTTCCTGACCTGGCCTGCTCCTGGTATCTCCTGGTTGCAAACCTGGACTGTTCATTGATGTTGCTCCTTGTATTTTCTGTCCAAACTCTGGTCTATTCCTAGATGCTTTTTCTGGTATCTCCTGGTTAAATCCTAATTTATTGCTGGACAATACTCCTTGCATCTCCTGGTTCTGCGTCTTACCTGTTTCTGTTATCTCCTGGTTCCATCCAAGGCCTGCTTCTGGTCATTGTTCCTGGTATCTCCTGGTTCTGTCCAAGTCGTGATCTTGGTTGTATTTCCTGATACTTCCTGTTTTCATGCAATGCTTTCTTCTGGTCTGTTCCAGAAATCTGTTCTCCTTGTTGTACATTCTACATTCTAGTCCTAGTCTCACATCTGGTCCTCCCCCCTGTCCTGTTATCACTGCTGCAACTAGCTGCCAACTGGTGACTATTCTTTCCTCCACAACCTGGGGATTATCCTGCAAAGTTCAAATAACCTTTAGGAGCTTTAGGGTGAAGATCAGGTATCTCTTAGACTTTGTAATATGTATATGTTTGACATTGAAATTGTAATCTTATTGATTGCTTTGATTTTTGTTACTACAATCATAATTACTTGTATTGGTCTTCAAGGGTTTTTACCAGATTGACCAGCTTACAAAGTTATAATAACAATAAGGGATATTCTAGTTTTAGCAAACAATTCCTTCATTGTATATTATGATAGTTTTCCCCTATAATTTCTGTATTAATTTCTTATCTTCAAGACCTCTGCTTGATATCATTCAATGAGAACATTGATTCTGTACATCCAGTGAATTAAAATATGTCCAGATCATGTGATGAGCACAAGGCTGCTTGGCCCAAACAGGGGACTTAAATTATGACCCTGAATCAATTTATTGGGGGCCACTGCCGATCAGCTGTTTGAGAAGGCACCTATCCCAAAGTGTTGTGGCCTTCTCAGAGCTTTCCCTAGGCCTAGTAATGACACATTCATTGATAACATGGCCTAGGTGCAGCTCAGCCCCATAGAGGTGAATGGGGTTGAGCTGCGATACCAAGCAGAGCTCACAGGAGCGTCAATGCCTTCTTATACAGCTGATTAACGGGGGTCCCAGTTTCAGACCCCCACAATCAGATACTGATGACCTTCCCAAAGCATAGGTCATCAATTATAAATTGTTGGAAAACCCTTTTAAATAGTACATCATGATGTGAGCTGGTGCATTATGACATCCTAAAGACATGAATTGAATCTATCAAATTATTTATTTCTATTTGTTTCTCTGCCAAAATTCTGCACATGTAAGAAATTCAATAAATGGAAGGAGATAAGCCCATCATTACAGTACAGTATACACGAGTGCATGTAAGGCATTTAATTACAAGTGTGGGACTCTTTCCGCTCTCAGACTAATAGTGAAATCTGAAGTGTAACACATGCAAATGTACAGCTTGAGCTCACTGTCACAGTGGCATACATCATGCAGATGTTAAGCTTCAGTAATTGTTAACAAGCAGAAAAGCTTCCTTGTTTTTCACAATCAGCTATTATCATACATTAACTAAACTACTAGCAGAACTGGCTCCTATGACAGTAATTGTTATTATTCTGTCTGTAGTCCAGCACGTGACTTTTATGAGTAGCATTACACATCTAAACTTTCCTGTTCCTTTCATTAATGTCAGACACCTACAGGTAATAGTTATATAGGTATGCACATAGCTATTGATGCGTTTATTCCAGTAGGAGGGATGGGCTGCACTATAAATTAAAGCTATTAAAATAGGAGTTGCCTTAGTGTTACGAATGCTTTGACTTCCAGAACTTGTGGCTTTATGATATATTATCTTCCTGGCACCAGCTGTAACATAAAGCTTCTTTTAAGCAGAAAGATGACTTGTACCAAGCTTTTCTTAGCAACTTTCCTGGTTCTATGGATGGGAGTCAGCTCTCTGCCAATGGTAACTGAAAGCAGTAAGTGAAATAACAACTATATCTTTATTTGGTTTTATTATATTTTGTTTGCTTGCCATTGTTGCTATTGCTTGCTTTTTTTTTTTTACTTTAGCACATCATGGGCACATCTGCTTGGAATTTGCATTTGGTTATTTATTGAGAATATATTTATTACTAGTATATATTTTCTTGGTTTGGTCCTATAGACTAAATATAAAACTATTGGATTATGGTTATAAATATGCAAAGATAAATAGGTTACTAAAATTAGTTTACTGAGTTTTCATACAAGTTAAAACTGCGTAACTGTGACATATTTGATTTTCATGACAAAGATATATGAAGCAGCTAAATGAGAATCCTTTGAAGCCATAAATACATGTAAAATGACTGAGCCATTACGCGTTTTAAACTAGTGTTCATGTTTTTTCTCACTCAAGAGATAAGGGATAATGTACAGATTGGAGAAAAAAAAGAACCATCTGGTGCAAGTGGAACCCCTGACTTGTAATTTTGCAGCATTTTTTTAAGTCCATAATTTAAATTTTAAAACAGATGACTGCTTTATAGTAGCATCAGTCTGAATGAGCCATGATTTTGTTCTCATGAAGGATGATGGGTTTCATTATTTCTAAAATAAGCTTCTGGAGTGTATTTGGAAAGAAAGTTTGTTGTAAAGTTGTTAGGAACCATACGCATAGAGTAGTAGAAAAGAGTGAGTTATTTCAGCAGTAGGTTCACTACTGGTGTTAAGCGAATCAAAGCCAAAGTAATTGACTTCGACACATATTTCAGGAAAAAATTGATTTGCCACAAAGCCGAATTTCCTTGCACTTCATGGTAACAATTCTATTTTTCCTGAAATTACAAAGAGGCCATTGTGGTCATCTTGATCGATGATGACATCACCACTCCCAGCCAGCATGATGGCGTCATCACATCACCATGGGAGATTTTGTGCAGTGTCTTCAGTCAAGATGTCCGCGACAGCCATGGGAGTCCCACGCTTCTGAGTGATGAAGTAGAAGCATACAGAAAGCATGCAATTTTTGGCTGGGATAACAGGGAGGGATATTTTCAAGAAACATGATGTATTTTCACATGGGAAGGAATGTGGAATATCTCTATTTATATATGTCTGTACTTTTGATATCACTCATACTGTACTTTTAGGTATATTCACATATCTGTAAATGGAAACATTGCTCCTATTCACCGTATCACTCACAGACCTAGACACATAAATCTCTTCAGGTGGCATCTGTAAAGATGGAACATATAATAACGCTGTCATTTTTAATACCAACTTTGTTGGTTGTCTATAGTGCCATATGAAGCAAACTGTAGGGAAGGTGCAGGGCCGAGAGGATGGGAGTGGTGGTTGTAGCACTCAGTAGGTAGTAGTATTGGGTATATGTTATGGGTATATGGGTAGTAGTACTCAGAGTTAATAGTGGCATTCCTCACTTTGGGTTATGCACAGTGAATCGAGGATGCACCCTTTCTTCCCTCTGGGGACTGCCTGGTATTGGGGGCTTACCTGATGGAAGTTGGGATATCCTTGATGTTAGGAGTACACATGCAGGGTCAGTGGATGGATGATGGTGTCAACGATCAGAACCAGTTTAGCTGAAAAAGATATTAGTTTCTTTACTGAGGATGATGAGTATTGCAGTACAGACAGCAGCAAGAGGCACCATTGTGAAGTATACTGCAGTGTAGACTTTTCCCAGTGGCAGCAACAATGATGCTGGTAGAAATCCCTGAGCCCTTTCTTAACACTTTGCTATCCTTCCAAATGAATCACAGGCATACAAAAACTCTCACAAGCTGTACTGCAGTTCCCACAGTGGGTTACAGATTCTCAAACGGACGGCTAATCCATTATATACATGTGGTGGGCTCTCTTGGCACATCCCCTCTCCTCAAACAGCAAAGTCTTTTGCCATATACAAGTGTTACCTTTGCTAACATGCACAGTCCCATGTGATCCTACACAATCTGTAGATCTGTTCTCTTTCTCCCAGGAGTTTGGGAGTTGTGCTTAGCATAAAGGAATAGAGAATCCTGATAGAAAACCTCACCCTGCACAGGCTCATGCAGCTCCTCTCACTTCAGCTGCTTAGGTTAGACTCCCTGGCTGATGCAATAAACTATTTAGCTCCTCCCTCGAGGGGGGGGGGCAAGCCTTCTGACTTCTGAGTAGGACACCATAAAGTAAATAGTGCTATCCATACACAACTCTTGGGATCACATGAAAGTACAGGGAAAACACATTACCCAAATAACAAATGTTAACCCTTTGCGGAGGTCCTCTGGGGCACTGTACATATATCTGCAATATCCCAGACACTGAGGTATCTGCAATTATGTGGTGTTATGTTTTGTTATGTTGTAATTTACACCAGCATGAGAAGGTAAAGTTAGCAGGGACAGGGTTAACCAACCAACTTGTTCCTCTACCCTTGGTAAGAGTGGGCTGGTCCTGCTTCCTGCAAGTTCTAGCTGGAGAGTTTGGAGGAAGGAAGCACAATTAAGAGCTCCTACTCCAAGGATCACAGGGACCAGGATTGGGATTCTATTCTACTAAGACTTTTATTCCTTTACTTCTGGCCTGAATCTTGGAATCACCTTTCCACTGCACCAAAGCCCAATGAGTAACAGCCTAAGGGAGTTCACTGGAGTTCCACTGCCATTCCCGTCCACTGCAACTGTCACCTGCAAAGTGACATCCTACTTTCTTTCAATGCCGTATATCTTTAGAAGTTGACTGAAGATGTAACATATCATAAGAGAAAAGAGTACAGGAATTTATACTGGATGTTGTAGAGCCTCCTGGCCTGATTGGTTCATAGTCACCATATAGTCAGCTGTGACCTCCTTTGGCATACAAATTAAGTACCTTCAATGTTTAGTATGTGCAATGGCACCGCATAAATAACTTTATAAAGTTATGACCAAATAACTGTAAAAGGATAGTCCAGAATAGTCAGCTCTTTTTCGTATGTATTATCTTTTTTTTTTTTTTTAGGGTGATTCTAACAAAGCGTAGCACTCTACTTGGATGAGGCAGAACAGCTGTTTTTTTCATGTGTTACTACATACCCCCTGCATCAGCCAAGATTTTGTGATAAATCCACAAGATTCAGCATAGTTTTTATAGAGATGTAATGAAGAGAAGTATTACTTTTGGTAACTAGAGATGAGTGCCACCACAAGTATTCTAATATTCGCCAAATTTTTCAATAAAATTCACTTCATGGTGAATTACTTCGTCACGGGGCTCATTTCATACTTACCTCATCCACTTGCTCGCGAAGAGCCGGGCACCACCATCTTGATTGAAGATCTAACTCGAAATCTCGTCGCCCGGTGTGGTGAAGTCATACATCATCATGCATGGAATTTCGTAGGTAAGTATGATTTTATTTTGTTTTTTACTGCCATTCAGGGAAAATCGACTTACTACCATGAAGCACAAGGAAATTCGGTTTCACGTCAAATCAAATTTTCCGGAAAATTCAGATTGAAGTCTACTTCAAGCACCAAAAATGTAGACGGTTACACTTTGGTAGTACTCATTTACTGGTAGAATTTTGCAGACTAATGTATACCGAAGGTAGTTTGCAGAATGAGGAGGAACATAATTGAGACAGGTTTCCCATTAGATTAGTGGCAATGGAGGTGTCTAGCAATCAATGTCATCCCTCCTTTTCATATAGTTAACATGCTTATTCTGCCAACCTACGGATGTTAATAGTGCTACTCTTTATTTGCATTGGGTCTGAAAGATCTGTTGGCCAACAATCATCAGGTACATGACCAGCATGTTATTTTTGCTATTGTTTTTGCTCATCTTCATTTACTTGGAAAATGTTTATTATTCATTTATAGTGTTGATCGAGCACTGCAATGCTTGGGTGCTCGGGTGCTCTGGCCGAACACTAGGTGGTGCTCGAGTGCTCGGCCAAGCACCCGAGTATAATGGAAGTCAATGGGAGAACCTGAGCACTAAACCAGGCACCCCCTGCTCTGAAGAGGGGAGGGTGTCTGGTTCATAGGGAAAGGTCAGAAAATGGTGGGAACACCACTGAAATGGTTAGGGAACAGCATGGGGAGGATGTCTGGATGCATCTTGGACATCAAAGTCTCTGCTGGGAATGATGTTGTCTGAGTATTTTATCCTCTTTATCCACTTTTACGGAATAGTAACATAGTTTACATAGTAACATAGTTTACAAGGCCGAAAAAAGACATCTGTCCATCCAGTTCGGCCTGTTTTCCTATAAGTTGATCCAGAGGAAGGCAAAAAAACCCTGTGAGGTAGAAGCCAGTTTTCCCCACTTTAGGGAAAAAAATTCCTTCCCGACTCCAATCAGGCAATCAGAATTACTCCCTGGATCAACGACCCCTCTCTAGTAACTATAACCTGTAATATTATTACCCTCCAAAAATACATCCAGGCCTCTCTTGAACTCTTTTAGTGAACTTACCATAACCACCTCCTCAGGCAGAGAGTTCCATAGTCTCACTGCTCTTACCGTAAAGAATCCTCTTCTATGTTTGTGTACAAACCTTCTTTCCTCCAGACGCAGAGGATGGCCCCTCGTCACAGTCACAGTCCTGGGGATAAATAGATCGTGGGAGAGATCTCTGTACTGACCTCTGATATATTTATACATAGTTATTAGATCTCAGTCGTCTTTTTTCTAAAGTGAATAAGCCTAATGTTGATAATCTTTCTGGGTACTGTAGTCCACCCATTCCAGTTATTACTTTAGTTGCCCTCCTCTGAACCCTCTCCAGCTCTGCTATGTCTGCCTTGTTCACAGGAGCCCAGAACTGTACACAGTACTCCATGTGTGGTCTGACTAGTGATTTGTAAAGTGGCAGGACTATGTTCTCATCACGGGCATCTATGCCTCTTTTGATGCAACCCATTATCTTATTGGCCTTGGCAGCAGCTGTCTGACACTGGTTTCTGCAGCTTAGATTTCTGTTCACTAAAATTCCTAGGTCCTTTTCTATGTCAGAGTTACCCAATATTTTACCATTCAGTATGTACTGGTGACTTGCATTATTCCTTCCCATATGCATAACTTTACGTTTGTCAGTGTTAAACCTCATCTGCCACTTCTCTGCCCAAGCCTCCAGTCTATCCAGATCCATCTGTAGCAGTGTACTGTCCTCTTCTGTGTTAATTACTTTACACAGTTTAGTGTCATCTGCAAAAATTGATATTTTACTGTGCAAGCCTTCTACAAGATCATTAATAAATATATTGAAGAGAATGGGGCCCAATACTGACCCCTGTGGTACCCCACTAGTTACAGTGACCCAATCTGAGTATGTACCATTAACAACCACCCTCTGTTTTCTATCACTGAGCCAGTTACTTACCCACATACAGACATTTTCTCCCAGGCCAAGCATTCTCATCTTATATACTAACCTTTTATGTGGTACAGTGTCAAATGCTTTGGAGAAGTCCAGATATACGACATCCATTGATTCGCTGCGGTCCAGTCTAGAACTTACCTCCTCATAGAAACTGATTAAATTGGTTTGACATGATCGATCCCTCATGAAGCCATGCTGATATGGAGTAATTTGCTTATTTTCATTGAGGTACTCCAAGATAGCATCTCTTAGAAAACCCTCAAACAGTTTACCCACGACAGATGTTAAACTTACCGGCCTATAGTTCCCGGGCTCTGTTTTTGGACCCTTTTTGAATATTGGCACCACATTTGCTATGCGCCAATCCTGTGGAACACTCCCTGTCAGTATAGAGTCCTTAAATATCAGAAATAAGGGTCTGGCGATGACATTACTTAATTCTCTTAGGATACGGGGGTGTATGCCATCCGGTCCTGGCGATTTGTCTATTTTAATCTTTTTAAGACGCAGCTCTACTTCTTCCTGGGTCAGACAGGGCACTTTTAATGGGGAATTTACTTTTATATTCTGCATTTCATCTGACAGTTTATTTTCCTCAGTGAATACAGTGGAGATTTCTCCTCATCGCTCTCTGCAACTCCCCCCTCATTACTCTGTAAGGGGCCGACACTTTCAGGTTTATACTTTTTACCATTTATATAATTAAAGAACATTTTAGGGTTAGTTTTACTTTCTTTGGCGATTAATCTCTCGGTCTCTAGTTTGGCTGTTTTTATTTGTCTTTTACATATTCTATTTTTTTCCTTGTAGTTTTTCAATGCTTCCTCGCTCCCCTCCTGTTTTAGTGATTTAAATGCTTTCTGTTTGTCATTTATTGCTTTCTTTACAGTTCTGTTTATCCACATTGGTTTTTTTCTTGTTCCTTAACCTTTTATTCCCATAAGGTATGTACCTCTCACAATTAGATATTAGGATGCTTTTAAAAATATCCCATTTTGTGGCTGTATTTTTATTTTTGAGGACTTTGTCCCAGTTAGTTAGGCCTATGGCCTCTCTTAGTTGGCTAAATTTAGCTTTTTTGAAGTTAGGTATTTTTGTTGCTCCCTGAAGAAACGCTCTTTTGAATGACAATTGGAAGGTTATTATATTATGGTCACTATTTCCCAGGTGTCCCCCGACCTGCACATCTGTTGTTCTGTCAGGTCTATTGGTTAATACTAAGTCCAGTATGGCCGTCCCTCTAGTCGGGTCCTGAACCAGTTGGGAAAGGTTATCTGGGTAGTTGAAATCCCCCATAATAACGACCTCATTATGATTTGCCACCTCGTCTATTTCGTTTAGAAGTAGATTTTCTATGGGCTCTGGTATACTAGGGATTTTATAATAAACTCCTATTAGTATTTTATTATTGTTTTTGGCTCCATTTATTTCTACCCACAGTGACTCCACATCTTCATGTCCCTCACTTATATCTTCCCGCAGTGTGGGCTTTAGACAGGACTTTACATAAAGGCAGACCCCTCCCCCTCTCCGGTTTTGGCGATCCTTTCTAAACAGACTGTAACCCTGTACGTTAACTGCCCAGTCATAGCTATCATCCAGCCATGTCTCAGTTATTCCCACTATGTCATAGTCCTCCTCACACATCACTAATTCCAGTTCACCAATTTTATTAGTCAGGCTTCTGGCATTAGTGTACATACACTTAAGAGGTCTATGTATATTTTTTACCCCACTTTTTTAAATTACTATTACCAGTGAAGTGAATATCCGGGGTTTTTGGGTTACTTTGGTTGATGTTTTGCCCAATATTCTCCCTACATTCCTCACTAATCCCAACCCCCACTAACCCCCCACTCTCCCCGACTATGACCCACTCTCTATCTACACTATCTACCCCCTTATTAGTATTACCCCCCACCCTCCTCCCAGATCCTAGTTTAAAAGCTCCTCCAGCCGTCTAACCATTTTTTCCCCCAGGGCAGTTGCACCCTCCCCATTAAGGTGCAGCCCGTCCCTACTATAGAGTCTGTAGCCGACAGAGAAGTCGGCCCAGTTCTCCATGAACCCAAACCCTTCCTTCCTGCACCAGCCTCTGAGCCACTTATTTAACTCCCTAATCTCCCGTTGTCTCTCTAGTGACGCTCGTGGCACTGGTAGTATTTCTGAAAACACTACCTTGGAGGTCCTGGACTTGAGCTTCTCTCCTAGTTCCCTAAAATCATTTTTAAGGACCTTCCATCTCCCCTTGACTTTGTCATTGGTGCCAATGTGTACCATGACCGCCGGGTCTTCCCCAGCCCCACCCAGCAATCTGTCAATCCGATCCGCGATATGCCGAACCCGAGCACCCGGGAGACAACACACTGTTCGGCATTCACGGTCTCGGCGACAGATGACCCTGTCTGTCCGCCTAATTATAGAGTCCCCTACCACCAGCATCTGTCTGTCCTTTGCTGCTCTCCTGTTCCCATCCTTCCTGCAGCGGTCATCCTCCTGGTTTCTAGGAGAAACGGCCTGCTGCAGTGTCGCTGGTCCTGGGCTTTCATCCCTAATATCAGCCAAACAGGCATATTTACTAGGGTGTTCCAGCTCAGGACTAGCCTCCCTGGCACTTTTCCCTCTACCCCTTCTTACTACATTTACCCAGCTGCTGACCTGATAGTCCTGCTCTTGCCCATCTCCTCCCTCCTCCTCTTCACTGACCCCAGCCAGTGCCTGCACTGTGAGGTCTAAGCCTCTCTCCAGGTGTTCAATGCCTCTAAGTATGCCAAGCTGCTTATTTAGATCCAAGATCTGGGCTTCCAAATATGCAACGTGATTGCATCTAGTGCAAATGTATTCACCCATGAATGGTTCTTCAAGGCATGCATACATTGCACAGGACACACACTTAGTAGCATTGTCCATGGAGCACCTGCTAGATGGGGATATACAGTACAGTACAGAAAAACAGTAAATTTATGATTAGGGTTTGCTGTAGCTGGAGGACTACAAATCAAGTTAACACACAAGGAAAATCTCTCCCACCTTACTTTTTTCTCCTTGTCTTAAACTCCGGTTTTTTAACTCCACTTATACACTACACTACTACAAAGCAAGCCCAAAGTCAGAGCAAGCTCTATAAGAGTTTAGCTATGTAATTTATAGCACCTGGGATTGCTAACCACTCCCCTTCACCAGGTACACAGCAGAGAAAAAAAAATGGGTTTAAATGTTATAACCAAATGCAACCACTAAACAAACAAAGACCTTTGCAATCAACTAGACAGGAATGACAAGAATATCCCCCAAAACCGAATATAACATCGATTTTAGATTTTACACCCTTTATTACACACTAGCTGAAGGACCCGGCTTCTCCCGGGTATATTTAATTTATTTCTTTTACTGTTTGTGTGTGTGTGTCGTTAAAAGATATCGAGAGTGCCCCCTACAGTGCCTGCCCCTTTAACAGTGACCTCTACAGCGGCCCGCCCCTTTAACAGTGACCTCTACAGCGGCCCGCCCCTTTAACAGTGACCTCTACAGCGGCCAGCCCCTTTAACAGTGACCTCTACAGCGACCCGCCCCTTTAACAGAGACCTCTACAGCGGCCCACCCCTTTAAAAGTGACCTCTACAGTGGCCCACCCCTTTAACAGTGACCTCTACAGCAGCCCGCCCCTTTAACAGTGACCTCTACAGCTGCCCGCCCCTTTAACAGTGATCTCTACAGCAGCCCGCCCCTTTAACAGTGACCTCTACAGCTGCCCACCGCTTTAACAGGGACCTCTACAGAAGCCCGCCCCTTTAACTGTGACCTCCACAGCAGCTAGAGTGGCCACAGTCTTCACCCCAGAAAGCCAGACCTCACCGGCCATTCCCCCAAACGTGAAACAGCGCCCCCAGTTCCCATGAAGACACATCACTAAACATGAGGCCACGCCCCCCCTGGCTCCATGAAGACATGGAGGAGAAGCTGTCTGAGTGTGAGCTACTGAAAGGGTGGACATCCCTGTGTCTGTCCAGGCACTGTGTCGGACGGAGAACAGGTAGCCAGAAAACTGGACTGTCCAGCCTAAAGCCGGACATCTGGCCACCCTAACATCAGCCTGCCCCTAGGGTGGCCAGAGGTCTTGTTTTAGGCTGGACGGTCTGGCTTTCAGACTCCCTGTCCTCTGTCATGCGCAGGGCCTGGATGGACACAGCAACAGCACTCTCAGCAGCAGCACTGTGCAGTCTGAGCAATGAGCTGCAGGGAGAAAGTCACCCTCCCCCCACCCATGCAGCTGACAGAAGGTGATTTTTACCAATATTTTTAATCCCGGTCAAATGCAGCATGGAAGGGGCGTGGCCTGACTGAGTCAGGGGCGTGACTTTGTGGGATCTGGGGGTGGTGCTTTTAAGTCCTTCTTTTGACGGTGGCCGGAATTACAGGTCGATGCCATAGTAATTTAGGAGGAAGGTGGGTAGCAGTGGAAGAAAACATCTTTTATTACTACTGAACAGTAAATATGTAAAATTTACATTATATAAGGTAATGATTGATGATGAGTTAGTCTAAAACATAAGTTATAGTTATACCATTGTCATCCACAGTGCTCTGCCTCTTTAATGCAGACCTAAAGCAGTGAACTGGCTAGGTTGTCATAGAAACCTGATGTGTGCCTGTGAGCTTCTATTGGCTGATAAGGGTCATGTGACCAGGCTACTATTGGCTAATGCATTTTTTGGGAATATTTCAGGAACGGTACGTCCTGGAGAGTTGAAAACTGTTGTAAAACCTTCCCGGACACCTGATGTACATGTGTGCCAAATTTTGTGATTGTAGCTGCAGCGGTGCGGATTCCTTTAGCGGACATACACACACACACACACACATACACTCAGCTTTATATATTAGATAAAGGATCAGACAACACCCTTGAAAAATTATGATTGATGGCCTGCTGCTGACACTCCAAAACAGTAGGGGTGACGTGCTGCTGCTGAGCTGACCGTCTAAAACATTATGGGTGAGGTGCTGCTGCTGAGCCGACCGTCTAAAAAATTATAGGTGACATGCTGTTGCTGAGCTGACCGTCTAAAACATTATGGTTGAGGGCCTGCTGGTGAGCTGACCGACTAAAACATGCTGGTTCTGGGCCTGCTGGTGAGCTGACCGTCTAAAACATTATGGTTCCGGGCCTGCTGGTGAGCTGACCGTCTAAAACATTATGGTTCCGGGCCTGCTGGTGAGCTGACCGTCTAAAACATTATGGTTGAGGGCTTGCTGGTGAACTTCCAGGTCAGCCTAATAAGCAGTTTCATATGATGGAGGATGAGGAGGAAGAGGACGAGAAGAGGAAGGGATACATGGGAATACATTGTATTCAATACACCCTAAAAGCCACATTTAAAGTTCCTTCATGTTAAGCCAGTTTTAGCTGGTGGGGTAGAGAAGTCAGGGGCAACCCAGGCCTTGTTTATTTTGATAAGCATCAACCTGTCAGCATTTTCAGTTGACGCCTTGGAGGTGCTGGCGGAAGCGCTTATCAGTAATTATGCCCCCAGCGGCACTAAATACCCGCTCAGACAAAACGCTGGCGGCAGGGCAGGCCAGCACCTCCAAGGCGTAGAGCACCAGTTCGTGCCACGTGTCCAGCTTAGACACCCAATAATTATAAGGCACAGAGGAATCACTGAGGACGTTGAAACGGTCAGCTCGGTACTTCTTTACCATCTTCCAAAACTTTTCCCTCCTTGTGACACTAGGCACATCAGGGTGAAGGTGCTGGTGGGGTGTCATGAAACTGTCCCAGGCCTTGGAGAGTGTCGACCTGCCTTTGTTGGAACTGCTGTGTGTTCCCCTCGTCTCTCCTCCTCGGGTGGCCAAGGTACTACGTACTCTGCCGCCAGTGATGTCAGCTGGAAATTTTTGGAGCAATTTTTCTACAAGGGCCTTCTGGTATTGCATAATTTTGCTTTTCCTCTCCACCACAGGAATGAGAGATGAGAAGTTCTCTTTGTAGCGGGGGTCGAGAAGGGTGAGCAACCATTAATCAGTGTTGGCTAAAATGCGTATAACGCGAGGGTCACGGAAAAGGCAGCATAGCATGAAGTCAACCATTTGTGCCAGAGTCCCAACAGACAAGGCTTCGCTCTCCTCACCAGGAGGATGACTCTCAATCTCCTCCTCATCCTCTTCCTCCTCTTCGGCCCATCCACGCCGAATAGATGGTGTAAACGTGCTATGGGTACTACCCTGTGTAGCGGTGGCAACCGTCTCCTGCTCCTCCTCCTGCTCCTCCTTGTCCTCGTCCTCCTCCTCCAATTTGCACTGAGAAGACGAACCAAGGGTGGTCTGGCTATCACCCTGTTTAGGGTCTTCCCCCATTTCCACCTCTTCCACACGCAAAGCGTCCGCCTTTATTGTGAGCAGTGAGCTTTTTAGTAGACACAGAAGTGGGATGGTTACGCTGATAATTGCATTATCGAATCTCACCATCTGTGTAGATTCATCAAAGTTGCGTTAAAGCCTCACAGAGGTCAGACATCAATGCCCACTCGTCACTTGTGAAGAGCAGAAGCTGACTGGAAAGGCGCCAACGGTGTTGCAGCTGGTATTCTACTACTGCCCTCTGCTGCTCACAAAGCCTGCCCAACATTTGGAAGGTGGAGTTCCAGCGCGTGCTCAGCTCGCACAGCAGTCAGTGAGCTGGCAAGCGCTGCTGCAGCGTTGCCAGGTCGGCTGAAGCTGTAGGTGACTTTCGGAAATGGGCACACAGGCGGCGCACCTTCACCAGTAGCTGAGGCAAATTGGGGTAGGTTTTGGAGAAACCACTGAACCACTAGTTGAAGACATGGGCCAGGCATGGTATGTGTGTGAGG
>ONZH01030717.1:0-41614 GCA_900303285.1 Rhinella marina | reverse complement strand
CGCGGATCTCATTAAGCCGCTCTGGGCATTTGAATTTCAGATTGGACCATTTCTGCTGGATCTGGCCCGGGGTCCGCACGGTGTGAAAACGATGGTGCAGGCCTTGGATCACCTGCTGGATCACCTCCTTCTTATGCTGGTTTGGATGGCGGTGTGTGCTATCGTAATCCTCTCTGTCCATCAGCTGGATCAGGAATTTCAGCTCTTCAGAGCTAAATGCTGAGGATCGCCTAGATGCCATTTTCGAATATTCGCTCTGTTTCTGAGGAGTGCACGCTGCCGTATTACGTTATCGCGTAGACAATAGTACGCTGAGGATTTGTACACTATTTGTACGCTCATGCGTACGTTTTCTAAGAAGTTGCGTACATATTTTAAGTGAACGTTCGTTATAAGTGCGGGAATGTTCGCTAATAGCACATAATAACGTATATTTTGTACGCAAATACAACAAATCTATTCTTCGAATATACTACTCTTAGTAAAAGTTCGGCGAATGTTTGGCGAATAATTTTTTGAATGATTCGCTCATCTCTAATAGAGGGGTATATTTATACTAGGGATGAGCGAACTTTTGAAAAGTTCGGTTCGCTTCGGCGAACTTTCGTGAAGTTCGGATTCGTACGAACCGAACCTAAAACGAACCTTGCTATAACGGCTAAATAATTGCTGCTACAATAATGGGAGTCTGATAGGGTATAGTTTTGTGTACTTGCAGTTGCTATTACAATGAAAAAAGTGGAAAAAATCCAAGTGACTTCAACAACGGCCACGCAAAATATACGCATATTTGAGAATTTACACTAATGCGTACGCTAATGCGAACATTCCCGCACAAATAACGAACATACAGTCTAGCATTGTCAAAGGTACGCTACTTAACTGAATGAATATGTACGCATTAGCGTACGCATACACTGCGTCTGCGAACATTCCTACTCAAGTAACAAACATACTGTCTAGCGTTGTCAAAGGTACGCTACTTAACTGAATATGTACGCATTAGCGTACGCATACACTGCGTCTGCGAACATTCCTACTCAAGTAACAAACATACAGTCTAGAGTTGTCAAAGGTACGCTACTTAATAATGTACACTAATGCGTACGCTAATGCGTATGAATTCATAAAATGCGTGTACACATTAGTGAACATTCTCAAATATGCGTATATTTAGGGTATGGCATATGGCATATTCCATACCCTAAATATATGCATATTTGAGAATGTTCGCTAATGTGTACGCATTTTATGAATTCATACGCATTAGCGTACGCATTAGCGTACATTCTCAAATATGCGTATATTTTGCGTCGCCGTTATTTTAACCAGATTTGTTACGAACTTTCTCAAAATTCGGTTCGGTGACGAACCGAACTTTTGGAAAAGTTCGTAACGAATCTGGTTCGTTACGGTTCGGTTCGCTCATCCCTAATTTATACGTTACTAGTCAGCACCATCTAGTGGTGGAAATAGGTATTACTGCCTAGGATGGTCTTACAACACTTTTATACATGTAAATACAGTTCACAATGACATGGCTATACAGAGAAAAAGAAACAAGTTTGTAGTGTCCCTTTCACACGACATGTGGGACACTGCATACCCAACTTCTTTAAACTAAGTCGGCCTTGGCTTATCTTGACTCGTAGTGGTATCTCCTGAAAAAGTGTAGAGAAATGCACCGCATACACATTGACTTAAATTACATTCTTTCATATATATATATATATATTAATATTATAAAATAGAGTATAAAATTTTACATTATTAAATAGCATAAATATTCAGCAGTAAACATATCCTTTATATTCTTGAGACTTATGACGCAAAAGGTGACAAAGGGGCGTCGTTACTTCTTTGCTTGACGGTGACACAATGGGTGTTGTTAAATATAGGGGTATAACCTAGTCCATGTCAAAGTCTATCAAAGGCAAAGGTGAACTGGCTTGGTGGTTACATAACAGTCTCAGAAAATGTCCTTCTGGGTACATTGCTTAAACGTTGCATAAAACATGGTTATTGTCCCTTTAAATAACCTGAAAAGGGGGTAAAATGGGGATAAATGGAGCAAAAAAGGCGCAACTGGAAAGTAGGTATGGCTCCATATATCACTGGAGTCCAGCAGGCAATCCTGATTATCACAAAACGGTTCAATGGGTCACAGGCCTAAGAGGTAGCAATGTCACAATGCCCAAAAACAAAATTAAACAAAATGCACAACCGTGGGTATAGTCTCTGTAATGGAGAAAAATCACAATAGTCCATGTGGCTGGTCAGCCGAGTTACGGTTTCGTCTTTCTTTTAAGGATAGGGATCCTCTTCTGAAGGAACATCTGTGGTGAGTGGGCTTCCAGACTCCCACTCATCTGTAAGGTACTCCGACAACTCCTCTGCAGGTCGCATACATCTGGGGGGAGAAGGGGCGGATGCAGGTGTGGCAGGTGGAGGAGACACTCGGGTTTCTATATTTCTTCTTATGACTCTTTTCCTCCATTCTGTCATTTCTTCATATAGTTGTTTCAATCCCTCTGGGGGTCTGAAGTACTCCTCATAAGTGACATATCTTTGTCCTCTTTGCTGCATTGTAACAGCAGTCTCTGAGGTATAGATCAAAGGGGCCCACAATGAAAGTGGCTTAACTTTGGATGTAGACACACGAAAACCAGAGTCAGCCCGTACGGGTGTGTTATCTTTAAGAGGTTCTTCCTCACAATCAGTCTCCCAATTCTCTATACTGGGGAGAAATCAGCATACCCCAGTAGCGTAGGGGCCACGAGCACACTCTGCTGGTGTGAATAACACTTCTTCTCCTGGATGGAGATTGTGAAGGGGGTCCGGCAGACCGAGGCTCTTCACTGCCCGCCGATTCACATAAAAGTCCCGACCCGTCACTATGTCGGTCAGGAAACCATATCCCTTGATTTTCAAAGGCCTTTACTAGGCCACGCCGTCGCTCTAATTCTGGCAGCGATTCAGTTGGATACTGAAGCATTTTATTTGTTAGCTTCTCAAAATGTTGCTTGTTAGCATTTACCTTTGCAAAACGGGTCTCCTGCAGTTCTTTCAATAGCTGCTGATGGACAGAATATGTAGGAACAGCCACCATGGGGGAATCAAATGATGGAGCCACATCCGAGGGCTCAATTCCAAGCATTTCCCAGTGCTTCCTCTGGGCATTCAAGATAACACGAGCGAAGATCTCCTGCGACCGGAGCACTTTTGGGTCCGGTAAGGACGAGGTCGCAAGACTACTGCAGTTCGCCATTTTAAAAATCAACACGATGTCTGACACGTCCGCTCTCCACAGCAATCAACGTCACTTCGGTACCGCCCACTAGGTTCTCGCGGCACTCAAATCTAGGCCCGCCTCCGGGGCCACACCTTACTCAGATTGAACAGTCACTGTCAATCTAGCTCCCAATAGGTGGAGCTTCACAAAAAGGGCGCGAAAAAGGCGCCATTACAGTTCCTTTAAGCAAAAACTATGCAATAGGCCCAACACAACAACAACTGGGCAAAGTCCATGGGGTTAGTCAAAAATAGACCCTGTACAGTCACTTTCACATTATGAAACACATTAAAGCGGCTTTTTCAGCCTACTTACAGGGATTTCTTTCTTGAGCAGTTCCTTGGCTGCTGGTATTTTCAGTATTTGTAATCCGAACGTCCGATGATGTCACAACTGTATCTTGCAAGGTAGATGATGATGCACTGGCACTTTGGTTATGTAAAAATTCAGCCAAAATGGTAGTTGGTTCCGTACACCAGTATGAACGGCGTTGAGCAACTTGTTGAAGATGAGCGGTAAGAAGTTCATTAATAAGTTTGGGATTTTCTTCCACTTTACAGGGGTCCCACACTCTCCTTAGCGGGGTTTCTTTTGGAATTTCTTCTTCCATATCCTCGAGTTCAGTATCAAGCGGTCCCGGTGCAACTTGCTCTGTGGCAGCTGATCTCAGTAGTTCACACAAACGGGAACTGCCGTAATACTTGGGTTCAGCCTCAAGCTTGGGTCTTGGTGTTGAACGTCTTCACCTACGTAGTGTTCCTCCAGGGTATCGCTCTTTCCTTCCTGGTAGATATTCTGATTTTCTTTAGGAGGTTTAGTTGCTGGCGTTCCTGCACTGACATGGTGGCCTTCATTTCAGGCCCGCAGAGAACGGTTCTCCATCTTGCTTCCTTGCAGGTCTCGCAAGTTCTCTCTTCTGATTCGCCCGCCCCCTAGGTTCTTTTGCATAATGGGGGTGGTGTACACATTGGGCGACATAATGTAAGTCTATGGTGTCGCAGCAAACAATTCTTTTCCCGCTTCTCAAATGGGCGGTGACTTAATTTTCCCGCTTCTGGGGTGATGATGGCGTAGCAAAAATTAACTATGATGGCGATCAGGCGCAATTTTGGATGCAATATACAATCCATTCACTGACAGCAATCACTTGTAATAACCGTTCAGGCGTCCATCTCAACAATAACACAGTTCTTTAAAATTGCAGTGGGGCTTATTCGCATACTATTCGCATATGGCATATTGTTTGAATCCTGTTCGCATATGGCGTACAAGTTTGTAGGGGGGGGGAACACGTGAGCTTCAGGGTTATGTCAGAGTGTGGTGTTGCTGATGGTTTTTACTCATGGTTCTGCCTGCCCCTGGACCAGCGTGCAGTCACGTGGAGGGTGGACACGACTTCCCTCGGGGCACACTCCGTACGCAGGACTCCACCGGATGGTCAGATGAGGTGCCCTTGGTGGTAATTTTGACCGTGTCGGTCGGCTGGGTCCTGGTTATTTGTGACTCCAGTGTCTTAAGGTAGACACACCCTTGATAGCAATAATGAGGCAGTTTAAGATGTAAAATAAACTCTTTACTTTTGCCTTGAGGTTGGATGTCATAAAGGTACGATTTCTTTAGTAGGCAGCAGATGCTACAGATTGGTGTTGTAAGACTTCTAAGGCAGTGCTTGTAGGTTACTGTAGCTTTAAATCCTGTTACTCTTAATTTCCTTTATTTCTCCTCTTAGTCAGTCCCCGGATAAAACTAGTCTTGGCTCTGGATAAAATGAGATTAATATTCCAGGGTATGTCGGCCCTGCATGGCAGGAATTAATACTTCTGCACCGTGTTACTTTAGCAGAAACCTGACTGCCCGTTGGGGTTTTCAGTAGGTCATTAAATCACAACTTTAGCTTGACGTTCCTAGGTTTGTGTCCGGGTGCTGTGGAGCTACTCCCAGTCACTATAAGTTTTGCTGACAAAGTCCATGAAGCTGATGAGCTCAGCGTTTACCTTTGACAGGCTTGTAATCCAGTTCATGCCAGTTTCTAGTGGTCAAGAAATAGTAAGTTGCCATCTTGTAGCTGTGATATGGCCAGTGTCCAGCAGGAATGGCGGCCTTAGGGTGACTCTCTCCTCCTGCACATAGCTTAGGTTGCTTCTGCCTTCCTCTCATATTCTTCTCTAACTGTTTAACCTCCTCCTTATACCATAGAGGGGTATATTTATATTTAAAAATTAGAGATGATCGAGCATACTCGTCCGAGCTTGGTGCTCGTTCGAGTATTAGGGTACTCGTAAGTGCTCGCTGCTCGGACGAGTATCTCGCCATGCTCGAGGAAATGGCAACTTCCGCATTGTGCATTTTTGGCGCCTATAAACTCAGCCAATCACAAGCCAGGAGACTCTGCGGTACACCCAGCATCACGTGGGGCCCTTACATGTCGATAGCAGGGGTTGGCTGGCCTGATCAGGTGACCCTGGAATATACTAGTGACTGGCCGCGGTGCTCGGCTCAGATGCTGTCTGGATGTCGTTAGGGATAGAGCTGCTGCGTTTCAGGGAGAGTGTTAGGGCCTGCATTTAGTTCTCTGTTAGGCAGGAATCACCCACAAAGAACTCAACAGCCCTTCTAAGGGCTACAAGAATTTTTTTTTTGTCTCCTGGCTTGGCTGGCTGGCACTAGTAGTGCAGCTATCGCCATATATAACCCCCCCTTTTTTTAATGTTATATCTCAGTGATACAAATCCATTTCACACAGCAGTGTGGAACCATTCTGTCTGTCACAGTTCAGTACACTCACTCCTATCCGTATTTTCTGTCCAGGTGACACTTTCTGTACGTCACTTAATACAACCAGGTCTTTTGCTGTCACGTATATAGCTTGATCCCAAAAATCTCTGTGCGACATTTGTCTGGGTCGCAGTCAAAATAGCCACCGTCAGCAGGGTGTCAGTTAGCTCTACGATAGTTTCTGCACGTCACGTTCCAAAAAAAAACAAAACTACAAAAAAATATATAAAAAAAATAGTTTTTTAGTTGTTTTAGCTCAGTGATACAAATCCATTTCACACAGCAGTGTGGAACCATTCTGTCTGTCACAGTTCAGTACACTCACTACAATCTGTATTTTCTGTCCAGGTGACACTTTCTGTACGTCACTTAATACAACCAGGTCTTTTGCTTCCACATATATAGCTTGATCCCAAAAATCTCTGTGCGACATTTGTCTGGGTCGCAGTCAAAATAGCCACCGTCAGCAGGGTGTCAATTAGCTCTACGATAGTTTCTGCACGTCACGTTCCAAAAAAAAAAAAATACAAAAAATATATATATAAAAAAATAGTTTTTTTGTTGTTTTAGCTCAGTGATACAAATCCATTTCACACAGCTGCGTGGAACCATTCTGTCTGTCACAGTTCAGTACACTCACTCCAATCCGTATTTTCTGTCCAGGTGACACTTTCTGTACGTCACTTAATACAACCAGGTCTTTTGCTGTCACGTATATAGCTTGATCCCAAAAATCTCTGTGCGACATTTGTCTGGGTTGCAGTCAAAATAGCCACCGTCAGCAGGGTGTCAGTTAGCTCTACGATAGTTTCTGCACGTCACGTTCCAAAAAAAACAAAACTACAAAAAAAAATATTAAAAAAATAGTTTTTTTGTTGTTTTAGCTCAGTGATACAAATCCATTTCACACAGCAGTGTGGAACCATTCTGTGTGTCACAGCTCAGTACACTCACTCCAATCCGTATTTTCTGTCCAGGTGACACTTTCTGTATGTCACTTAATTAAACCAGACTGAACAAGTTTGTGGGTTTCAGTACAGCAGGCCCATTTATTTTTTATTTTTTTATATAATACACTTATATACAGAAAATGTTGAACCCCAGGGCTAAGGATCGAGGACGAGGGTGTGGGCGTGGGCATTCAATTACTGCAGGGGGCAGAGTCCGTGGTCCTGGGCAGGGTGAGACAGTACCTGCTGATGAGGGAGCAAGGGAATGCCGCAGAGCTACACTCCCTAGCTTCATGTCTCAACTTACAGGGACACGTGGTAGAGGACTGTTGAAACCACAACAGTGCGAACACTGATCTCGTGGATTGCGGACAATGCTTCAAGTAATTTGTCCACCAGTCAGTCTTCCACGCAGTCCACCCACGTTACCCAAGGGAGCACTCCTCTGGCTCCTCCACCTCAACCTCCTTCCCCCCAGTCTGCCCCCTCCCAGGAAAATTTGGAATGCGATCCGGCATACTCTCAGGAACTGTTTTCTGGACCCTTCCCAGAGTCACAAACCACTTCTCAGGTTGCTGCTGACCTCGTTCCCGATGCTCAAGTTTTCCAACTGTCGCAGTCTGTAGGTGATGATGATGATGATGATGACAATGTTGAGTTAGTGGAAGAAGTTTGTAAAGAGGTGTCGGACGATGAGGAGACACGGTTGTCAGACAGTGGTGAAGTTGTTGTCAGGGCAGGAAGTCCGAGGGGGGAGCAGACTGAGGAATCGGAGGATGACGAGGTGACTGACCCAAGCTGGGTTGAGAGGCCGAGGCGAGTGCTGCACCAGAACAGGTTGGAAGAGGCAGTGGTGTGGCCAGAGGGAGAAGCAGGGCCAGAGCTGGTGCATCAGCAGCAACTGTTTCACGTAGTGAAGCTCCCGTGGCGAGGCCTAGATGTTCGCAAGTCTGGAGGTTCTTTAAAGAAAGTGAGGATGACCGACGGACTGTGGTGTGCAACCTGTGCCACACCAGGATCAGCAGGGGTGCCACCACTACTAGCCTAACCACCACCAGCATGCGCAGGCATATGAGTGCTAAACACCCCACTCAATGGAACCAAGGCCGTTCACCACCTGCTGCGAATCACACCATTGCTCCTTCCCCTGTGTCACATTCTGGCTCAGCGAGTCAACCCCCCGCCCAGGACCCCGGCACGAGCGCCTCCCGCCGGAAAACCACACCTTCGCCTCCACGATCATCCACAGTGTCCACCAATTTGTCCCAGCGCAGCGTTCAGCTGTCTTTACAGCAGACGCTGGAGCGCAAGAGGAAATACAGTTCCACCCACGTACATGCCCAAGCCCTCAACGTCAACATCTCCAAATTGCTGAGCCTGGAGATGCTGCCCTATAGGCTGGTAGAGACCGAGGCCTTTCACAATCTCATGGCGTTGGCTGCCCCTCGGTATTTGGTCCCCAACCACCATTATTTTTCCCGATGTGCCGTCCCATCCCTACACCAGCACGTGTCAGAGAACATAATCCGTGCCCTGACCAACGCTGTTTCTGAGAAGGTCCACCTAACCACGGACACGTGGACAAGTGCTGCCGGGCAGGGACACTATATCTCACTGACGGCACATGTACTGCCCACACCGAGGATTGCGGGGCCTACCTCGGTCATGGTCTCTCAGACATACTATGCCTCCTCCTTTGACCCCTCCTCCTCCTCCACCTCCTCCTCCGAATTACTATCCGTGGGCACGGCACCTTCAGTCGGTAGCTCTAGGCGCAGCAGCGCCGTGGGTAAGCGCCAGCAGGCGGTGCTCAAACTGCTGAGCTTAGGTGACAAAAGGCACACCGCCCAAGAGCTGTTACAGGGCATCACGGCGCAGACCGATCTGTGGCTGGCACCGCTGAACCTCAAGCCAGGCATAGTTGTGTGTGACAACGGGCGCAACCTGGTGGCGGCTCTGCAACTCGGCAGACTGACACCTGTGCCATGCCTGGCCAACGTGTTCAATCTAATAGTTCAGCGGTTCATCAAGACATACCCCAATCTGTCTGATTTGCTCACCAAGGTGCGCCGCATCTGTGCGCATTTCCGCAAGTCGATCACAGATGCTGCCACTCTCAGGGCAGCGCAGCGCCGCCTACAACTGCCCGCTCACCGACTATTGAGCGACGTGCCCACGAGATGGAATTCGACATTAAACATGTTATCCAGAGTTTACCAGCAGCGCAGAGCGATTGTAGACTGCCAGATGTCAACTTCCACCAGAACTGGTAGTCAGGTCACTCAGATTCCTCAAGTCTACAATGAGGAGTGGACGTGGATGTCTGATATCTGCCAGGTGTTGACCAACTTTGAGGAGTCAACACAGATGGTCAGCGGCGATGCCGCCATTATCAGCCTCACCATCCCGCTGCTTTGCCTGTTGAAAAACTCACTGCTCAGCATCAAGTCGGATGCTTTGCGCTTGTCACAAGAGACGGTGGAGGAAGATACGTCGCTTGATAGCCAGAGCACCCTCCGGTCTGTTTCTCAGCGCGTATCGGAGGAGGAGGATGAGGAGGAAGAGGAGGAGAATGTCAGTGAGACAGTAGAGTGTACCAGTGCTCAGTCCCTAACTCTTGAGCGTGTATGGGCTGAAGAGGAGGACTTGGAGGAGGAAGAGGAGGAGGAGGAAATGGAGAGTCAGGCCAGTGAGGAGAGGGAATTCTTACGTGTTGGGATCTGGCGAACATGGCAGACTTCATGTTAGGCTTCCTATCCTGTGACCCTCGCGTTAGAAGCATTTTTTCAAACACCGATTACTGGGTGTTAACTCTCCTGGACCCACGGTACAAGCAGATCCTTTCCACTCTCATCCCTGCAGAGGAAAGGAGTATGAGAGTGAATAGATATCAACAGGCCCTGGTGCACAAGCTGAAACAATCCTTCCCATCTGACGCCCCTAGCAGCAGAGGGCATGGTTCTGTGGGCCAAGTAGCGGAGGAGAGGAGCCGAGCAGGCAGCTTATCCAGCACTGGAAGGGGAACGCTCTCCAAGGCCTTTGCCAGTTTTATGTCACCCCAGCAAGACACTGTCACCTGTCCCCAGTCTAGGCAGAGTAGGGGGGAGCTGTACAGAAAGATGGTGAGGGAGTACCTAGCTGACCATACCAACGTCCTGCGTGATCACTCTGCTCCATACAACTACTGGGTTTCAAAGCTGGACACGTGGCCTGAACTGGCGCTGTATGCCTTGGAGGTGCTGGCCTGCCCTGCCGCTAGCGTGCTGTCAGAGCGGGTATTCAGTGCAGCTGGTGGCGTCATCACCGATAAGTGTACACGCCTTTCAACTGACAGCGCTGACAGGCTGACACTTATTAAAATGAACAAAGCCTGGATTTCACCGAAATTCAAATCTCCTCCGGGGGAGAGCAGCTAAAGATTAACGTTACTTATGTATCCGTTTCCTCTTCTCTACTCCTCCTACTCCTCCTCCATGTCGTCTTTGCCTAACGCTGACAAAAAAAACGCCATTTTTTTAGAGGTCCAACTGGCACTCTTTTACCACAATTTTTCAGGAGGGCCCCCTACAGGCCCTCTCTTCATACCATTTTTCCAGAGGTCCACCTACAGGCCCTCTCTCCAAACAATTTTTCCGGAGGTCCACCTACAGGCCCTTTCTCCAAACAATTTTTCCGGAGGTCCACCTACAGGCCCTCTCTCCAAACAATTTTTCCGGAGGTCCACCTACAGGCCCTCTCTCCAAACAATTTACGTCTTTTTCCTATCTTTCTCTCTCTCCAAACAATTTTTCCGGATAGCTGCCATATACGGTAATAAACTGAGAAGAATAGAACACATGCCACACTTGATCAAGCTCATAATTTACGACTGTACCGGTTGATGCTAAATTTTTAAAAAAGTTGGGGTCCTGCGTCGTCATTCACTGAATTTCACTGATCTCCTCAACGTCTCCTTAAAGAACCAAAAGACCATTGTGGAGAGAGCGGCACAGCTCGCCATCAAAGTGACGAACCCCAACGCCAGACTGCGCAGCGAAAAGAACAAATAAATATCTCTGTAGTTATTTGTGCTAAATAAAAGTTAAATAAACACCAAAAAAAATTGATCTGTTCCTGTGCCTGATCCACCCAAGTTGAATCTGTCCCATCATGAGAAAGTCCCCCCAAGGAGTCCCCACTGTAACTTGCTTCCCATACAACTAACTCACCCCCCGACACCTGTGTCTCGCCATTGTCCACCACCTCCTCAGACAACACTGGTAAATCCCCACTGTCAGCACACGGAGACTGCAAAAGGTCTTGCGAATTGGGGCAGAGAATGTTCTGGGGTAGCACATCAGAGAAGGGGTGACTATGGGGTTCCAGGGAGTACGTGACCACATGCAATCTCCATCCAAAAAGTCATACTGAGGCTCACCACCATGCTTTACTCTGCAATCCTATTACTGAGGCTCACCACCATGCTTTACACTGCAATATTATTGAAAGACAGTCAATCAGGGGTTCACCGCCAAGTTGTCAGGCAGCATTTTTAAGTGGGTCACCATTACCGTGTCTCTGAAAATTGGCGGTGATGGACCTTCGTTGCACCTAGTTGGGTGCTTCCCTAACATGTGATGGGTATGTGCCTCGCCTTTCTTGGTCTGGGTGAGCACAATTGCCATGAGGGTAACCACCAGTCTGTTGCTTGAGAATTTGGGGTAATGGTGGGATTAGGCAGCCTCAGAGGCCTCCATGCATGCTGCCCCTGCTGTTTCCTGTCCATTTCCGTGGTGTTTCCATCATTTTCTGAGGTTTCCAGGTTTTCACCCAGCCTTCCCTAGGCAGAGCCTTGGTCCCCTGCAAAAAATGCTCGAGTCTCCCATTGACTTCAATGGGGTTCGTTATTCAAAACGAGCACTCGAGCATCGGGAAAAGTTCGACTCGACTGTACCCAAATATGGCACATATAAAAAATTTCAACTCTTCCATCAAAAATGAGCTCCTGCACAAGACAACTGGCAGAAAAATATATAAAAAATATGGCGATCTGAAAATAAAGACTCAATTTTTTTTTCAAAAATTCTTTATTATGTAAAACTGAAAAGCAAAGAAAGTAGAAATATTTGATATCATCGCGTCCATAAAAACCTGCTCTATAAAAATAGAACATTATCTAACCTGTCAGATGAACATTGTAAAAAACAAAAAATGAAAACTGTGCCAGAACAGCTATTTTTAAGTTACCTGGCCTCATAAAAAAACATAATATAGGGCGATCAAAAATCATATGTACCCCAAAATAATACCAATAAAATTGTAACCTTATCCTGTAGTTTCCAATTTTCTGCGCCCTGCCGTGTGCCCTTACAACAGTTTACCTGAGTGGGGTGTTTCTGTAAACTGCAGCATCAGGGTAATAGATATTGAGATTTGTTTGGCTGTTAACCTTTGATGTGTTGCAGGAAAAAAATTAGTAAAATGTAGTGTTGATCGAGCAACAAAGTGCTCGTGTGCACGGGTGCTCTGGTAGAACACTTGGTGATGCTCGAGTGCTCTACAGAGCACTATGTAAGTCAATGGGAGAAGACCAGGCACCCCCTGCTCGGATGAGGGGAGGGTATCGGGTTTATAGGAAAAGGCCAGAATCGCAAATTCTCCTCTTTCACTCGTTAAAGTACGCTAATTAACTGAATTCGTACTCATTAGTGCACAATGTGTAGCATTAGCAATGCTAATGTTACGCATTGTACGCTAATGCATACAAATTTGTATGCTAATGTTACGCATTGTACGCTAATGCGTACAAATTTGTATGCTAATTTAGTATACAAATTCGTACGCATTAGCGTACAGTTCGTAGAATTAGCATACAAATTTGTACGCATTAGCATACAATGCGTAACATTAGCATACACATTTGTACGCATTAGCGTACAATGTGTAACATTAGCATCTAAATTCATATTCATTAGCATACTCGAGCATCCCACTCGAGCTCATGCGGTGTTCGGCCGAACACTGAGCAGACCTGAGCTTAGGCATGCTCGGCCCAACACTAGTAAAATGGAAAATGTGCCAAAATAGTGAAATTTAGAAATTTCATGTTAATTTTCCTTTAATTCTTGTGGAACACCTAAAGGTTTAACAAAGTTTGTATGTAAATTCAGTTTTGAATAACTTGAGGGGTGTAGTTTCTAAAATTGTTTCATTTATCAGTGGTTTCTGCTATGCAATTTTATTTACAAATGGTCCATAAGACCAAACAATGCCTTTTTATTCCATGTGCTATATTGCATTTCTTAAAATGTAACATTTATTGAATCCATATTATACTTCTCTACTGACTCAACATTGCAGGTTTAAAAGTATCAGCTGTGCCACATAGTTTCTTTGTATCAATGTATAGTGATATACACTGTTGCCTTCACAGTATAAATGGTGGCTATAGGGACATAGTGAACCTTCCCTTTCCAGCGCGCTCCTAGGCTCACTAATGTCTTATCTCTACGCCCTGTACTTCCACCTATACACTGCTCATTTGTTTCCCAAAGCTATGTTCACTTGCTGTTAAAAATAACTTCAAACACTGGCCATAAAAAATAAAATTAAAAAAATTAAAAACTGTGCCAAAACAGCCATTTTCTGGTCACCTAGTCTCACAAAAATGGTAATACCAAGTTATCAGAAAGTCATATGTACAACAAAATGGTACTAATCAATCTGTCATCTCATCCTGCAAAAAACAAGACCCTACCTAAGACAATCGCCAGAAAAATAAAACATAAAAATATGACTCTCAGAACATGGCAACATAAAAACAAGATTTTATGCTGTTCAAAAAAGCTTTCACTGTGTAAAACTTAACAAAAATAAAAACAATAGACATATTAGGTATTGCCGTGTCTGTAACCTGCTCTATAAAAATATCACATTATATACTCTGTCAGGTGAACATTATAAAAATAAAGTAGTGTAAATAAAAACTGCTCATTTTTTGTCACCTCTCCTTACATAATGCATAATTTTGAGTGATCAAAAAGTCAAATATATCCCAAAATGGTATCAATTTTTGAATAATTTGAGGGGTGTAGTTTCTAAAATGGGGCAATTTATGGTTTTCGTTATGTAAGCCCCTCAAAATCACTTTATAACTGAATTAGGCACTCAAAAAATGGTTTTGGAAATTTTGTTGAAAATTTGAAAAATTGCTTCTAAAATTCTAAGCCTTCTAATATCCTAAAAAAAATGAAATGACATTTACAAAATTATGCCAACATAAAGTAGACATATGGAAAATGTAAACTAATAACTATTTTGTGAGGTATCACTATCTACCATAAAAGCAGAGAAATTCATATTTAGAAAATAGTAAATTTTTCTAAATTTTCTCTAGCTTTTAGATTTTTTTTAATGCATAAAGGTAAAACATATTGACTCAAATTTATCATGAACATGAAGTACAATGTGTCATTACAAAACATTCCCAGAATGGCTTGGATAAGAAAAAGCTTTCCAAAGTTATTACCACAAATATTGACACATATCAGATTTGCAAGAAAAAAAAAATCAGCCTGGGATTTAAGGTGAAAAGTGGCTTGGTACTGAAAGGGTTAAAGAGAGTCGAGTGTTGAGGATAATAGCTTTTTTTTAAAACCATTTCTGTCTTCTCTATTGCATCCTCTATAGCACTACATAAGTGATTTGTATTCAATAGAGTCAGTGGCAATATGGCAGCCTGCATTGGACCCATCAATCATGTAATCACTGGGTTCACAGTGGCATGGTAGAGTCACTGGGCCATAGCAGACCTAGATCACTTCTGGGGACAGTTTTCATCTATAACTCAGGTTCCTTTGGAAGTTCCAGTTACAGTAAAAATGGCAAAATAAAAAAAAGTAAACATTGGATGAAAGAGTGGAGATATTTTATGAGCTTATAGATATATTATGTTCATTCCAAAAATGTGTATAAAAATAAGTGGAAAAAAAGACACGCTAATGCAAACCATCTCCGTAGCCTCCCAGTACTCCAAAAAAAAAAAAAAAAAAAGACTATACATATTAAATATCAAAATTACTTAAAATTAAATTAGGAACACTTTTCAACACCTTATTTTAGTGTTTTAGTGTAAATTTGTACATTTAGAGAATAAAGAGCTATACATTATATATAATAAAAACATAAAATAAGAGATCTCAAAAACAATTGTGTGTCACAAAAACCCCCAAGAAGTAAAAAAGTGAATCCCATTAGACCACCATGTGTGCAAAATAGAGATTAGTGAAGCAAATTTGTTATTAATTTCAGAAATTCTGCTGCTAAAAGAATCCAAAGTTTTGACAACTCAGTTCATATTAATCGTGCAAATCGGCACCCATTCCATTTCACAGTAAACATAGGCTTGGAAAACAACAGGGAGGATCAAGATGGAGGATCACATGGGAGGGAAAGGGTTTTAAAGACAGCCTGTGAACCAATTTGGACAGGATTTTGTAGGTCCTTAAGCCTCTGGGCTGGAGAGTCAAAATTCTGAGCACAGTGTGTGATCTTAAAGCATGTGTCTTAGATATGTCTGCTAAAAAGCAATCACAGACACAAAACAGTATTATAGTCATTGTAGGGAGATTATAGGGACATTATAGGGACTTATTAGATAGATTTATCCAATAACTAGAAAAGATAGGTAGGAAGGGACTGGTCACTCAGAATTCTGTGTTTCATACTGTTTTCATACAGGTGCTAGCAATTGAAAAGTTCAGGTTAGGCCTAATTCAGACATCCGTGGAGCACGGTCCGTGAAAACCCAGACTGTTCTCCTTCTGAGGGCAGGAGAGCACGGTGTCATTGGTTGCTATGATGCCGTGCGCTTCGTGAGACCGTGTATCACTCTACAGCGGTGGCCTCACAAAGTGCACGGTGTCATAGCAACCAATGACGCCGTGCGCTCCTGCCCTCATGTATCACTGTACAGCGGCGGCCTCACGAAGCGCACTTTGCATGGAGTCATAGCAACCAATGATGCAGTACGCTCCTGCCCTCAGAAGGAACACAGTCCGGGTTTTCACGGACCATGCTCCACGGATGTCTGAATAAGGCCTTACACTGCAAATTCTGTAATCAATAAAATCCAGCAACCAATAACCTTTTTTTTCAGTAAATAAGCAGCCAACCAACATTTTTTTAAAACCTCAAGTTTTTACAATTCAATTTTTTTTTTACAATACAAAGTGTTTTATAGGTTTACCACCAGTATCGCTAGCTCCAGCATCAATAACATACATTGTGCTGCAAATGCATTGTATTGCATCAAGATACTGTGTAGTTTTAGTGAACGCAATGTACTGCAATAACTGCCTTGATATAGCAGTTTCATTCCATGCATTGCACTGCGTCAACATATTGTGCAGTTTTACTGAATGTGCTGTACTGTGAACAGGCATGGGTCAGTTCAGGGGGCAAAGGGTCAGAATCTGGTAATAAACAAGTCAGTACACAGGCAGACAAGCAGATTATAGCACTAGCAAGCTAGTAAATCTAGTAACCATTCCAAAAAAATTGTACAAACAGTATGGTATATATAGCAGAAGGCAATTAACACATCAGAAATGATTTGGCAGCTGCATTCAGAGCAAATGGAGGGTTTAATCCTTGAAGCATTGCAGAATAAGCTGAGGATCAATGAAGAATATCCCTAATAAAAGACATACATGACATTTGGGCCTGGGCCCATTGCCAGTGTGCTGGAAATGCGACAGACACAGGGTTAGTGGAAGGACATGCATGACCTGGACAGTGATGGGCACAAGCTGTTGACATAACAATGTACATATATTTTTCCGGGATACTGGTGACTATATGGAGGTTGAATTTAAGCAACACTGTGGTTGAAATCTGAATTTTGATTGCATTCGGCATTGCCAGAAACTGCTGCAGCAGCGTCAGGCCCCATTGACTATAATGGGACCCAGCGGGATCTGGCCAGTATCTCTAATTTATGCTGAGATTCAGTCGGACAAATACCTGTGCAAATGGCAATTTTTGTCTGGCTGAATCCCGGCACTAATGCCGGAAACAAGGCAGATACCCTCCGCTATACCAGATCATTTTAATGCATGTTTGAAACTAGGTAAAGTCACAAAATTCACAATTACTTGTGGCAATATTTTATAATATAATTTTAAATATTTTGCCTTTTATCCAGGGTAGCCTGCACAATTATTTTCCTTCTCAGAGCTTGATGTGGCTATGATTGATCCTTCAAGAAAATATAAAGAAAAGAAAAGTGTTTCAAGAGTACCGATGTTCTAAATAATTATCAATTAAAATTTTCTTCTAGTGGAAAGAAACCTGGAAGTACCTTTCATGATCATAGTGGGGGTTTCAGGTTGGTTTTGGTTGCTTACATTGATTAAAAGGTCTAGTTTTCAGTTGCAAGGATACTTTTTGAAAATTTCTTCTTTGCTTTTTATAGATTTGAAGAGGTACTGAAAGATGATCTGATGTACTGTACATATTGATCCCCTGTATTTTAATACTGTAAAACCTATCCAAATGGTAGATGTTTGTCCCATACTGTGGAACCAATTAGATCCCCAATATGCTGACAAGCTATCAGATGATTCTGGCAGGAGATATTTTGGACACTCATACGATTTATGACAATCTCTGGCCATAAAAAGTAAAAACCTGGCAAGTGGTTTTTCAAATTAATATACTCGTATACATACACATGTGTCTTTGCTGTCCTTGATTGTTGACTTGAACATGCATTTGATGTGTTGGGGGACAGAAAATGCATTTTAAGAAATGACATTAAAAAATTGGTTGCCAGTGGGAATTTGGAATAATGTGTTACAAAACAGCCACAGCCATCATGTTTTGACATCTTGATCTAACAGCCAAGGGAAATAGGGATATATGGTATTTAGCTTTGCAATTAATTAAATAATTTGGAGATATCATTCTGTCTGTAAGAGATTTAGGAGAGAAGTTACAGATGAATCAAGGGTTCCAAGCAGTTCTGGAGAACTGTATAGTGTGCAAGTATCCTGGAGAACTTCAGTTTCTTTTTTTTAACTTTATATTTTATTTTTATAAAGATACAAAATAATGTAGTCTGATTTGTACAGAGTAGTGTAAGGCACGCAGGCCAAAAAGAGCATGAGTATCACTTAGAGACAGGTACATATCAGTAACTTACCAACAGAAACTGAACCAAAATCACAATTAGGTACAGTTGACTAAGTAATGGTATATAACAACCTGCAATATGAATACACAATGGGAGTGAATCAAAAAGCACAGTGTTTGTAAATGTTTGAGGATAGAGATGAAGAGGACATATCCAGCTAGTCCTTATCTGCAAATTTCCTATACTTCCTCCAGGACCCCCAAATGGAAGAAAAGATATTTCTTGAACAAAGCTCCCAATGAGATATTTCCTCAAAACGATAGAGCTGATCTTCTTTGTTTATCCAGTGTTCCATCAAGGGAAAGTCCCTTGAGCGCCAGTATAAAGGTATTAGTAACCTGAACGCAGTAAGCAAAATTGAGAACAAAGCACCAGTACGTTTTTTTCTTCCTGGAAGGCCAAAACTAAGCAGAGCCATCTCAGGAGAGCATGCATAGGTGTTGCCACATATTTTATTACTTTCCCTGAAAATACCCTCCCACATCTCATGGATTTTTGTGCAGGACCACCAGACATGAAAAAAGGTAACTTTTTGGGAACAACATCTCCAACAAGCATCGGATATGCCAAGAAAAAAACGAGCAATTTTATCAGGGGTCCGATACCAACGAGAAAGAACTTTATATCCATTCTCTTGGATACGGACGCAACGTGATAATTTATGAGGTGCTTCCAATAGCTTGGAGATCTCTGTGGTTGAGACTTCCCTACCCAGGTCTCCTTCCCACATACCAACTATTGCTGGTTTTATCTACAGTGAAGGAGTCTTCAGCATCTTATATAGATATGAAATTAGTTTTTTAGGAGAATTCTCGCAAGCCACTCGTTTTTCAAACTCTGATAATTCACCCGAGGGGAGCTGTTTAATAACTGGAAGCAAACTCTTTTTAATACCTTCACAAAGCAAAGTGGAGTTAGGCGGTAGAGAAAGTTTAGTTGATAAGTCTCCATTCGGCAAAATGTTACCCGTGTTGTCCCTGAAGTCTAAGACCGCAGTGGACAAAGATTTGGTCACAGCTGGGAGACTTTCTCTAAACTCCTTCGGGGTCATTGCAATGATATCTCTAATCTGTAAAAGTCTAGAAGGGTACATGATGGCTTTGAATGACTGTAAGAACCAGTCCCATACCTTCAATGTTTGTCTCATAATGGGACTAAGGTCTGGGCCAGGAGGAAGTATTTTGTCGGACAAAAGCAAGGATCTGAGAGAGGTATAGCTCTCATGTAGGACTCTGGGTCCGGTAGACCAATACCACCATAACCTTTAGGCTTAGACAGAGTTTGAAAGGAAATGCGACTCTTCTTCCCTTGCCAAATAAACCTATGAATAAGGCTATTTAAGGAGAGGAAGTATGACCTAGGGACTAAAATAGGCAATGTTTGCATCAGGTATGTTAGCTTAGGAATTATTAGTGACATGACTAGATTTTTTTCTCCCAAACCATGATAGATAAGGGGAGTCCAAGGTAATTAATTGAGTAGTTATGGATTGTAATAAAGGTTTGTAATTAAGAGAAAACAGATCATGTAACTGTGGGGACAATTTCATGCCTAGATAGGTGAGATGTTGTAATGTCCAATTAAAAGGGGAGTCAAGTTGAAGTCCTTGAAGTTGGAAACCACCCCAAATGAGAGCAACAAATCCGAAATCAAAGGCATGGCTTGTATAGGGTTGGTAATTAAGAGCAAAAGATCATCTGCAAACGCAACCAGCTTATGTTCCTGGTGACCTACAGTATCTTTAGGCCTCTGATATTCGTTTCCTGTCTAAAGGTCTACATCAGGGTCTCCATTATAAGAACGAAAATCAATGGTGAGAGCGGGCAGCCCTGCCTGGTGCCATTTCTAATAGGAAAGGGAGTAGATACTGTACTGTTAACCAAGATGGAAGCGGAGGAATGGGTGTACATAGCGAAGGTGGCATCAATAAAAGGGGAAGGAAACTGAAATTTAAGAAGTACTTTTCTGATATACAGCCAATCTATTCTATCAAAAGCCTTCTCAGCATCAGTGCCAAGAAGGACTAGGGGAATACGTGTACATGAAGCATAAAAAAGGGATGCCAATACTTTAGTCGTATTGTCCTTGCACTCCCTACCCAGGACAAACCCAGCTTGATCTGTATGTATCAACTGTGGAAGAAGCTTTTGCAGTCTTGAGGCTAACATTTTAGCCAAAAGTTTAAGGTCAATATATGGTAAAGAAATCGGACGGTAATTGGCACATGATGAGGGATCTTTACCCTCTTTATGGATTAGAGTAATGGAAGCATGGGTCATATCTGGGGACAGGGCAACATTGTTAAGCGCGAGATTGTAGATGGGAAGAAGGTGGGGAATCAAAATGTCTTTGAAGGTGGAATAATAAACAATGGGTAAGCCACCTGGGCCGGGGCATTTGACTCTAGGGGAGGATTTAATAGCCCTTTCTAATTCCGCTTGAGTGAAAGGTTTGGCTAATGTGTCTTTTTGAGAGGGGGATAAAATTGGCAGTTTGATATTTCTTAAGAAATCGTCAATCAGTAAGCTTTTGTCATTGGAGGTAGTATTAGGAGAGGTAGCCTGTAAGTTATATAATGACTTATAAAACAGTTGGAATTGTCCAGCTATTTGAGTGGAAACAAAAATACGGTCTCCATTTTGGGAGGCAAGGAACGGAACAAAATTTGATTGTTTCCGTCTCTTGATTCTACTCATCATAAACTTAGACGCTTTATTGCCATGAGCAAAAAACTTCTGTTGAGATGACAGGAAGTACTTTGCGGAAGTGGCATTCAACATATTCTTGAGTTCCGTCCTCAAAGTAGCTAAAGAGGTTTGGTGTTGGAGTGCAAGTGAGCGCTTGTGGGCTTTTTCAAGGATATGTATTTGTGATAAGAGGGACTCAATCCTCGCGTTAGACATCTTTTTAATATAAGAGCCCAAACTAATAAAATGACCCCTGATATATGGTTTATGTGCATCCCACAGTACTTGTGGGGAGATCTCAGATCTAAAGGGAGAAATACTATAAAAGGAGTTTTGAAATGCGGGACCTGTTGCTCTCATTGACAATTAATGTTAATTTAATCTCCATCTTGGCGTCTTACCTCCTTTTGAAGCTGGGGAGAGTGAGACATATACAGGAGCATGGTCCAAAAGGGTCATACTTCCAATCCTTGTCGCCACACAGTCACGCAGGTGCTCTTTGGAAACAAACAAATAGTCGAGTCTACTATAGGAATTGGAGGCTGCGGAATAAAAGGAGAAGTCAATTACTTCGTGATGAAAACATCTCCAAATATCTATCAATCCCACCTCTTCCAATTTTGTTTTAAGAGATTTTAAAGCTCTGTATGAGATGGCCGAATGCCCAGAGGAAGTGTCTTGCAGTGGATCCAGTACCAAATTTAGATCCCCACCCATAACTATCACCCTTCACCAAAGGTCTTAAGGATATCCAAAACCTGAAGGATCCAATTAACTTGGTCTTGGTTAGGGGCATAAAAATTTGCAAAGGTATAAGTACAAGAGTCAATCATACCCTTTACTATGATATAGCGACCCTCCGCATCCTGAGTGTGAGAGATATATGTAAAGGGGAAACCTTTTTTGAATCCAATACTGACCCCCCCTGGATGCGGGGCCATCCGCACTACAGTGGTACCATGTTGAATAATGAGAAAAAGAGAGGTTAGGATAGCTGTTCGTCTTAAAGTGCGTCTCTTGCAACATAATAATAGAACAGCATTCCTTCTTCAGCAAGGAGAAGATTTGGCATCTCTTAGCTGGGGACCTCAAACCTTTGACATTATATGATACAATATTTAACTCAGTCATGGAAAAAAGTTGAAGGTAGTACTAGGAATTGCTTCAAACAGTTTTCCACCTCTACCTCAATACATAGATCTGGGTATGATATTAGGTAAACTAAACAAAATGACAACTAACATCTTAGAAGAACTAAAATTGTACAGAAACAGCACATTTAGCACAAACAGCATCTTAAGATGGTACAGAAAAAGTCAATATTCCTGAGGGGGAATAGTAATGGACAAACAATCCAATTGAACTGCCCTATACAAAAACAGGAGCTACTAGGCTATGTAGAATACCAAAAGACAATTATGTCCTGATAGGTACAAGGTGGACCAAGAGAAGAAACAGAATAAGATACAGGCCAAGGGAGGCTAAAGACGGAGTATAGAGGAGAAGTAAGAGCCAGGAAGCAAGATAAAAATAAATTAAGAATAACACCCTATGTAGCCAATTTCAAAGAAGGGATATGAGTCCAATATAATACCGGACCCCATCAAAGCCGAGACAAGGCAGCACTTCAGAGAAACCCGCTCTGAAAAACTAACAGAAAAAAGATTATAAGACAAAGGGAGGAGGAGTCAAGGGAGACTCAGAAAAGTAGAATAGTATAGTAGAAAAGGCAAGGAGATATAAGGCTAATTCCAGCAGAGAGGAGAAGTGATATGGATCCTTAGGGCCTAGCAAGATCTTCAAGAGTTCATCCAGGTTATTCTCTTCGGGGTGAGACCACCGGTACGTCTTCTGCTGCTTTGATGTTTAGGTGTTGAGACTCTTTCCCAAGGTGAGATTTTGGGTAACTCAGGTAGTTGGGTGAGATCTTTGACAATATCCCAATTTTCAATGCCCAGAAGGGCAATATCCATAGCTGAGTATGCCTCTTGTAGGTCATCATATGAAGTGATGGCAATACGTCTTCCAGAGAAATTAAAGATGATACCAAAAGGAAAAGACCACCTGTATGGTATTTTCTTGCTTCTTAGGAGATCAGTTAAGGGCTTTAGAATTCTTCTTTTTTGCAGAGTAGAGGCTGAAAGATCCTGGAAAATCGCAATAGAGGCTTCCCCTAATTTGATGTTAGAGTCATTTTTGGTCATATTTAGGATCAATTCTTTGTCCTGATAATTCAAAAATCGGCATATGATGTCTCTTGGGCGATCTGTTTCTTTAGGTCAAGGCCTCAACGTGCGGTGAGCTCGCTCAATAATTATAGCTGACCCCTTATCCTCACCCACCAAGGAGGAGATTATTTGTCTTATGATGGCCGGGACATCTTCAGGTATGTTAGATTCAGGGACTCCTCTGAAGCGAAGGATATTTCTCCTACCTCGGTTCTCCTGATCTTCTAGTGCAGCATAGATAGCGTTGAAGTGGATTTGGTACGCTGCTAGGCGTTGGGAAACAGCCTCACTATGGTCCACAACTGTGGCCTGTGCCGACTCCAGAGCTTCCACACGGTATCCCACTTGCCTTATTTCCTGGGTAAGTGAAGCAATTTCGTTCTTCAGTGGGCCCAACTCCTCTTCCAGCACTTGCCTGATGAATCTCCTAGAAACAGGCAGGCCGCGCGAATCATGGCTTTGGTCTCCCTCACTTTCGGCTTCTGAGCCGCCTTCGGCTGGGAACTCAGCGGCTTCTCCTAAGTTCATCGCCATCTTGGATTCCTTGACCGCCAAAGCAGCAGGGGATTTCTTTAGAAACTTTGCCATACCACCCGCAGTATTTGCCGACTTCACCGCAGCAGGGTGCTCTCCTTGCTTTGCTCCACCGATTTTTACCATGATATTGCCAAAAAGCTAAAGATAGCGAGAGTTAGGGTAGTGAGAATCACAGAGCTCAGACAGACGCTGCCATTCAGCTCCTGAGTACTTTAGTTTCTGAGGGCATAATACTTTATGCTAACATTCCTGGTATCCAGTTTTTATCAATTTATTTGAAACCAGCTGTTATCTACAACTAAATGTCAGTTGTCCCAGGACTCAGATACAGAAGTGAGTGGATAGTAGGTGATGTAATGGGCTACAAGACACAACATAAATTGTTACTAGTACGTATGTATATTGACAACATGCTGTGACTAGTATATCAACATGCTAGTGTGATTCCAGTACTGTGGTGACACAGAAAATGCAGCAGAAGGGTCTATGTGTATCTGCTACCCTTCATTACAGACTTCACAGTACCGAAGTTGATCTTGCATGGTATTTAGAATTTTGGGCAACACAGTGCTTCAGTGGTTAGCATTGAAGCCCAGCAGTGTTGTACTGTAGTCCTAGGTTTGCATCCAGCCATGGACAACATTTGCGTGGAATTTGTATGTTCTCCCCATGTTTCCACGAGTTTTCTCTGGTTTCCTCCCACACTCCAAAGACATAGAGATAGGGAACTTAGATTGTGACCCCCAGTGGGAACAGTGTGAAGCGCTGTAGAATATAGCAGCCCTATATAAGTGTTAAAAAAATTTTGAGTGAGAAACCTTTTGAGAGGAAAGATAATTATTTATTTGAATTTTCAGATATTAGTGTCATGACATCAGTAAGCCAGAGGAGTTCAAGCAGCTGTGAGAACCATTCTTGACAATTTTTCTTTAAGAACCCAGGGAAGCACTCAGGTTCAACCTTTTAAAAAGACATTTTCACAAACAATGGGGGAGAGTTATCAAACTGGTGTAAAGTAGAACTGACTTAGTGGCCCATAACAACCAGTCAGATTTCATTTTTCACAGCTCCTTTGTAAAATGAAAGGTGGAATCTGATTGGTTGTTATGGGTAGCTAAGCCAGTTTTATTTTACACCAGTTTTATAAATATCCTCCAATGTTTCCAGTGCAGGATTGAAGTCATGTGCAAACACCCACTGCACAGACACCACCAACTTCCCATATCCCACTCAGTCATATTTTTCTGTCTACGCTTCAGCTATAACTTATGCCAGTTTCTGGAATATGTAATAGTAAATTTGCTTGGCCCTCTTGCTAAGCCAGCCTCTTTTCTCACAACTTTAGGAAAGTGTTGAACACTCAAAGTCACAAATTATGGCACAAATATGACATGCCCCATTATTTGTGACTTTTTATGACCCATAAGTGGAGTAAAAACTTTAGGAAATTCCCCTCACGATGCTTAGAATTGAAGCCAAAAAGTTCAAGTTTGGTTTTGTCAGACCAGAAACTCTTGTTTATCACAGTCTGAGAATGAATTAGCTGCTTTTCTGGAAGCTCTAGACTGGCTTTCATGTGGCTTTTACCAATGAGAGGCATCTTTCTGGCCACAGTGCCATCCCCTCAGAAGTAGTGACTGTGAAATTACGTTAAGGTGGCATTGTGGTCTGTACCTATCTATACTTGTACTTCTTTGTTAGGGTGCTAGCACAGTAGTGATTATATATTGCCACTTTGGAGTCAGTTTGCCATCGGTTTATATTGTGCAATTGATCCTTTTATATTTAGCTTTTTTTCTATGTTACAGTGGTTTTGGTTTTAAGGATTTTAAATTATTACTTACTATGTGATTAAATAAAGATTATGGTAGGTTTTATTTTGGAGGCTTCTGTGTGGTGCTAAATACTGTATTTTGGAGTCTATATGTACATGTTGGTAACGCCCAGCATTTATGGTTTGGTTATCAAACCCTTTCTAAATAGATGTGTCACTGTGCCATAAAGCCCAGATTGGTGAAATCCTGCAGTGATTGTTGACCTTCTGGAAGTTTCTTCCATCTGCGCACAGGTTCTTTGGTGCTCAACCACAGTAACAATTGGGTTCTTGGACAGCTCTCCTACCAAGGCTCATTGTCAGCTATGAGACCATATATGGACACGTGTGTGTCTTTCTAAATCATCTCTAATCAATTGAATTTACCAAAAGTGGACTCTGATTATCTAAAAAAAACTCAAAGATCAGGAGAAATGGGAAGCCCCCCAAGCTAAATTTCAAACTAATGCAGACAATACATTAGTAATCCACCGCTTCTGGATTGCAAGGTGGTTGCAACCCCTGGAAAAGAGCAGTGTATAATGTGATGGAAAAATAAATCAAGCCAGCAAAAGAGATAGTATGGACAATCACAATACATTAGTAAGTTCCTTCTATCCTCTGTCTACATGAGAAATGCCATTTGTTGAAATTTTTATTCTTTTTCACTGTGGACATATAGTGAGAGCAGAATGGCCAAAATGTTCCAATATGTATTTTCTTGGTTTATAAGCACAAATAACTCGATCATTATAAGTGAAAGATGAATGATTTTAGATAAGGGTTGATGAGTGTAAATGGACAACACCTAGTGTAGATTACAGGGTACTAATTATATAGTACATTATTGTGAGAGGTAAATTTATAACATCTGGTAAATAGTAACATACTGTAGTTAATAAGGTTGAAAAAGATATGTTCATTAAGTTCAACCAAGGGACAGAAGGGGACGCAAATTTTAGAAAACGGAGTGAGAGCCGGATTTCTACACATTTTCATAAACATTAATGTCATTTACTTTTAAGAATTTATTTAGGCCGTTTTTAAAACTGCCCACTGTTCATGTCCTGAGGTAGACTATTCCACTGATTCGCAGTTCTCAAAGTGAAGCCTTGATGCCTCTGGAGACACATTTTTCAGCAGTGCACCTTTGTTTTTTGAGGGGATTTAACACGGAACAGCTTTGCAACATATTTTTTGTATGGCCCATTTATATATTTGTATAGGTTAATCATGCCCCACCCCTTAGACATCTCTTCTCAAAACTAAATAAATTTAGTTCTTTTCATCTTTCCTTAGATCCACTAAGCCCCTTATCAGTTTAGTTGCTCTCCTTAGTCCTCTTTCTCCAGCTACAGAGCATCATTTCTATGGACTGGTGCCCAGAACTGCATATTTCAGATGAGGCTGCACCAAAGCTTTGTAAAATGGTAATATTACATTCCTTACCTGTGAGTCCATGCCTCTTTTAATCCATGACAATATCCTGCTAGCCTTAGAAGCAGCTGATTGACATTGTATACTGTTATTTAATCTATGATCTACAAGAACAACCAATTCCTTCTCCATAATTGACTTTCCAAGTATTACTTCCCCCAGGACATATGAAGCACAGAGATTATTACTACCCAGATGCATAACTTTACATTTATCAACATTGAACCTAATTTGCAGTGTTGATCAAGCACCGTAGTACTCGGGTGCTTGGGTCGAACACTAGGTGGTGCTCGAGTGCTTGACCGAGCACCTGAGCACAATGGAAGTCAATGGGAGAACCCGAGCACTAAACCAGGCACCCCCTGCTCTGAAGAGGGGAGGGTGTCTGGTTCATAGGGGAAGTTGAGAAAATGGTGGAAATATCACTGAAATGGTTTGGGAACAGCATGGGGAGGATGTCTGGATGCATCTTGGACAACAAAGTCGTTGCTGGGAACGAGTATTATGCCACTTTTACGGAATGACAATAATACCCCCCAAAACCGAAGATAAAATTGATTTTAGAGGAAATATTGTTAGGAAACATATATTTACTTGTACATAAAGTGCAAGTGCTGCCAAAAATTACAAGGAAGAGACACTCCGATACAACCGGTATATCGTATAAAAGAGGGCCTCATTCACATTGTGGTACAATTGTTCATGTCGTGGGACTCCTACACTCATAAAGCCTATGCACAAAGTGAAAGGGCTGCCAAAAATTACAAGGAACAAGCACTCCAATACACAGATAATGTCACCTTGATTAGCGGCAGAAAAAAATACACAGGATTTCAGGTATTTAGGATACAGAAACGTTATAATGCCCACGCAACACAGGTAATGTCGCCTTGATTAGCAGCAGAAAAAAATTACATCGGATGTCAGGTATATAGGATACAGAAACATTATAATGCACAAGCAACACAGGTAATGTCGCCTTGATTAGCGGAAGAAAAAAGGACACCGGAGGTCAGGTATTTAGGATACAGAAACGTTATAATGCACACACAGCGCAGATAATGTCGCCTTGATTAGCGGCAGAAAAAAATACACAGGATTTCAGGTATTTAGGATACAGAAACGTTATTATGCACAGGCAACACAGGTAATGTCGCCTTGATTAGCGGCAGAAAAAATGACACCGGATGTCTGGTATATAGGATACAGAAACGTTATAATGCACACACAGTGCAGATAATGTCGCCTTGATTAGTGGCAGAAAAAAATACACAGGATTTCAGGTATTTAGGATACAGAAACGTTATTATGCACAGGCAACACAGGTAATGCCGCCTTGATTAGCAGCAGAAAAAATTACACCGGATGTCAGGTATGTAGGATACAGAAATGTTATAGTGAACAAGCAACACAGGTAATGTCGCCTTGATTAGTGGCAGAAAAAAATGACACCAGATGTCAGGTATTTAGGACACAGAAACGTTATAATGCACCCCCCAAAAAAAAATAAAAAATATATATATTGCAACCAGATATAATAGCCCTTAAAAGGGATTTTGGGTCTTTTCAACAGAAAAACTAGCCCTGCCTAGCCAATTTCTATCCCTACACTATCTGTCCCTCCTTGCAGCAGCTCTCCCTGACTAAAACTGAGCCGTGTCACATGTCACCGGGTGCTATATAGCACCCAATGACGCGTTCCCGGCCAGCCAATCACTGTAATGCCAGTAGCCAACATGGCTACGGCATTACAGTGAATGCCTGTACCTCCCCGCACGCTAATTGGCTAAATATCGTGCGGGGAGGGGACTCCAGCATGGCGCTCGAGCACACGCTGTGTTCAGCCGAACACCACGATGTGCCGAGCATAGCCATGCTCGAATGAATATATTATTCGGCCGAGCATGCTCGCTCAACCCTACTTATTTGCCAAGTTGATGCCCAATCACTCAGTGTCCAAGTAATCTTGTAGTTTTTGAACATCTTCCATAGACTGCACAGTACTACATAGCTTGGTGTCATCTGCAAAAATAGAAAAGATATCATTAATAAATAAATTAAATAATAGCACTGAACCTTGGGGTGCACCACTTATAATCTGGGACCATTCTTAATAGGAATCATTGACCATGACTCTCTGGACACGGTCCTTCAGCCAGTTTTCAATCCAATTACAGACTATACTTTCTATGTCTATATGTCTATATACTTTATTTTACCTATTAAATGTCTACTGCATGAGGGACAGTATCAAATGCCTTTGCAAAATCCAGAAACACTACATCCACAGCCGCCCCGCTATCCAGGCTCCTACTCACCTCCTCATAAAAACAAATCAGGTTAGTCTGGCAACTTTTGTCCTTGGTAAGCCCATGCTGGTTATCACTTATGATATTATTTACAGTAACATACTCCAGTATATAGTCCCTTAAAAGTCCTTCAAATATTTACCCAAAACAGAAGTTAAACTCACTGGTTTACAATTACCTGTCAAGAATCTAGAGCACTTTTTGAGTATGGGCACCACATTTGCCTTCCACCAGTCACTTGGCATTGTACCAGTACCTAGAGAAGCTCTAAAAGTTATAAACAGGGGCACAGCAACTGACCTGAGTTCTTTGAACTCTTGGCTGTAATCCATCTGTACCCAGAGCTTCATTCACATCTACCTTATATATCTTAGACCATATCTACAGTTATCTAGTCGAGTACATTACTGAGCATACTAACAGCCCTGGTGCCACCAGTATCAGCTCCTTTCTCTTTTTTTGTACATGTATATACAGAACTAAATAAACCATTTAATAACTCTGCCTTTTCCTTATGTTCAGTGACCCCCCTCACTTTTCCGTTATTTAGGAGACCTGCCTGCTGTGACCTTAGTTTTGTAGCACTTTATTAAGCCATTTCTAATTTCAAAGGCTCTGCATTGTTAGAAATTACCAGATCCAGCAAAGTATCACCCCTGGTGGGAGCTTCCACTAGCTGGCCCATAAAGTGGTCCTACAGCAAGCTGAGGAAATTTCTCCTCTCTGTAGTTGAGGAAGAACCATTACCTCAGTCAATATCCGGGAAGTTAAAATCCCCCATTATGACTACTGTACCAGCCTGTGCACCCCACTCTGTTTGGTTAAACAGCTGAACTTCTATCTCCTCTTTGATATTAGGGGTCTATAGATTACACCAAGCATTATTTTTTCAGAATTTATTTCCCTTTGTAATTAGACCCATATGGTTTCAACATCCTCACCATCAATTGCTTCTTTCACACTCACCTTCATATCACTCCTCACATACAGGCACATGCCTTTTCTATTTACACTGTGTTTCCTAAAGAGTATAAAACTCTGAATATTAGCAGTCCAGTGTTGCTGATCCTGGGCTTTCATCCCTAATATCAGCCAAGTAGGCATATTTACTAGGGCATTCCAGCTCAAGACTAGCCCCCTGGCACTTTTCCCTCTACCCCTTCTTGTAATATTAACCCAACTACTGACCCTGTAGTGCTGATCTTACCCTCCTCCACCCACCTTCATTTCACTGACCCCTGAAATGATGCCTGCACAGCGAAGTATAATCCTCTTTCCAGGTTTGAAATGCTTCTATGTGTTATGCTTCTATGTGTTGCAAGCTGCACATTTAGATCCAGAATCTGGGTTTCCAAATATGCAACATGCTTGCATCTAATGCAAATGTATTCACCCTCAAATGGCTCAGGAAAGAACACTCGGCAGCATTGCCCATGTTTAACTCGTACAGTACCAGCACAGTACATGACTGACTATGTTCAAAATACCAGCGCTGTAGCCAAGGTGCTCTGATCGGGTGGGCCCAGGAGCTGCGCCCGCCAGGTCAGCTGCAGGGGTCTGGTAGTTACAGATAGCCGGACCCCTGCTGTATGTGCCGGCATCGGTGAAAACACTGATGCCTGTGCATTAACCTTTGCACTGCCGCGATCAGCGCTGACCACGGCACTTGCAGTATCCTATCGGGCTGCGATGTCCATCCCCGTGTTGCTGTGACGGCGACCCGATGGCAGAGAAGGCAGCCCGATGCCTTCCTTAAGCATCGTGGCTGCCTTCCATGAGAGCCTATGAGATCCAGTCTGCCCGGGATGCAGTCTGTAAGTGTATTACATTAAGTAATACACTTACAGTCAATGCATTACAATACTGAAGTATTGTAATGCATTGTAAAAGTGATCAGACCCCCAAAAGTTTAAGTTCCAGAGTGGGACAAAAAATAAAGTGAAAAAAGAAGTTAAAAAAGAAAGTTTTACAAAAAAAAAATTCAAAAAGTTTCAAGTAAAAAAAGTGTCCTTTTCCCAAAATAAAGTAAAAAAAAATTGTAAAAAATAGGGAAAAAAGTAAAGTAGACATATTATAAATTGCTGTGTCTGTATTGACCGGCTCTATAAAAATATCACTGTAAAAAATAAAAAAAATGTGTCAAAAAAGTCATTTTCTGGTCACCTTGCCTCACAAGCCGTAATACCAGGCGATAATAGTGTAATACCAAGCGATCAAAAATCAAAAAGCCGTATTTAGCCTAAAATGGTACCAATCAATCATCTCATCCTGCAAAAAATGAGACCCTATCTAAGACAATCGGCCAAAAAATAAAAAAATAGAGCTCTCAAAAAATGGCAACACGAAAACAAGATTTTATTCCGTCTTTAAGGCTTTCACTGTGTAAAACTTAAAAAATAAAATAATAGACATATTAGGCATCACAGCATCTGTAACAACCTGCTCTATGAAAATATCATTGCCCCCTCAGGTTAAAGCTGTAAACAATTTTTTTAAAAAAAACTATGCCAAAACAGCCATTTTTTAGCACCTTGCCTCACAAAAAGTGTAACTCCAAGCGATCAAAAAGTCTTATGTACCAAAAAATTATACCAATCAAACTGAGATCTCATCCCGCAAAAAATGAGACCCTACCTAAGACAGTCGCCAGAATAAAAAATATATATATGGCTCTCAGAAAATGGCAATACAAAACCTAGATTTTATTCTGTTCAAAAAGGTTTTCACTGTGTAAAACTTAACAAAAATAAAAATGATAGCCATATTAGGTATTGCCGGGTCCGTAACAACAACAAATATCACATGAGATGGCCCCTCAGGTGAATGCTGTAAAATTTAAAAAAACTATGTCAGTACAGCCATTTTTTTCAACTTGCCTCACAAAAAGTGTTATACCAAGCAATCAAAAAGTCTTATGTACCCCAAAATGGTACCAATGAAAACATCACCTCATCCCGCAAAAAATTAGCTCTCACATAAAACAATCACTTAAAAAATAAAAACCAATACCACACGTAAACTAATCCATCAAAATCTGCGCAGCAAAAGCCATATGATGCTCCTTCCGTTCTAAGTCCTACCATGTGCCCCCATAGCCATTTACCACCACATATGGGGTATTACTGTATTCAGGAGAAAATAGGTAACAAATTATAAGGTGCCTTTTCTCCTGTAACCCCTTGTGAAAATGAAAAATTTGGGGCTAAAGCAACATTTTATTGGAAGAAATGAAACTTTTCATTTTCACAGCCCACTAATTCCATAAAACGCTTTGGGGGTCAAAGTGCTCAGTACCCCCTTAATATATTCTTTAAGGGTTGTAGTTTCCAAAATAGGGTCACTTTTTGAGGGTTTGCACAGTAGGGGTATGTCAGGGTCTCTTCAAATACAAAATGGTGCCTAAAAATCATTCTAGCAAAATCTGCTTCCAAAATCCATATGGCACTCATTTCCTTCTGACCACTGACATATGCCCATTTACCACCATATATGGGGTATTTCTGTAAACTGCAAAATAAGAGTAATATATATTGAGGTTTATTTAGCTGTTTACCTTTGCTGTGTTGCAAGAAAAAATTTGATTAACATAAAAAAAAAATCTACCAAAAAAGTGACATTTTGAAATTTCACCTCCATTTTCCTTTAATTCTTGTGGAACACCTCAAGGGTTCACAACGTTTGTAAAATCAGTTTTGAATAATATGAGGTGTGTAGTTTATGGGTGGTTTCCATTACGTAAGCCCCTCAAAATCACTTTATAACTGAATTGGTGCTCAAAAAAATGCTTTTGGAAATTTTGTTAAACATTTGAATTGCTTCTAAACTTCTAAGCTTTCTAACGTTCTAAAAAAATAAAATGACATTTACAAAATGATGCCGACAGAAAGGAATGTTAAGTAATACATATTTTATGAGGTATCACTTTCTGTTTTAAAAGCAGAGAAATTGAAATTTTGAAAATTGCTAATTTTTCAACATTTTTGGTAAATTTGGGATTTTTTTCGTAAATAAAGGTGAAATATATTGACTCAAATTTATGACTGTCATGAAGTACAATGTGTCATGAGAAAACAATCTCAGAATGGTTTGGATAAGTAAAAGTGTTCCAAAGTTATTACCACATAAAGTGACACATGTCAGATTTTCAAAAACGGGATTTAAGGTGAAAAGTGACTTGGTAGTGAAGGGGTTAAGTGGGTATGAACAGTAAAGAAAGAAAACAAACAGGAAACATGAATTTAAATTTAGACCCATGTCTGCTGTAATTGGAAAACTTGCTAGAATCAAGCAAACAATGCTCAAGTAAACTCTATCAAACCTTGGTTCCAATGTGCATGTGTTGAACTATGGCCTACAGTTAAAGGGAGTCTGTCATCTCATTTTCACTTATATAACTAAGAGCACTGCCCCACACAAGATAGCATACACATCCCAGACATACCTGTGTGCAGTCTGTGTCTGTATTACATGTCCAGGAAAAGCACTTTTATTCTGCTGGAAAACAGCTCCCAAGTCCGGCTCTGCTGCTGCAAGTGTCCAAAGCAAACCAGACTGAAGAGGGGAGGGCTGCTTCATATCTTGGGATTGGTAGCAGATAGAAAAACTGGTTCTGACCTTCTTTGAAAGCTGGTATTCCAACCTTTAAAATAATACCAAAATAAGCATTATATACAGTAGAGATGAGCGAATCATTCAAAAAATTATTCGCCGAACTTTTCCTAAGATTCGTATATTCGACGAATAGATTAGTTTTATTTGTGTACAAAATAAACATTATTATGTGCTATTAGCGAACATTTGCAAACTAAAAAAGTACGCAACTTCATTTAAAAAAGTACGCAACTTCTTAGAAGACGTACGCATGAGTGTACAAATGGCTTACGAATCCTCAGCGTACTTTTGTCTACGCAATTACGTAATACGTAGGCACGTACGAGGAGAGGCCACGGCGTGCACTCCTCAGAGGCAGAGCGAATATTTGAAAATGGCATCCAGACGATCCTCATCATTTAGCTCTGCTGCACAGCTGAAATACATAGTCTGGCTGATGGACCACCAGGATTACGATTTACGATGGCACACACCACCACCCGAACTTGCATAAAAAGGAGGTGATCCAGCAGGTGATCCGAGGCTTGCGCCATCGTTTCGACACCTTGCGGACCCCGGGCCAGATCCAGCGTAAATGGTCAGATCTGAAATCGCCCTCAGAGGCAGTATGTATATTTGAGGTAGAACAAGTAAGGTGCTGTCTATCCAGCTAAGTGCATAGTACAACCATCCACCATACAATAAAGTGAATATGCGGACACATTGCGGTACCTGTAAAGAAATACACACAATGGGCAACATACTTGAAAACGTTGCTGAAAGGTAAAAACATTAGTGCAAACAATCCAGTGCAAACAATATAGTGCAAATACATTATAGGTATAATGTAAACATTTTAAATATCACCTACCTAGTATGCTCACGGACACGTTTAAATCTCTTTTCTTCTGATGCTTGTCATAGAACTGGAGCAGAGTCCCAAACTCAGTTGCAATTTGTAATCCACATAGGTAAAATTGTAATCCAAATGGGCAAAAAAATAGCAGCAAAGGTTCCTTAACCCTTACACTCGCACGTGCGGCGGGCACCATGGCCAGCAAGTCTCTGCTGTTTCTAACAGCAGAGACTTGCGGGTACTTACCGCCATCGGCGGTTTTCTCTTCAGCAATTAGATGACGTGATCACATGAGATCGCGGCATCTAGTAGCGCAAAAACCCGGAAGCGTATGCTTCCGGGTGCTGTACAGACGCCCCATGTGGTCAAATGGGGTGTCTGTACACGATCTGAAAGCTGTAAACCTCGCTGATGAGGTTTACAGCTTTCAAAGTGCAATTCTTATTCTGGCCACTAGATGGCAGGCCAGGATAAGAAATGAGCAAATTCGGTTTTTAATTCAAAATTAAAAAGCCCTGATTGCTCATAAAGAAAAAATAAAAAACACAATCTATTTGCTCATATTTGAGCTTTAAAATAATCACAAAAAATTAAAAAATGTTAAAAAATATATAAAAAATAAAAAAATATAAAAGTTTAAATCACCTCCCCTTTCCATATAATTAAAAAATAAATACCTAAATAACAATAAATATAGACATTATGGGTATCACCGTGACTGAAAACGCCCGTACTTTTAAAATATATAAAAATTCCAATACGGCAAATTGTGTGGCGGAAAAAAAACGGCAAAATGGCAATTAAAAAATAAAAAGTGATCAAAAAGTCATACACACCCCAGAATGGTATCAATAAAAAGTTCAGATTGCCCCGCAAAAAATGAGCCCCCATACAGCTCCGTACACATAAATACCAAAAAGTTATAGGGGTCAAGATAATTATTTTATCACTATCAAAACACAGGAAAAAACTATACATATTAGGTATCGCCGGAGTTGTACTGACCAGTAGAATGAAAGTAACTGGTCAGTTTTAATGAACATCGAACACTGAAAATAAAAAACCCGTAGAACTGTAGCGGAATAGAGTTTTTTTTGCAATATCACTCGATTTGGAACTTTTTTCCCGCTTCCCACTACACCATATGCAATATTAAATGGTGGCGTTGGAAAGTACAACTTGTCCCACAAAAAACAAGCCTCATACAGCTATGTGAACATAAAAATAAAACAGTTATGGCTGTTTGAAGGCAGGGAGCGCAAAACGAAAACGCAAAGCCAAAGGGTTAAAAAACCCTCTTTCAAGGGGCTCCCCAATAACCTGAAAAGGGGGAAAAAAGGGATGAGGCGCACGTATGCGCAACTTTTTAAAAACTTTTGTTTTGATGGGGGGAGTCCTGACAATCCATGTCCATCTGGGTGAGGACAAACGCAGGGCAACAAAAATAAAAACAAACGCCAACTAGTGCTCACCCTTCAGGTTAAGTCCACGTTGTGGCTCCCATAAAAGCTGCAGGATCATTACTTAAGGGCCAGCAGGTCCTCTTCACTGCTGCTGGAGCTAAAAGACATGAGAGGGCGCTCCTGCCTCATGAAAGCGACACTGGCTGCGGCAGCAGACCCCCACCGACCTCTTAGGGATGGTCTTGGTAGTAACCGGGTGGTCACACTCGCAAGGGCCATGGCAGCTTAGGCCTTGCCCATTACCTTGTAGTGGCCAGATTCTTCCAGCGGGATACAAGGTGACAGAATCTCCGGCTGTAAGGGCTCTGGTAACGGTCTTCCGCGAGCGGCGGACTGTGCAGCCTGCACCTGCCATGGCAGTTGGTATTGTACCACCGATGGCTGGTACACAAAACTGTTGGTGGTCATCTGTCCCACATGAAGGATCGGCGGCAGTGGCAAATCTGGTATCAGGGGTTCCAGCTGAGCTTGGGATTTCTCCTCAGATCGCAGAGTCCCATCATAAAAAAGCATACTTACCTGTTCTGGCCGCCGCTGTCCTCAGGCTCCGCGCTCCACTATCTGGCCCCCATCCCTTAACCACCATAAATCACGAACAACTAAAAAGAAGTAAATATAAACTTAATTAAATATATATGATGTATAATAACACTTGCAATATACTAATGACGAACATGGAAACACTTACCTGTCACATACACAATATAAAATATTAACAAATCCAGTAACTATCTAATGAAAAATGAAAAAATAAAACAAGTTGTGAATATATTATACACTAAATAATACACACTTACCAGCATATTTAATTAAATCACCCCACTGAAATCCCACACTAGACCTCACTGACACAAAGCACCAAAAAGCAGCAGTTGAAAGTCCTTTTTACCTATTTATTATTTTATTCTCTATGCCACATATGTCCATTGTATCTACTTATAACCCATCCATTTGATGCTACTACATATCTATTGATAATAATTTTCATTAAATCTAGCCTCCAAGAAAAATAAGACATATATCAGCATCGATTTGGATCCATGCCATCTCTTTGCTATTACCCAGCCCTTATCCCCTAATTACCAGTAATCACGAACAACTGAAATGAGGTAAACATAGATCCAATTAAATATGTATGATATATAATAACACTTACAATATACCAACGATGAATATAGAAACACCTATTCGTATTTATCTACACACTAAGTTAGAATAATAAGAAATGATTTAATGAAAAATGGAAAATAATATAAGTTAAGAACACTGGATATTTGAAAAATATGATACACCTATTAACATATAAAATCATACCACCACACTAAAATCTATTTCACTGACACAAAGCACCAAAAAGGCTGTAACAAACAGCAGTTGAAAGTATTTTTCCAATTATCTTTATTATTTATGTATGTTTTATTATTTTATTTTCTATATTATATATGTCCATTATATTTATTTATTACCCATTTATCTGATGCTACCATACCTCTATTGACAATAGTTTTTATGCAAACCAAGAAAACAAGAGAGATATTCATCTATACCGATCTGGATCCATATCACTTCTTTGCTATCACCTAACACACAACTACCAAGTCACTATTTAAGTTTGCCAGGTCCACAGTCCAACACTAATAGCCACTGAGGAAGGGGCAGGAGAATAAGCCCCGAAACGCGTTTGGCCATTTGAAGGACAGTACGGACACTGGCATCATAGATAGGAGCTATTCTGATATTGATAGACAGTTCTTAGACTTTTGAATAACTCCTTCTCTCTGAGTAATTATTATTTCAAACTTACAAGAAAACATCAGATCCTTTACCAGCACGTGGGACGCCACCAAAGTTACCGCCAAAGGGGAGACAAGCGCGCGCGAAAGCTGAATACCTCCGTGTCAATTACACAGAAGGTCAGCGCTTCCAACCAGTGATACCAAAGCGAAGAGCTAACGAAGCCGACACAGTGCTCCGGACATCGATCCTCGGCGGCTACATCGCTCCACAAGAGAACTCAGAAAGGAGGGGTAACGTACCAAACCAATACCTACCAAACTAATATGCTGGGATATTGAAACATCGTTATTATCAACACTGTAATTAAGCAGTAATAACACTGCACTTATACAGTAACAACACTATCTATGAACAAACAGATGGACAGCGTGACCATTAATTTTAATACAGAGCTATCCATGTGGATGTACATGTGACATTTGGAGCAAGGATACTCATCTTATAATTTTTATCATTTTCTTTTTATTTTTTCTATATTCATTTCTATTGCTACCTTTTTTATTGTTATTATTATTTTTTACTATTTGTTTATGCTGGCCAGCTGATAATTTTTGTAATATATTAAATATTGATCCATTTATACTTTTACCGTATTTATCTCTATACCTATACCGTATCTATACTCTACTGTCTATACATAGGAGAGACCCATTTAATAATTATACTCCTACAATACAGGTGGAGTGTGCTCATCCACAAACTATTATTTAATTCTCTGTGTTCCTTTGAATACAAACGGTCTGTGGGTACAGCCTGGATTAGAGCACCTCATTCCATTGATTTCTGGAGGTGAGCTACTCACATTCATTCAACTTGTCTGAAATTACGTTCTTTTTTACCCAGAGTTTTAGCTCCCACCTAGATAATCATGGACATCTGGGATTGTATTGACAAAAAATGCAAAAATGTTGAAAACTATGTATTCGATACAGCAAACAATATACAAACAACTACAAAATCTACAGATGATACCTTTAAAGAATTAGAGAAATTACTGTTGAAACAACTAAGACAGAGATGGGAGATAAAAACGTTGAATCAATGTATAGCTAATGACAATATACCAAAAGGTCTCATATTGAATAAAGACCTATATAATGAAGAGTTCCAACAAGAATGGAACACCTTCCTAAAAACCCAATCAACCATACTAGTAAAGATGATAATAAAAAGACGTACACAAATATTGACAGAAATTACTATAAAAATCAATGATCTCAAAATAATTACTGACAGTTTACCGCGTGATGAGGAATATAATAAATGGCAGGAAAGAATATGTAAAAGTTTAGATACTTTGGAAAAAGAAATTGTATACAAAAAGAATAGAAAAATGAGATGGAACACACAAAGGGAAGAGACAAGAGAGGACAACAGGACAACAAATAGTAACATCAATAACAGATCAAACAGAGCACAGGATGTAAATATTGAGGAAAGATACACGAGACATCCGACACATGATGGGAACACTAGGGAGAAACAAACAAGACACACAATACCCTCATATACAATACCAACTGCTAATAGATATGAACCTTTGAATAAACCGCTTTTTTTAGATCAAACACCCCCTCACCACAGAATCAGGACACACCGAAGATCACCACAAACACAAAGAGATGCACAAAGGAGAACACCATCACCAATACACAGATACAACCTCAGACACCGTCAGAATCACCAACACATGGAGAGACCGACACCACTAAGACACCAACCGGGTTTAGAACAGACACACTATCAGAACTATCAGCAACGCAATCAACAGATACAAAATTGTTACAACAATTACCCAGATCAAAGAAGGACACACTCACAACAACACGAAAGAGAACAAGACGAGGATTACGAAAGAACAAAAAGAACCAGACAACACAGGACACAGAATTAGACAATATAATAGTAAATCTCAGCAACACTTCACTAACAAAAACACAAACTAACCTTCTAAACAAAGGTTTAAAGTTTGCCCCCACTAGACAATTGGATAAATTCGGCACATACATTGGTGTCGAAAAATTTATCAGAAAGTTGTGCCTAAAGAAATACTATATGAAAAACCCCATACTCAAAACAACAGAAGAATATTCAACTTATACACACACAGACTTAAAACCCAAATCCAAAAGATACCCACGCCAAGAAATTAGTGAGGAATTAGCCACTTTAAAAAAAACGTAGAGAATGATATCAGGAAAATTAAAAATAATAAGTATACTAAAAACAATCTAACAAAAGGGGAGATTACAGCAATTAAAGAACTACAGGCAAATGAGGAAATCGTTATACGCCCTGCGGATAAAGGGGGAGCAATAGTTATATTAAACTATGATGATTACCATAAGGAAAGCGAAAGACAACTGGCTGATACCACCACATATAAAAAAATAAAAACAGACCCCACTAATTTATTTTATAACAACCTAAAACAACTATGCCAAAAAGGATTAGAAGACAACATCCTATTAGACAGGGAATTTAAATTTATTATATCAACTGAAAAAAGAATACCCATATTTTACCATTTACCGAAAATTCACAAAAACATTCAAACACCACCTGGGAGACCAATCTTTTCTGGAATAGGCTCTATCACATCCAATCTCTCACAATATATAGATAAATTACTCCAACCCTCAGTTAAGAAAATACCATCTTACATTAAAGACACCACCGATATCATATACACACTGGAACAACTAGATTTTAAACCACACTGGCAATTAGGTACTATAGATGTAAATTCACTATACACAGTCATTAATCATAAATTAGGTATACAGGCCATTAAGGAACAACTAACTAGTAATAGTGAACTAAAATTTAAACAAATACAATTTATAACGGACAGCATTCATCACATCCTTACTCACAACTATTTCTGGTACAATTCACAATATTTCTTACAGCAATGTGGAACCGCCATGGGCACCAGATTCGCCCCCAGTTATGCCAATTTATTTATGGCCCAGTGGGAACAGGAATACATCAAACCACACCTGGGGAGAATCTGGTCCTATGGCGGAGATACATAGACAACATTATTTTCATTTGGCAGGGTACACATGAAGATTTAGATACATTTATTAATAATCTGAATTCAAACAGTTACAATTTAACATTTACTTCCACAATCGGGAAGAGTGAAACTGAATTTCTAGACCTAAAAATCAAAATTCACAATAACAAACTTATATGTAGCACTTATCAGAAACCAGTCATGAAAAACAGTTACATTCTATTCAATAGTTGCCACCTACCAAGGTGGCTAACTAATATCCCAACTAGTCAATTCAGAAGATTAAAGAGAAACTGCACAAACATTGACCAATTTGAAGATGAAGCCATTAATTTAAAACAACAACTCATCAATAAAAAATATCCATCTCCCATTATCGAGTCCTCACTGAACAAAGTTCGAGAGATGAATAGGGAAAACTTCTTTAATACAAACACCGAGGGAAGCAAGAATGAGGACCAAATGAGGGTAATATTACCGTTTAACTCCAAACATAGGGAAGTCGAAAAAATTTTGAAGAAACACTGGCACCTATTACAGAATGACAAAATTATAGGATCACAAATATCAGATATTCCAAAAATAGTGTATACGAAAGCTCCCAACCTAGGAATCAAGGTCGCCCCTACAGTCAAAAGCACAAAAATACAAAAAAATACTAATTGGTTATCATTAAAAGGCTTTT
>ONZH01030716.1:0-139518 GCA_900303285.1 Rhinella marina | reverse complement strand
CTAGATATTGTATATTTCAAAGTACACAGCCGTGTAGTAACTGAACAGACGGTGGGTATTTACACCAGGTATGTGAGATAATTTAACAAGAAAACGCACAGTACAGTGGCCTATTTAAAATGCCTAGATATTGTATTTTCAAAGTACAACAGCCCGTGTAGTAACTGAACAGACGGTGGGTATTTACACCAGGTATGTGAGATAATTTAAACAAGAAAACGCACAGTAACAGTGGCCTATTAAAATGGCCTAGATATTGTATATTTCAAAGTACACAGCCGTGTAGTAACAGAACAGAACGGTGGGTATTTACAACCAGGTATGTGAAGATAATTTAACAAGAAAACGCACAGTACAGTGGCCTATTAAAATGCCTAGATATTGTATATTCAAAGTACACAGCCGTGTAGTAACTGAACAGACGGTGGGTATTTACACCAGGTATGTGAGATAATTTAAGCAAGAGAACGCACAGTACAGTGGCCTATTAAATGGCCTAGATATTGTATATTTCAAAGTACACAGCCGTGTAGTAACTGAACAGACGGTGGGTATTTACACCAGGTATGTGAGATAATTTAGCAAGAGAACGCACAGTACAGTGGCCTATTAAAATGGCCTAGATATTGTATATTTCAAAGTACACAGCCGTGTAGTAACTGAACAGACGGTGGGTATTTACACCAGGTATGTGAGATAATTTAACAAGAGAACGCACAGTACAGTGGCCTATTAAAATGGCCTAGATATTGTATATTTCAAAGTACACAGCCGTGTAGTAACTGAACAGACGGTGGGTATTTACACCAGGTATGTGAGATAATTTAGCAAGAGAACGCACAGTACAGTGGCCTATTAAAATGGCCTAGATATTGTATATTTCAAAGGTACACAGCCGTGTAGTAACTGAACAGACGGTGGGTATTTACACCAGGTATGTGAGATAATTTAACAAGAGAACGCACAGTACAGTGGCCTATTAAATGGCCTAGATATTGTATATTTCAAAGTACACAGCCGTGTAGTAACTGAACAGACGGTGGGTATTTACACCAGGTATGTGAGATAATTTAACAAGAAAACGCACAGTACAGTGGCCTATTAAATGGCCTAGATATTGTATATTTCAAAGTACACAGCCGTGTAGTAACAGAACAGACGGTGGGTATTTACACCAGGTATGTGAGATAATTTAACAAGAAAACGCACAGTACAGTGGCCTATTAAATGGCCTAGATATTGTATATTTCAAAGTACACAGCCGTGTAGTAACAGAACAGACGGTGGGTATTTACACCAGGTATGTGAGATAATTTAACAAGAAAACGCACAGTACAGTGGCCTATTAAATGGCCTAGATATTGTATATTTCAAAGTACACAGCCGTGTAGTAACAGAACAGACGGTGGGTATTTACACCAGGTATGTGAGATAATTTAACAAGAAAACGCACAGTACAGGGCCCTATTAAATGGCCTAGATATTGTATATTTCAAAGTACACAGCCGTGTTAGTAAGCAGGAACAGACGCGGGTATTTACACCAGGTATGTGAGATAATTTAACAAGAAAACGCACAGTACAGTGGCCTATTAAAATGCCTAGATATTGTATATTTCAAAGTACACAGCCGTGTAGTAACTGAACAGACGGTGCGGTATGTTACACAGGTATGTGAGATAATTTAACAAGAAAACGCACCAGTACAGTGGCCTATTAAATGGCCTAGATATTGTATATTTCAAGGTACACAGCCGTGTACTAACTGACAGACGGTGGGTATTTACACCTGGTATACAAAAAGGGTATTGCAGGCACACAGAACCAGAACACTAGAGCCAAATAAACTGTATTTTAAAAAATAAAATAAAATTCACAGCCGTATTACTGCAGATCAGATGGTGCATATACACACTAGTTATATAACAGGGTTGTTCCAGCCTAAAAGAACGCTGAACAGTAGTGCCCAAATATAGTTTGGTATGTAGCAGAGCACCTAATACACCCACTAATGCCTCTCTGTCCCTACTCCAGCAGCTATCCCTGAATACAGCAGCCGTTCTCTGTAAAGTCTATATTGTAGTAAGCTATCACTGAAGTCCACTGTAGTAGCCCTGATAAGGGCTTTTAATCACGCTCCTGCCTGTCCAACAGCTAAAATCTGTCTCTCCCTTCTCCAGCCTCTGTCCCTGACTAAGTTCACGCAGCATATGCGTACGAGCAGGAAGAGCTGAGTTTTTAATATTCGAGGTCACATGGTTTTTCCAGCCAATCCATGTAGACGCTGTTTTCGCGCTGCCAGCGTGCTCAGCGTGCCTGTCATACCCCCCCTGCATGTTGATTGGTGGAAAAAGAGCGCCAGGGAAGGTGGGAGGGGAAACGAATTCTAAGTGCGCCATCGCCGTTATACTCGATTGAAATCGAGTATGCCGAATATCGTAGTATTCGATCGAATACCGGCTCGATCGAACACTACTCGCTCATCTCTAGTCATTACCATGTAATGTATAGTCTTACAAACAAGTAGAAGTAAACAATAAGTACTATTCTAATTGAAGTGGTGAGAAATGCTAATTATAATACCCCTACTGTATATAAAGTACAATTATTTACTGTTTATGTGGACTATTGTTTTCTGTAGAATATACAATCATAATGTACAGTTACAATACTTTTCTGAAGAGCTTACAGTCTAGTAATCTTCTAGAAATTATTGGCACTGTATTTGTTACATACAGAGAATATACTAAGTACTATTGTCTTACAGGAGTGGAGAGGAATGGCGTTGCCAAAGACTTATACTGAATCGAGAGGTCCTTTCTGTATCAGGGATGCATCGTTTTCTGCCTCTCCTGGACAGCGTTGGACAGGACTTTGTTCGTAGAGTTTACTCTCAGGTGGAAAGGAGTGGTCGGGGAAAGTGGACAGCTGACCTGACCAACGAGCTATTTCGATTTGCATTGGAGTGTAAGTACAAGAACAATACTCATCAATATCAGATCGGCGGGGGTCCGACACCCCCGCCGATTAACTGTTTGAAGAGGAGGCGCGCGCCGTACCACCGCTGCCTCCTCTTCAGTGTTTACACGCTGGCCGTAACATGGGTAGCAGTGAGCAGGTGTAATTACACCTAAACGCCCCATTCATTTCAATGGGAAGGATCGCTCCCATAGACTTGTATGGTAACGGTTAGGTGTAATTACACCTACTCACCACTACCCCCGTTACGGCCAGCGTGTAAACAGTGAAGAAGAGGCAGCGCTGGTACGGTGCGAGCCTCCTCTTCAAACAGCTGATCGGTGGGGGTGCCGGGTGTCAGACCCCCACCGATCTGATATTGATGACCTATCCTAAGGATAGGTCATCAATAAATATAACTTGGAGAACCGATTTAAGGGCTCATGCACACGAACATGTGCCATCTAGGCCAATGCTGCTGACCACAAATTGCGGTCCGCAATGCAGGTCACCGACTGTGTGCCCACCATCTGCGGACCCATTCACTTGAATGGGGTCCACGATCCACATCAGACGGTCCGCACTGCAAAAAAGTAGTCCATGCAAGTGAATGGATGAATGTTTGCAGGCCGCAATACGGACACCGGCCAACAATGGTCATGTGCATGAGCCCTAATCCACATGAATTTCAATGATCCATTTAATATATATAACCCTTTCCAATGTCTTTCACAGCACAACTGTAATAAGGGTGCATTTTTGGATCTGTAATATGGCCATAATACCTAGACCTCCAGCATTTGCATTAAATAGATTAAGACCATGGAATGCTGTGGTGTTCTAAGTCCTGTTTAGTAGGCCCTTGAACGGTCTTCGTATTTTGATGATGATAATATACCTGTATTACGACTGTTTGAAAGTGGCCTAATACAACTACATACTACTACTATTACCATTACTACAAGTACTATTCTACTATTACAACATTCCTACTATATTCTTAAGACTCACTAACTTTGCCGATGAAAACACATGGGGATCCACTGTGTAATAATACAGTATATGCATATGCAGTGGTGAATTAAGTAGACTATAGATGTTGTGCTGTTCCCAAAATGTGCTCCCCCCTCTTCCACTGCCACTCTGTTATCCCTCACAATTTTCTGTCCACAGGAGCAGATTGGCCATAGACCCTACAGGTAAATTTCCTGGTGGGCCGATGCCCTGGGGCTACTCAAGTCCTCCTCTCTGCCCTGACAGGTTACATAATGAGCTCTCAGTGGTAATTAATGCTGTGAGAATCAGGTACTCACGTACCCAGCCAGTGACGTCACTTCCCTCCTGAGTTCAACTTCTGTGGCCTGCATCTCACCTCTTAAGCCCCCTGCTCCATATCTTAATCAGAGACAACTGGAGAAGGACAGAAAATGGCAGTTATTGATGGCCACCACAGAATGACAACTTTTGGGGCAGTATATTGTGCAGTACTTTGGTATTTGGTTCTGCTAAGATGGTATTTTGCACTATGGTTGCCCCTCCTTTTGTTAAGTTGGACATGCCTACAACATGGGGCCACCTTTAGTTTTTTTTCCCCAGGGCCACTTTAAGTTCTCAGTCCGCCCCGGTCTGTCCATTACTTAACTTTGTAGCCAAGAGCTCTAAAGGTTGCTGCAGGAAAACAGAATGAGACTACCGCACATAACCTCACCCTCAGGACTCCAGGGATACGGGAGGGCATTTAATGAGTGCAATTGTGTCTTCAGGTTTTGGGGCATCTACAAGATACTGTTATATAAAGGGTCCGCCTGGTGATAGGTTCATATTCCCTGTTACACAGTGGAAAAATATTACATTGTGATAACTGATGTGAGTTTGCTTTTCTTCCAGCTGTTTCCTATGTGCTTTATGGACAGCGTCTTGGCCTGCTGCAAGATTATATAAACCCTGAATCTCAAGAATTCATAGACTCTGTAACTACCATGTTCCACACCACCAGCCCCATGCTTTACCTTCCTCCACGGCTTCTAAGGTTAATCAACTCCTCTATTTGGAAAGACCATGTAAAGGCCTGGGATTCCATCTTCAACCATGGTGCGTAGATGTCCTGCAACAAGCAATACTTTCTGTACTACAAGTGTATTATAGGGGTTGGTCACTTTGTGGCTATTGTTGAACAATGTGTTTGTAAGATGATTAAATGCAATGGCCTACCTACAATAGAGGCAGACCATGCGACTGATCTGGGACCCAGCACGGAACTTGTTCTGCTCTTCCCCACATGATGAAGCCACCAGTAGGGGGAACTCATTGCAAAGAGATAATTACAGCTTCCATGGTAGTTGTATTAACCCCTATGCACTGAGCTCTCCCTAGTGGTGGCTGGAGGCAGTCAGCTAGCTGTTGTAATAGAATAGGACGAAGAAGATTTATCAATGTATTTATGCCAGTTTTCTGGTGTAAATACATTGAGGAATATGGAGGGACATTTACTAAAGCCTTTACACCATTATTATGGCGTAAAGAAAGTTGCTAATTATGGCGCATGGCATATTTGTACCATAATTTGTTACTGTTTAAGCGTCTCAACACTTTTCTAAAGTGATGAGAAAGGGGAGTGGAATAGCAGAGGGGGCAGGGCTTCGCAACAGCACCTGACATACTTCCCTAAGCAATTATTCAGGAGTCAGGACTGTTTTTTTCTCTCCGTTGTAATTGTAAGCAGTGACCCCGTTTTCTCCTTGAAACAAAATTAGTAGCACACCATCTTCAAACTCATGGAGTATGTTTTATTATTTGTTCTAATATTTATACTCAGACCAATTATTGGAAATCAAGCTCGACCATGAACAGGTTTTCTGACAGAATTTTGCCAGTGTTTCAAGGTTCTCTAGAGTTTTTTCACAACTAAACTGTGTCCTGCAGATTTGTCCACTTACAGACAAATGTGAATGTCATCTCTCCCAGCTGATCGTTGTATACAGGGTATCTACAGCTCTCTAAGGCATCGCTCTGACAATACATACGCAGGGGTCCTTTCCAGTCTCCTTCTTCAGGATAAGCTTCCACTTGAAGATATTAAAGCTAGTGTCACTGAACTGATGGCAGGAGGTGTGGACACGGTGAGACACTGACAAAGACTGATTGTTTTTTCCTATCAAATAATACTGTATCAATTATGACATTGGGTGATATGTGTTTGCCAAGAAAAGACCCCTCTAAAACTAGGCTTACATGTTCCAAGGAGCAGCCGATTATCGGGAAGGAAGAGTTACTTCCCGACAACTGTTTGTTCCTTCAGTGGGAGTGAAGGGCTACATTGTTCGCCTCCACAGTAGGAGAATGAGTAATGGCTATTGTGATCGCTCGTCCTCATACAGCTGCATTGTGTCTGGGCAATAGACATAATTTACTTGCCTGCACGAAGGAATATTTTACCTGCACCTTTAGACAAGCAAATTAGAGTGTTCGTGGGAATGTTTGTCCTAAAAAATCTGCTAGAAAATCGGGCCGTGTAAACCCAGCATTACAGTATAAAAATTAGAATCTTAATGTTAGTGACCACTAATACCCTTTTTTACAGCTGTCACTAAGTGGCCTTATGCTGGGCTGCTGTAATAAAGTCTCCTGTACAGCGGAGAACGGGGGCACTGCTGTAACATTAGAGCCATGCTCCCGCTGGAGCACTAGTCTAGGCTGGCTGTTTAACCTCTCCCTCTGTCCCCCATCAGCACCCTGCAAATGAAATCGCTGGGGGCCAATGTCAGTGCAGACAGGCCAGGACCTAGGGAAGGACTCAGGTCTGTAGCATGTCTCAGCTCTGGCACAGCCTGCTAGCGAATGTCAGTATAGCACTGACATTAAATTACCTTGCAGTACAGGAACAATATTTTAGAAGCGATCAAAAGATTACCTATTATAGTACCCTTGTGTGACTATTAAATGGTTAAAAAAGAATGCTTTTCAATGGAAAAAATTGCAAAGATAAATTCTCCTCCACGTATTTGGTATTGCTGCATCCGTAACAACTAGGCAATTATCATGTAAGTTATCCTGTATGCTGAATGTCGTAAAAAAAACAAAAAACAAAAAAACAAATAAATGCTGCTGAATTGCCACTGTTTGCTTATTCGTCACCCAAAAAAATGAAATAAAAGCGATCAAAAAATGTCATGTACCCCATAATGACACCAATGAAAACTACTAGTCGTCCCACAAAAATCAAACCCTCACACTGATGTGTAGAAAGAAAAATAAAAAAGTTATGGGTCTTGGGATTGTAGAGATGCTAAAACATTTTCTTCTTTAAAAAAAAAAATTAATGATGCAAAATTTATAACATAAAAACTTAGTGGCAGTTCCCAGAAACAGTTAATAAATGTTAGTCAGTAAGGCTACTTTCACACTGGCGGCAGGCCTGATCCGGCAGGTGAAGGGTGCTGCCGGATCAGGCCTGCCGCAGTGACATGTGTGGAGCCGGAACCGCGCTCCGGCCCCACACATGTCACACAGTACATACATATACATACACATAAACATACACACACATATAGACATACAAACACACATACATACTTACATGCTCCCCGGCAGGTCTTCGGAGCGTCAGGACGGCTCACACAGGTCACGATTCCCCACAGCGCCCTCTGCCTAAGGCTACTTTCACACTAGCGTTTTAAAATTCCGGTATTGAGTTCCGTCATAGGGGCTCAATACCGGAATAAAACGCTTCAGTTTTGTCCCATTCATTGTCAATGGGGACAAAACTGAACTGAAGACAACGGAATGCTCCTGAAAGCATTCCGTTCCGTCTTCAGACCGGAGAACAAACCGCAGCATGCTGCGGTTTGCTCTCCGGTCCAGGCATCCGCACCAAGACGGATCCGGAATGACCCCCAATGCAAGTCAATGGGGGTGGATCCGTCTGGTGTGACCATAATGGTAACCGGATCCGCCCTCCATTGACTTTCAATGGAGTCCATTACGGATCCGGGTACACATAGGCACATACAGACATAAACATACACACACATAAAGACATACAAACACACATACATACTTACATGCTCCCCGGCAGGTCCTTCGGAGCGTCAGGACGGCTCACACAGGTCACGATTCCCCACAGCGCCCTCTGCTGGGCGCCTGGTGGAATCGTCAGATGACGATTCCACCAGGCGCCCAGCAGAGGGCGCTGTGGGGAATCGTGACCTGTGTGAGCCGTCCTGACGCTCCGAAGACCTGCCGGGGAGCATGTAAGTATGTATGTGTGTTTGTATGTCTATATGTGTGTGTATGTTTATGTGTATGTATATGTATGTACTGTGTGACATGTGTGGGGCCGGAGCGCGGTTCCGGCTCCACACATGTCACTGCGGCAGGCCTGATCCGGCAGCACCCTTCACCTGCCGGATCAGGCCTGCCGCCAGTGTGAAAGTAGCCTAAGTCATGTATACCCCAAAATGGCACCAATAAAAACGTCAACTTGTGCTGTAAAAAACAAGGACTTATACGGCTACATAGACAGAAAAATCAAAAAGTCAATGATGAAAAATTGGAAAATCGCCTGGTCCTTAAAGGGGTTATCCGAGTAATGGAAAAAAAAAAAAAAAAAAAAAAAAAAAACTCATCAGGACTTATATATACATTAGTTAACCTTGATTTCTTGAAAAAAAAAAAAAAACATACTTACACCTTTGCATAGTTCTGTTATACATGCTTTGTTTACATGCTGCAGGGGGGCATGTAACAACAATGAATCAGCTCTCCCTCATGAATATTTGTGGGTGTGAATAATCTGCCCTTCCCCGCCCCCTGCACTGCCTTTCTTGCTCTGCACAACCTAACATTGCATACACTGTCACATGATCATCTCCTAGCTTACACAGGCAGATCTGCGGTACATACATCAGAGGCTGGCCCACACACACATCACACGATGCCCCACATACACATCGCACACTGGCCCACAAACACACACCGCACGCTGCCCCACACACACATCGCACGCTGGCCCACACACACATCACACGATGCCCCACATACACATCGCACACTGGCCCACAAACACACACCGCACGCTGCCCCACACACACATCGCACGCTGCCTCACACACACATCGCACGCTGGCACACACACACACCGCACGCTGGCCCACACACACACACCGCACGCTGCCTCACACACACATCGCACGCTGGCCCACACACACACATCGCACGCTGCCTCACACACACATCGCACGCTGCCTCACACACACATCGCACGCTGGCCCACACACACATCGCACGCTGGCCCACACACACATCGCACGCTGGAAAACACACACATCGCACGCTGGAAAACACACACATCGCACGCTGGAAAACACACACATCGCACGCTGGAAAACACACACATCGCACGCTGGAAAACACACACATCGCACGCTGGAAAACACACATCGCACACGAACACACATTGCACGCTGCAAAACACACATTGCACGCTGCAAAACACACATCACATAGAGATATATTTACCGATCTATATACATATATATCTATATATACCATCAATATATATGTATATAGAGACATAGATCAGTAAATATATATCTCTATATACTGTATATCATCTATATATATATATGGAGATATATATTTACCTATCTATATCTCTATATACTGTATATCATCTATATATATATGGAGATATATATTTACCTATCTATATCTCTATATACATATATATAGATGGTATACAGTATATAGAGATATACATTTACCAATCTATATCTCTATATACATATATATAGATGGTATACAGTATATAGAGATATATATTTACTGATCTATGTCTCTATATACATATATATCTATATATACCATCTATATATATGTATGTAGAGACATAGATCAGTAAATATATATCTCTATATACTGTATACCATTTATATATATGTATATGGAGATATATATATATTTACTGATCTATATCTCTATATACATATATATATATATATATATATATAGATGGTACACAGTATATAGAGATATATATTTACCAATCTATATACATATATATCTATATATACCATTAATATATATGTATATAGAGACATAAATCAGTAAACATATATCTCTATATACTGTATACTATCTATATAAATGTATATGGAGATATATATATTTGCCGATCTATATCTCTATATACATATATATAGATGATATATATAGATATGTATATAGAGTTATAGATCAGTATATCTTTATATACATATTTGTCATCTATCATCATGAGCACTAAATTTACTTGTGGTCTGGGGAGAGGGTGGCTTTGGGCTCCGTTCGCCAGTGGGTGAGGGAGCTTCTATTTTCACAAGGCTGCCGGCACTGATAAGGATCGCGCATGAGCGATCTCTCACAGGAGCCGGCCGGCAGCCAGACGCAGAGGGAGGGGGGCGGGCACACAAGGCTCTGACGTTTCGTGTACAGAGCCAGGCCACTCCCTAAGGCAGGGATCAGCCTGTACACGAAACATCACCACAGGAGCCTGCTGGATGACGTCGGGGGTCACGTGACCCGCATCAGCCGTGAAGAAACACGGCAGAATAAATGAAGAAAGTAAATTAGAAAAGTATTCATAAGTAAGTTATAAGCCACATTAGAAAAAGCATATATAACTTGGACAACCCCTTTAAGGCCCAAAGCAGACTGGTCACTTAAAACTCCCATTATTATTTTGGATAATTGAATTACTATACATAGTAAAGAATACACCAATTGACAAAAGGAGTTGTTGGAATTGAATGAAACTTGATTACGTGATTACATTATTAGAGTGAACTAATAAGTTTATTGGGAAAAACTGTACAATGGAAAAGAGTCTCTAGTGCCCTGTTGGGCTGCATCTGACCTGGATACCAGATGAGGCATGGAGGCATACAGTTTCTGTACGGTATCCTGCAGCACATTTGCTCACAGATGTTGCAGCTGAGCCAGTAGATCCTGAACTAGCTTACTGAAGTTGGCGTCCCAGCTGGCCCCATAAATGCTCAATTGGAGATAAATCTGGTGACGAGGCAGGCCAAGGAAGTGTTGCAACTTGTGGAGACAATAAAGCCCTAAGCTGGCAGAGCTTCCTCGTAGTTATGAAGAGGCACTGGCCTCTCCATAACTTCGGCGCATCCAGCACCAGTTCTAAATGTAAGACAGCTTCCTAGCTGCCTTACATTTAGACCGTTTTCTATGCCTAAAACAGGAGTAGAAAATGGTAAATGAGACGGGCCGATGGGCCTACTGGCCTATCCACTTCCCCGCCCACAATTTTAGACCTGGTGTGAGCGGGGCAAAGTCGCAGATAGCGGCGCAACTAGCTTGTGCCGCTATCTGCACCTAAAATACACCTAATTTAGGCCTAGTTCAGTATAATAAATGACCTATATCCACAGCCACCCCTTTGCCCATGCTTCTACTCACCTCCTCATACAGACAAGTTATTCTAACAGGTTCTGTCCTTTTTAAACCCTTGCTTGCTATAATTTATGATATTATTTATGGCCATGTACTCCTGTATATAGTCCTTTAGGAGTCTTTCAAACATTTTCCCCACAATGGAAGATAAGCTTACTGGTGTATATTTACCTGGGGAAGACCTAGAGCCCTTTTTGAATATAGGCACATTTGCCTTGCAGTTACTTGGTATTGTACCAGTTGCCAGAGAATCTCTAAAAATAATTAATAGGAGCACAGCAATAACGGAGGGAATAACTTTAAGAACTCTTGGGTATTATCCATCTGGACCTGGACCCTTGTTCACATTTACTTTATTTATCTTTTCATGGACCATATCTACATTCAGCCAATTTAGTATATTACTTGATGTGTTAACAGCCCTGGCATCACCCACATAAGCCCCCTTTTCTTCTTGTGTATATATAGAGCTAAATGAAAACATTTAGTAGCTTTGCCTTTTCCTGATCTCATTGGCCATCTCCCTGTTACCATTTTTGGGGGATCTACCAGCCCTGACCTTTGCTTTTTAGCATTTGTATATTTAAAGTGTTTTGGGGATTTGTTGTACTCTCTTTGCCCACCTGTCATTCTTTTTTATTTTTGCAGATTTTATCTATTTTTTTTATAGATTTTACTAAGCCCTTTGTATATTTTAAATGCCCATTTTAGTATAAGAAGTCAAAATCTCCCAATATGACCTCTGTAACACCCTGTGCAGACTGCTCTATTTGTTTATACTGCTGAACTTCTATATCCTCCGTGATGTTAAGGGTTCTATAGATCACAGCAACTATTATTTTTTCAGTGTTTATGTTCCTTTGTAATTCCACTCATTAGGTTTCAACATCCTCACCATCATCACCCACAATGGCCTCTTTCACACTCACTTTCATATCACTCCTAACATATAGATACTAGAGATGAGCGAACGTGCTCGAAACGAGCACTGTACCGCTCGGCTCCCCTGCGCTCGCATGGCGCATGCAGCAGCTTCCGTCCTCCTGAGGAGGACGGAAGCGGCTGCCTGCGCCCATGCGAGCGCAGGGGAGCCGAGCAGTAGAGTGCTCGTTTCGAGCACGTTCGCTCATCTCTAATAGATACACATCACCTCCTTTTCTGTTGGCCCTTTCTTTTCTAAAGAGTGTAAAACCCTGAAGATTAACATCCCTGTCAATACCCTGTAAATACTCAGCCAACCCCAATAGTATTCTCTCCCCCAGCACAGCAGGCCACCGTTCATTCAGGTGCAAACCATCCTTGTAATAAAATTTGTACCTCAAAGAAAAGTTGGCCCAGAGCTCTAGAAACCCAAAACAGGTAGAGAATACTACATTGGAGGTCCTTAAGCTTGCAACCTAGTTCTTTTAAATTATTTTTAAGGACCTTCCTCAATATATTCTGTCATTGGTTCCAACATGGGCCATGACAGCTGGGTCATCACTAGCCCCTCCCAGTAGTTTATCCACCTGTTCTACCACATGCCGAACCCTGGTACCAGGGAGACAGCAAACCATTCAGCTGAGGCGGTCTTAGTAACAAATTATTCTATTCATCTTCCTGATCATAGAATCTCCTATAATTACATACTCTCTAGGCCTACCTGCAGTACCAATTTTGTTTGGGAGCACAGTAACGGGAGTGGTCTTCCTTTTCTTGGGCCCCTTTTTACTCCCTCTGACTACATTAACCCAGCTACTTACTTGCTCCTCCTGATCCGTATCCCAACCTCCATTTCCACCCCGTTAACTGCCTGCTCAGTGAGCATAAGGGTGCATTCACACGACCGTAGTTTTGGGTCCGCATCCGTTCCGCAATTTTGCGGAACAGGTGCGGATCCATTCATTTCAATGGGGCCGCAAAAGATGCGGACAGCACACCACCGCAACAAATATAGAGCACGTCCTATTCTTGTCCGCAAGCACGGACAAGAATAGGCATTCTCTATATAATTGCGGATTGCAAATTGCGGAACGCACACGACCACTATCCGTGTTTTGCAGATCCGCAATTTGCGGACCGCAAAACACTTACGGTCGTGTGAATGCACCCTAATCCTGCTTTCAAGATTGTCAGTTGCTCTCAGCGTTACATTTTGCTCTTCTAGAACTCTAATGCAAGCTTACAGATGGACAGCATTCTTATATCTGTCACAGGGGTGTTCACCCCGGACCTTCTGCTCCAGTTGTGTATACATGTGGCAAAGTGTGCACCAAAGAAGACCTCCAATCATGCTTGCCATTATCCCAGTTACAACAGCAGAGAACAATAATTGGAAAGTAGTTACAGAGACTAACTCCTGTTTTTAATGCAGGTTTTTTTAATGCCACAAGCTTTCAAACACTTAAACACAGCGGACACTTTACAGCAGTCCTCATAATGCAGCAAGCTCAGTGAGTCTAAATTTCCCTGCCATTGCCTGGCGTTCAACTATTGACTGTATGCTTGCAGACTTAGGCCTCAAACACACAGTCGTAGCTGTTTTAGAGTCCACAAATTGCGGATCCGCAAAACACAGATGCTGCCTGTGTGTGTTCCACATTTTGCTGATTGCTATGTCCTGCCCTTTATTAGAAATATCTATTCTTGTAAAAAAACGGACAAACGTTGTATTTTTTTTTTTTTTGCGGGGCTGCGGAGCGGACATCCAGATGCAGATAGCACACAGTACAGCTGTTCAAATCTTTTTTGGCCCCATTGAAATGAATGGGTCTTCACCAATGCAGACCAAAACTATGGTCATGTGTATGATGCCTTAGGTAGTTTTTAGAGAATGCAGCATTGGTGAACTGGACAATTATGCGCATGTTAGTATTTTGTATCTACTAGCTAACAAGTCTAAAGGAATAATTCTGTAATAACTTCAAAATGTTTCTTTTGTAATACGTTTTTGTTTTATTTTTTTTAGGACGCTTTGTCTGTTATTGAAACACATTTTCGCTTGCTTCACAAGGCATCATGCATAAGAACTGTTCTAACAAAAGTCAAATTTGCTATCTTTCACACGGGCGAGAGTTCCGCGAGGGTGCAATATGTGATGCGAACACATTGCACCCGCACTGAATCCTGACCCATTCATTTCAATGGGGCTTTTCACATGAGCGATGTTTTTCACTCATCAGTTCTGCGTTGCGTGAAAATCGCAGCATGTTCTATATTCTGCGTTTTTCACGCAGCCCTGGCCCCATTGAAGTGAATGGGTCTGCATGAATAACACATTGCATCCGGATGCAATGCGTGATTCACTGATGGTTGCTAAGAGATGTTGTTTGTAAACATTCAGTTTTTTATCACGTGTGTGAAAAACGCATCAAAACGCTTCGCACCTGCGTGGAAAAAACTGAACCAACGTACGCAATCGCAGTCAAAACTGACTGCGATTGTGTGCGGATTGGTGCGGATTTTCCAGAACGCATCCGGACTGAATCCGTTACGCCCGTGTGAATGAGGCCTAAGGGAAATAATACAAAATACAATTCCATTCATAAATCGGTAGAGGCTGCATTAACTATAGGCAATATAATCTACTTCTGGTATTAGATTTCTCAGTTTTGAAGGGACAGAATGATAGTTTCATGCAGAATAAACATGTCCAAAGTTTCCACTGCAGCTTTATTAACTGCACCTTTCTTAGGTCTGTCTTTTATACTGTAAGCGTAGCCCCATCTAAGTGATTTAATAGATAGTCATATTATTTTTTATACAGTAGATGAAAGTGGGTCCCCTTGTCAGCAGAGCCCCGTGCGTCTGCATGATTTGGACATATGGTATGCCAGCCCTTGCATGGTTGTAGCTGTAGTGGTTGTCCTACCTGCCGAATATGGGGACACCAGTGCTACAAATGACAAGGTTTAGCAGCTTTAAGTAACCCTTTTGCATGAGAAAAGATTTTTTTATTTTACTTTCGGAAATAAATCCAGTGTGTAAAATGGTCGTAGGAGGGTCTCATAGTGACAGTTCTGTCTGTTTTTGCATCGTATGAAAATGCATTCTATATGTTGAACCTTGCTGTATTCCTCTGAACTATAAATGTATTTGTGCATATATATTACGCCTACTGTATGTAATTCACATTCACCAAGCTCTATCTGTCCAGTCTCAGTTACTATGGAAGCAGCTCCTGGAACACAAGGCAGAGAAATACCTCTTTTCCTGCATTAGTACAGATCATGCTGTTTGTAAATGGGTTGAACTGCATGCTGGGATAAAAGAGTCTATGGCGTGTGTATTAGACAACCAGTATAGCCTGCACAGATTTTCTTGTATTTAATGTATTCCATTATTCCTATTGTTACAGACAGCAATAACCCTTCAGTGGGCCTTGTATGAGCTGGCACGGGCCCCAGCTATCCAGGAAAAGCTTAGGTCTGAAATTCGAGCTGCCAGGGCAGCATCTGGAAATGACTTGGCAGCACTACTGAAGAGTATCCCATTGGTCAAAGCAGCGTTGAAAGAAACTCTGAGGTAAAAACTAAAATAAAGCTACATACAGTGCATAGTATACCTCTGGGAAGAACATTTATTTCTCATTCTCCTTTGTTTATTACAGACTGCATCCTGTTGCTATCACATTACAGAGATATACCCGAAAGGATACAGTTATCCGCAACTACATGATACCAAAGGGGGTAAGCGCTAACATAGGAAAGGATTACCCAGAAGGGCTTGACTAGTAAAACTAAAAATTTCCAGGTCATCAGTCCTCAGTTCGAGGAACCACAATGGCAATGCTTACTTGTGTGTTCTGCAACCTCACAAAGCAGGGACAGCAATGGTTTCAGAGAGCTATGCCGGAAACACTTCTGAGCTATAGAACCCTCTATTAACTCAACTTATTAGAAACTAATGGCAAGACTGTTGTTAATTGAGCATACTGAAAGAACCATATGGTAGTCTGCCATCACTTTCTAAGAAGAAAATTCAAAGGTGACAATCGGTATGGCTGCACTTACCATTGTCGCTTCCTGGTCCTTGCAACAAAACAGAAAAATGCCCATATCTCAAAGTAAATACATCATCGGCAAACTCTGTTTACCCCTTTAACTATTGATAGACTAATATATTCATGTTTTTTTTAAATTTGAGTAAAAATCTTGTTTAAAGAGTAACGTTCACTGGTCCTGACATTACCATATAAATACTTGGCAGTGTAGGGCATATGGATGAGATAGGATATTGCTTACTTTTTTTCTATGTACTGCTCCGTTCCCCCACTGTGCCCCCATTTTGGTTTCTTGCCTGGTATGTAAATCCATACCATCGGTACAGGGAGGAGACGGCCGTGTTGCAGTGGAGAGTGTCAGAGCCAGGGAAAAAAAGTTCACCACCTCCCTGGCTATGATGCTTTCCTCTGCGATTGGACTGCTCACAGCCAGGGAGAAGAAGATGCCCCTTGAGAAACCTGGCCGTCACCTCCTCCCTGTACCGATGGTATGGATTTACATACCAGGCAGGAAACCAGAACGGGGGGCACAGCGGGGGAATGGAGAAGTACATAGAAAAATAATAAGCAATATCACATGTCATCATGTCCTACCTCCACAAGTGAAAGAATCATGCCCGCCGCTTCGGTCCTGTGGACTCGTTTCCTGTGTATCCATCTTTTGGTCCACAGCTTGTTTACTTCCTCCCCATGCATGATCACCTCCTCTGCTGCAGCCAACCACTGGTGTCAGCGGTGACATATCCACTAGTGGACTGGAGTGAGTTTGCAACTTTTTTTGTAAAGTTTTAAATAGTTGCAGTTGATCTAGAATGAAACTAAATAGCATACCTAATCTCACCTACTTTTCCATCTACAGTACTTCTCAAAACTCTAGTTTAACCCTTTCAACCCTGGGCCTGTTTTCACTTTCCTGCCCAGGCCATTTTTTGCTAATCTGACATGTGTCACTTTATGTGGTAATAACTTTGGAACACTAACTTATCCAAGCCATTCTGAGATTGTTTTCTCGTGACACATTGTACTTCATGACAGTGGTAAATTTAAGTCAATATATTTTTCCTTTATATTTTAAAAAATCCCAAATTTACAAAAAATTTGGAAAAATTCACAATTTTCTAAATTTGAATTTCTCTACTTTTAAGACAGATAGTAATACCTCATAAAATAGTTATCAGTCATCATTCCCCATATGTCTACTTTATGTTGGCATCATTTTACTTTTTTAGGACGTTAGAAAGCTTAGAAGCCATTTTTCAAATTTTTAACAAAATTTCCAAAACCATTTTTTTAAGCACCAGTTCAGATATAAAGTGATTTTGAGGGGCTTACATAATGGAAACCACCCATAAATGACCCCATTTTAGAAACTACACCCCTCAAATTATTTAAAACTGACATTACAAACTTTGTTAACCCTTTAGGTGTTTCACAAGAATTAAAGGAAAATGGAGGCGAAATTTCAAAATTTCATTTTTTATGCAGTTTTTTTCAAGTTAATCATTTTTTTCTTGCAACACAGCAAGGGTTAACAGCAAACTAAACCTCAATATACATTACTCTGATTCTGCAGTTTACGGAAATACCCCATATGTGGTGGTAAACTGCTCTATGGGCATGTGGCAGTGGTCAGAAGGAAAGGAGCACCATACAGATTTTGGAAGCAGATTTTGCTAGAATGGTTTTTAGGCACCATTTTGTAATTGAGAGACCCTGACGTACCCCTACAGTGGAAACCCTCAAAAAGTGACCCCATTTTGGAAACTACACCCTTCAAAAAATATATTAAGGGGTGTACTGACCACTTTGACCCCCTAAGCGTTTTACGGAATTTGGAAACAATTGGCTGTGAAAATGAAAAGTTTAATTTCTTCCAATAAAATGTTGCTCTATCCCCAAATTATTCATTTTCACAAGGGTTGACAGGAGAAAAGCACCCCATAATTTGTTACCCATTTTCTCCTGAATACGGAAACACCCCATATGTGGTGGTAAACTGCTGTGGGGACGCATGGCAGGGACCCGATGGACTCCCCTTCCTGCCGCCCGCATCGCATGTACCGCGGTCAGCGCTGACCGGCACATCGAGGGTTAATGCATCGGCGTTTTCACCGATGCTGGTGCATACAGCAGGGTTCCGGCTACTGGGCACAGCTGGTCCCCCGCAGCTTCTGCATCCGCCCGATCAGCGCGCCGTAGTACTACGGCGCTGGGCGGGAAGTCACTTCCCGCAGCGTCACATGAAGTCACATGTACGGCGCTGGGCGACCGTATGTACGCAGCATCACAGGAAGTCACATGTACGGCGCTTGGCGGGAAGGGGTTAAGTTCTAAAAATGCATAATGTTGCTACATTTAAAAAAAAAGAAAAAAAAAAAGGTTACAAAAAAAGCATAAAAACTGGAGTGGCATTACTAGACAAAAGTATCAGGTTTAAAGATTTCGGTAGTCACTCTGATGCTCCCCTGGGCCATACAGTGATTGGAACCCCTGTCTTGGGGTTCTCCTGCCTGATGGTGGTTCAAGGCAGGGTTCCCTGCAGCATTGAAGATAGCAAGGATGAGGCAGTTTTGCCGTAGAACAATTCTTTACTGAAGAATGAAGTTCAGGTACATCAGTTACAGTTCTCGGCATGTATTACACAAATGCACTTAACGGAGATCTTACAGGATACATGGGTACAAAGATAGTTAATAGGCCAAGATGTCTCTTTCATGCAATTCTCCTCACACTGCACTTCTCTAGCTGAATCTTGCAGAGCTCTAGTTCCATAGAAGAAGACTTTAAACTTCTCAACGCATGTCTATGGAGACTCAGTGATCTTTTTCAGGCAGCATTTCTCCAAAGAACTTTTCTCTACACCTCCTCTTTTATATCTGGCATGCTTTTGGGCTTTTTTTCTGGGCGTTTTCTTGCCTTCGCTGTTCTGGCTGATACCTCATACAGGGATAGTTTTACTTGGATTCTTAACACATGCTTTGTCTCCTTGCTCTTAGACTCACACACTGACACAGATACTAGACTGATATGTTTCTACAATGTTCCTCCTCTCTATATAGAGAGTGTGACACCAGTCCTGTCTAGTGGTTGTGAATATGACCTATTAACACCTTGATCAGCACTTAGTACAGTAAATCCATATATACCACACTAAAGTTATTTAACCCATTTGCAGTGTACCATTGCTCTGCAGTGTGATGCTGCACTAAGACCCACAATCTTTTCTTTAAAAAACATTCCATGGGCAGCATAAAAACTTAAAAAGTCACAACATTTTTGCACAAATTATCAAACTTTCTGATGCCAGTTTTCTGGTGCAAAGGCCATGTAAAATTCTCCCCAAACTTTTTAAATATTTTCACAACCCCTCCCTCTGGTAAAGGGCCCCCAACTTTCAATGGCTAGGGGCCCAGATGATTCTCATTCTGCCTCTGTACTAGAAATACTCTTCCATATAGCTACAGTCTACTGAGCCACCATTCTTTCTTGTATTACTCAGGTTAAAAGATGATTGCAGAACCATTACTGTTTACTTAAATCAACTAACTTTTCAAAGTACGTTTCAGATATGTATTGATAGTTGGGGGGTCTGAGTGCTGAGACCCCCACAATCTCTACGAGAGGAGAGAAGCACGTGCATATCACGCTGCAGGACACATGCAATAGAAAGTCTATGGGCCTGTCTCAATTCTGTCTTCAGCAGCAAGAAGAGACCACAATATGCACGCACATCTCTCCCCTCATTCTAGAGATCGATCAAGGTCTAAGTACTCAGACCGCCATCAATCAAAATTTTTAGGTCTCTGTGACCTATCAAAAGTTTTTTGAAAAGTTAGTGATCCTTTAATGTTTAATTCATCTCTATCCTTCCTTGTAGACTTTGGTGCAAGTTGGACTTTATGCAATGGGACGGAATCCAGATATCTTCAATTTTCCTGAAAGGTTTTCTCCCGAGCGATGGCTAGGGCAGGAATCCACTCATTTTAGAGGCTTAAGCTTTGGTTTTGGTCCTCGACAGTGTCTTGGCAGAAGAATAGCAGAAATGGAGATGCAACTTTTCCTCGTCCATGTAAGTAAGGTTTATATTAGAGAAAAAAATGATACCTATCATTATATTTTTTTGAATTCGCCTTATGGAAGTAATCTTCGGCAACATTCACAAACAGACTTGTTCCATATGTGTAAGGATTATTAGGCAATTAAAATGAAATATTCCCAACGGGGGGGGGGGAATTCTTCTATCATGATGCTCTAGGTTGATTTTTTTTATTTTCTATCAGGGACAGTTTTCCAAGTTTTAAGATTTCTTGATAGATGCAAATCCATCGTATCTCTTCACTTATGCAGTGGTATAAGAAGAGCTCCTTTTGGTGTCCAATTTATAGGGGCAAATGTATTATTCCTTTTGTTTAGCATTTTTGCATCACTCTTGCCTCTTTTGAAAAATGGGAGGAGGTCAAGTAGGTTTGGTTAGCTACATTAAGTAGGTACAAAGTCTCAGTCTCACTTCGGGGAGTGGGGGGTGGGGGACTGGAGTAACATCTCTAGGCAAACATTTCAGCATATATTTTAATGTCTGGCTCACAAACAGAGAGAAGAAGCGCCAAATTTACTAAGATGCCTCTTAATAAATTTGGTGCATCTTACTCCAGCTAACTTTTAATAAGACTGGTGTATAAAATGCCAATCTTATTTAATCTGCTTCATAGTTTTTTTTTGCGGTGTGGCATGCAGAGAAACAGCATAAATGTTTTATTTATTTTTTTTTGCTTATTTTTTACATGTGTTTTTATGCATTTCTCTAGTCCTGCATAGAAGCCTAAAGTAATACCCATGAAAAAGCACCTTACCTTTGCTGCATTTTGAAGAATATGCTGAGCCAACAAAACACACCAAAAGTTAACAAACATGGCACAGAAAAACTGCACTGTTTGTAGTACGCTTTATCAGGAAGATTTATCAAGACCAGCATTTTACACACCAGTTTTAAGGTGGATTTACAGGTACCAATTAGTAGCAGATTGTGGGAAAGGAAGTGTTCCTTCCCGACAGTCGGATTATCTGTACGTCTAAATTCACCTTTGATCTCTTTCCTGCTTGCATCAGATGAGCCACAATTAGTAAGAGATGCGTGCCTCTTAGTGTTTGTGGCGTATCTGGGCAGGTCGATATTCCAAATTGAAGATTTATACCAGCAAGGAAGTTTCCTGGCCTAGATTTATAATATATGTGATAGGCCACTTCCTCTGGTCCCACACCACTCACTGCTTTATAATGCGGCAAGTGGTGCCTAAACCCCCCCCCCCAAAAAAAAAAAAAAAAAACAAATTTTGCGCAATTACAGAGTGTACCACACTTTGCAAGTTTTTGGTACCAGTTTTCTGTCACAGAGAGGATGATAAATTTCCATCCCTCCCATATTTTCCTGTTAATTTACAGCTGACATCTGAGTTAGTGCCCCACAAATTTCTGTGATTATCTTATTCATCTGAATAGCATTTGCAGAAATCCAATCAAATGCTGCAGAAACAACCCCATTCAGATATATCTAATCAAATTTTTAGTTACAGAAATGTTTGGATAAGCCTCTTGAGATAAGAAAGATCCGGTAATATCTGATTAAAACTGTCATGCTGGCATTAACTAATAGTCGTTTCCTTTATTTTTCAGCTTCTGGAGAATTTCAAGATAGAGACAAACCGAATGGTTGAAGTGGAATCAACCTTTAATCTCATTCTCTTCCCTACCAGACCGATTCAGTTAACCTTGTCCCCATTATCACTGAATGCTCCAGAAAGGCACTCCTAAGGACTTCTTGCTCTATGGACATGCCTGTATAACACATATAGATAACAAATAAGAAGATATCATTTGTTGGACCTGAGCAAGAAACAATAATCTTTCAATAAAATCACACACAAAATAACAAGAGATACAGTCTCACATATGTGATTTCTTCCAATATATCTGTACATATAAACTACTATTTTTACTTGCTTGTTTGCTATATGCAGTATCCCATAAAACAAATGTGTAACACCCCAGAGTGGTGTTACCACTCCTACACCTCGCTACTATATTTAATGGGCTAACCCAATGTCATCCAACCCCAATCTGTCATTTTATTCCAGGTTCACCACAAACTGTGCACTTAATACAATGTTATACAACTGTTACTATGTAATGTGCCTGGTTCGCCAGCAGGTGGCAGCAAACACGGCAGAGTGTAGTTAATTAGAATGGACCCTTCCATTCCATTCTGACCCCCCTTCTGAAGAGAAGTGGGCTAGTCCCATTTCCTGCAGAAAGGGTGGGGATCCAGTTAGAACTAGTTCAGGTTTACCCCCTGCTAGGAAAAGGTGTGCAGAGCACGTGTCTGCTGGACGTGCCCATGCCAGCCAGAGCACCTTCAGCTCTGCTGGCCAGAGATGCAGAAACCTAAAGTCTCAGAAGTCAGGAGGTAGTTCCCTGGCCCCATACAAGTCCGACCAAGGAGTGAACTGCAGCATCCAGGGAAAATTCAAGTTTACTGAAAGCTTGTCAGTACAGCAGTGAACAACAGTGATAGAGCAGAAGTGTATTTGCCTGCCAGTTTATGCTAAAACCTGCTGGGACCAAGACAAAGCCGCAAAATTATTGTTGAATGCAAGTCTACCCAAGTAAAGCTGCATTGGATTTCATGTCAAGGTCTGGACTCGTTTATTCTGCAAATCCCTCAATTATTCCCCCTGTTTAATGCTTCGGAGACAAAAGCCTGGGGTCCAGCCGTATCCCGGTAGGAGCACCATGACACACCATAAAGAGACATTTTAGGCCGCACAATTACACCACTTGGCATTCCTACACCTGGGATGTGGTCCCCTATTTAGTGGGCCCTGGGTGACGGCCGCCCATTGCAAATGTGAAAAAAAAAAATTACACAAACAGTTCTATACAAGTATGCAAATGCTGAAATGTTTCCGGAATTTGCTTTAAAGGGGTTGGCCCATTTCATATATTGGGGGCATATCGCTAGGATAAGCCCCAATGTCTAATAGGTGTGGGTCCCTCTGCTGGGACTTACGCCTATCTCTAGAATGGAGCCTGTATAGTGAAGTAGTGTGCACTGCGCATCCACCCTCCATTCATTTCTATGAGACTGCCGAAAATAGCCGAGTGATGGGTAGACTATTTCTGTTAGCCCCATTGAAGTGAATGGAGAGGCAGCTGGAGCGCTTCCCATTCATTTCAATTAGACTTCCGAAAATAGCCAAGCGAGCTGCTAGGCTCTTTTAAGCATTCCGATAGAAATGAATGGAGGGCCGGTGCACATGCGCAGAGTGCCCTTCTTCACTTTGTGGACTCCGTTCTAAAGATAGAAGCGTGTTTACAGAGGTTGGACCTACAGTCCCACGCCTATCAGATATTGGTGGGATATCCTAACGATATGCCCCCAATGTATGAGAAAAAAAATAAAGACTGTTGATAGGAGGAAGCAGCACTTTACTGTACCCGATAACTCTCACCCCCCTTTAAACTTAACAACACCTGAATAACTCTAATAATGACATAACTCGAGCCTCTTTATAAATACCTTTTATTGTTGGGTGGTGATCGGCCACAGCATTGTATTAAACAAAAGCGGCAAACTCTTTTATCACATTATTGTTAAACAACCATCAAACGGAGCGGTATGCTAACCGCCGGCTCCCGGCGGGCAAGTCCACCGTCTGTCTCTCTCCGCATCCCATTCCATTAACTGCTGCCTGCTGTGACTTGTAAAGGCACATATATCATCCTTTGCACTAGGAAAAACAAAACATATGTCAGCAAACACATGTCAGGGCCGAACAAGAAAAACAGTACCCGTATATCTCTGATAAAACTTTCAACCAATAAAGGGCGGGACCAAAACTCTTCCTTGCGCTGAGAGGAAGTGAGGAGGAACAGGGAGGCTATGGGAGGTAACCTCTGCCCTGTAGGAGGGCCTTTAACATACGGGGATGGGTTCCCTCAAAATCCCACATTAACCCTTCCCATATATGCTCTCAGATAAGCTAATAGCTAATACAACCCCATCAGCATAACAGCACAAAAAAAGGGGAGGGGCACTGCAGCACCTCTTTCCAAGCAAAGTATAGGGGGGATGGGGGCATCAACAGTCCCTAAACACCCTCCCTAGCCTGTCGGGTGCTCTCCAAAAACAACATACTGTATGTTTTCCCTTGTTGGGAAAGAGGAGGCCATTTTATCTTACTCATCTCACTTATATGGCACTGATATATTCCACAACACTTTACAAACATTATCATTGCTTCCTGTCTGCAATGGAGCTTACAGTCTAAAGGTGGATTTACATCCACGCTCGTTCCGATGTATGTCTTTAGAGTGTGGGAGGAAACCGGAATACCTACTGGAGAAAACCCACGCAAACACAGGGAGAACATACAAACTCCACGCAGATGTTGTCCTTGGTCAGATACAAACCTAGGACCCCAATGCTGACCAGTGAGCCACCAAGCTACCAGTTTTGACAGCTACTGTAAATCAATATCCAAAATATTGTTGTCTATGAATAGGTAAACCAATGTGACATGACAGGTGTCCCTCCAATGCAAGTGATATTCCGCTCCAGAAATTTCAATTTAGACACTTTAATATTTAGAAAGGAACTCCACAGAACTCTTGCAGTTAAACATGCTATGCTAAAATGCAGTGTGGTAACTGCAAATCTGAGTAGGCTTCTGTTTTCTGCTGTTGTCATTGAAACTCCACCAGGCTGCTTCCTGTAGATGTTGGACCATTAGTCATAGTCCCCCGCTCTTCGCTGTAGTGGGCTTGTATTTTCACACTGCCTGTGACATGCTGTTTGCTGCTATACAGAATACAGTATGCAGAATATGACAAGGCCTGTATCTTGCACCTTGCTCACACTTGGGAATGATCTATATAACTATAACTTCAGTTAGGCTACTTTCAATCCTTTTTACGTAATCTGTTTTTATTTTCTGATTACATATTTTTTATTGCATTTCCTGAACATGATTATGGAGGCGGCCATCTTACCTAAGCTGTTCTTAACAGCATTTAGAAAGCAGTAAAAAAAATTGTTTTGTGACAACGCCATGGGCCATAGACACAATGGACAGGAGAGGACCTCACTGACTTCTATGGGAGAGTTTTCTAGGCATGCTCTGTGATCTTTGCAGAGGTCATTGTACAAGGAAAAAATAGATAAGCTGTGACAATCACCTATTGTGAACGGTAGATCCTGTCTTATCTGTACACAGAGGTGATATCATTACAGGCAGGTTTAGAATGACAGATAAGGCCTGGTTCACACTAGCGGCAGTCCGGATCCGGCAGGTGAAGGGTGCCGTCGGATCCGGACTGCCGCAAGGACATGTGTGGGGCCGGAACCGCGTTCCGGCCCCACACATGTCACACAGTACCATATACATATACACACAAACACATACATACTTACATACACAGGCAGGCAGGCTGCACGTCTTCACGCCCAGGAGGCGCGCAGCTCTGATGATTCCCCACAGCGCCCTCTGCTGGGCGCTGTAGGGAATCGTCATAGCTGCACGGCTCCTGGGCGTGAAGACGTGCGGCCTGCCTGCCTGGAGTATGTAAGTATGTATGTGTTTGTGTGTATGTCTGTGTATGTCTGTATGTCTGTCTATATGTATGTCTGTCTGTCTGTATGTGTAGGTGACGGATCCGTCCTGAACTCCATTGAAAGTCAATGGAGGGCGGATCCGTTTACCATTGTGGTCACACCAGACGGATCCGCCCCCATTGACTTGCATTGGGGGTCATTCCGGATCCGTCTTGGTGCGGATGCCTGGACCGGAGAGAAAACTGCAGCATGCTGCGGTTTGTTCTCCGGTCTGAAGACGGAACGGAATGCTTTCAGGAGCATTCCGTTGTCTTCAGTTCAGTTTTGTCCCCATTGACAATGAATGGGGACAAAACTGAAGCGTTTTATTCCGGTATTGAGCCCCTATGATGGAACTCAATACCGGAATTTAAAAACGCTAGTGTGAAAGTAGCCTAAGCAGTAAAGTAACTGTAGTAACGTGATCTGTACAGAACAAAAAATGGTGCCTGTCCCTTTAAGACCACCACAACTCGTTTGCTTTCTAGTTCCAATTAAATTAAAGTCACAAGACTTGTTGTTCCTTGTTAACTGTTTTATTTGTGATGTAATTTACAAAACTTTAACAAAATTCGATTACAAAAGGTATTGGACAAGTTGATTATGTCAAAAGATTATCTTCTATTAATAAGGCACATTTATAAATGGGTCCCATTGACCCAAGGTACAGTATAAGTAATGCAACTCCAAACAGAAAAGATACTTAAAGGGGTTTTTCAAAGACTTTAACACCAATGACCTATCCTTAGGATAGGGTATCAGTATGTGACTGGTTGGGGTCCGACACAGTTGATTGAGAAGACATCAGGGCTCCTGTGAGTGCCACAACCTTCTCCAGCTTTCCCTAGGCCAGTGACGATATGTTCATCGGTCACATGTTCTAGACGCAGCTCAGCCCCAGTGAAGTGATTGGGGCTGAGTGCGATACAGAGCATAGCCGCTACACAATGTATGGTGCTGTACTTTATAAGCGGCGAGAAGGCCGTGGTGCTCACAGGAGCGCCGGTACTTTCTCACACAGCTGATTGGCAGGGGTCACAGGTGTCGGACCCAACTGATCAGATGCTGATGACCTATCCAGAGGATAGGTTATCAGTATTAAAATCTCCGGAAAACCTCTTTAAGGCGCATTTACACTGCACCGACCAGCAGACAATTATCCTGACAAGTCACTGCTCGTCAGTGTTGGTGAGGACTGGAGCTACATTTAGATGCAGCAGTTGCCTCCAGTGTATGAGGCTGTGCGATGGCTACTTCCATCTCTCCGTTTCATATGACTCATTGTTTCTGGGCAGCAGAATGCTGTTTAGGGCAGGTTCACATTTGCGTTACGGAATTCCGTCATAGGTTCCATTATAACAGAGTTATATATAGATAGAATGCAAAACTGAAGCCTTTAAGAGCTATTCCGTTTTTCTCCGTTCTAATATATGTCTATGGGGGCACATAACGGTTCAGTTTGGTTCCGTTATGCATGACGGAAAAAATAGTCCTCTCGACAGGACCAGTTTTTTCCATGGCATCCTTGTTGTGTCCATGGTTTTCATGAACCCATAGACTATTTTGTGCATGAGAGATCTGTAATCACGAACAAAATAGGACATGCATTTGTGGTGTCACTATGGATTCACGGTCTGTGAAAAAACGCTTATGTGTAAATACACGCATTAAAGTCCATGGATATGTGGGTTGACCGGGATGACCATGGACAGCACACGTTTGTGAATTACTGATGTGTGAAAGAGGTGTAAATATTACTTATATTAGCACTCAAAATAATTTGGTAATAAATGTGTGATACTTATGTGCAGCCTAGAGTATTTCCGTCTCTTGTAGTCCTCCTTCTTTCCAGTGTCCAAACATAGTGACAAACTCTTCACTGTGACCTCTGTGGCTGGAGCCATTGAACCATGTATAATGATTTCCATAGGTACACAAGACAAGATTACATAGTAATCCCATTGGAAAATAATGTTAACAGTGCTACAGGGTCTTATATAAGAAACTGTCATATTAAAGGATCTAGCTTAGTGAGTCTCCTTGTAGGCAGCTCTGGTTCTTTCTGCAAAGACAAGAAGGACAAATAAGTGAAGGGGTGAATGTCGTTTTTAGGATATACATTATTAGTGAACAGTATGACAAAAATGACATATCTATGATTATGCAGTACCAGAGGTATCGTTCTATATTAAAGAGGACCTTTCACCAATCCTGACAGGCCTGTTTTAATAGCTTCATGCATTCCCCATGTAATAACAATTCTGGAACATCTATTCTTATGTCTCTATGTTGTGCCATTCCTTTATTATTTGCACTAGAAGTTATGAATGAATTGCTATTTGTCTTCAGTAAGGGAACAGAGGGGAGGTAACCAGTTGGGGGGTGTGTACCTGCACAGACTGAACATGGCAGCACTGATTGGCTAGAGTCAGACTGTGCAGATACACCCCCCCAACTGGCCACCTCCCCTCCGTTCCTTTACTGAAGACAAATAGCAATTCATTCATAACTTCTAGTGCAAATAATAAAGGAATGACACAATATAGAGCCATAAGAATAGACGTTCCGGAATTGTTATTACATGGGGAATGCATGGAGCTATTAAAACAGGCATGTCAGGAGTGGTGAAAGGTCCTCTTTAAAGCTTGACAGTGGTCCAGACTGTGAATAATGGTTGAAGGTTTAGGGTCATAATTTATTAAAATATATAAGAATAATGGGTAAGTCACCATAACGTGGAGAATAACATATCATGAGTAATGAACAATATAAAAACATTAAATTGGTATGTAACAAATGACTATAATTCATTATTTTTTCCATGTAGATTAATCATAATAATCAAAATTACTGTTATTATTTCTTACTGCATTACATGCAAACAGGTTTCTTCAAGAGAAGGAATGGAGCCATCTTGCTAGAACCATTTAGCTAGGTATCCCTCCTCAGCCCCCCTCTCCCATACACAGGCATGCTCAGCAAAGCATGCATGTGTTCTGAATGGGCAGATTGGAGTAATGGTCCCTTTGCACTGTCCGACATTTGGGCAGATTATAGCTAACTAGAGTTTGTACAGTTGCTCGTTATTGATAATCTGCCTGTGTAAAGATGCTGCCAATTACACGATGAAAGGGCAAAACGCCCATTTATCGGGTACTTGAATCTTTCATGTGGTCACCTAAAGCATGGTTTGCTGGCAGCAGATTGTGCTGTCTAAACAGCTTCTGCTGCTGGCAAACAATGATTAAGGCTGGGGATGAGTGATGGCATTAGCAATCGCTCCTCCAAATACTGTGGAGGAGATTGCTGCATGTGAATGGAGGATATACCCTTAGGCCCATTGCACATGACTATATCCATATATAGACATAGAAAATGATGAATGTGATGGGATTGCCGGCCCGTCGCTCCCTCCCTCCCCCTGCCATGCCCTCAATTTTAGACCTGGTGTCAGCGAGGCGATGTCCCAGATATCGTCTTTCTGCGTCTGAAATACACTTAATTTAGGCTTATAAATGACCCCCATATAGTGTATAACAATCTATCCATCATCAGCAAAGCATGGTACTTACCGTAGGAAAATGATGAAGAATTGTAGTATGGGTCCGACTGAATCCCATCTGCTCCTCAGAAAGTTGAGTTAGGAGCTGCTGTTTCTCCCGACCCCATCGCCGAGCCGCCTCCTCCAGCTGGCAGGAACAGATACACAGTAAGAACCCACAATGACTCAGAAGCTACTACAGTGCATTTACAAGTGTCACATTGTTTCTACTGTTACCTCTCTCTCAAGGCTTTGTACTCTCGCTTGGGATTTTTCCAGTTTACTGAGAAGGGAAAGTTTCTCGCTATCAGTAAATGTTTCATGGATCTGAAATAAAAAAAATATTTGCCTCAAAGAAATATAGCATTTTATATAATAGAAAAAAATATGCAGAAATAATATAAATTACATAAATTACAACAGGCCAAAAAAAGTTCTCTGAAAAAAATAAAAAATAAACAACAGAAATAGTATAAGTTGAGATCAGTCTACCCTGTGGCAAATTACCAATAATTTTAAAGGGTTTCTGTCACCAGAAATGACCCTATTAAACCAAGTGTCATTTGCAATGAGCAAATGACACTTGATGCCAGTACTGTTACTATTAGACTTCTCAGTAACGGCGTTTTGGTAAAAATAGCGATTTTCTAATATGCTAATGACCTCCCCTAGGTGCAGTAGGCGTGAACCTGCACCTAGGAGAGGCCATAATAACGCCTCTTACCACGCCCCCGGTCGCGCTGATTGACAGGGCCGGGCAGCCAGCTCTTTCGGCTCCCGGCCCTGTACGAGCCCGAAATCCCGCGCCTGCGCCGTGTAGGCTAAATTCGGCGCAGGCGCAGATAGTTCACCGGCCGCCCGGCTTCTGCTTCTCTCACTGCGCCTGCGCCGTGCGGAGTAAAAGCGGCGCAGGCGCAGTGAGTTCCGCCGGCTCCCGGCTCTCTCACTGAGAGAGCCGGGAGCCGGCGGAACTCACTGCGCCTGCGCCGCTTTTACTCCGCACGGCGCAGGCGCAGTGAGAGAAGCAGAAGCCGGGCGGCCGGGTGAACTATCTGCGCCTGCGCCGAATTTAGCCTACACGGCGCAGGCGCGGGATTTCGGGCTCGTACAGGGCCGGGAGCCGAAAGAGCTGGCTGCCCGGCCCTGTCAATCAGCGCGACCGGGGGCGTGGTAAGAGGCGTTATTATGGCCTCTCCTAGGTGCAGGTTCACGCCTACTGCACCTAGGGGAGGTCATTAGCATATTAGAAAATCGCTATTTTTACCAAAACGCCGTTACTGAGAAGTCTAATAGTAACAGTACTGGCATCAAGTGTCATTTGCTCATTGCAAATGACACTTGGTTTAATAGGGTCATTTCTGGTGACAGAAACCCTTTAAGTAAGTTTCTATATAAGAAATTATTACTGCAGGAAGATAGAATGATTGTAAAAAAATAATTTCAAAACATTATTGCAAGCAAAATGTTACTATATGGTCAGAGTTAGTACAGCCCTTATAGTCATAAAAGAGGGATTGAACATGGAGTCTGATCTGCATGTTATAGAGCAGGAGGAGCTAAGCAAATTCATAAATAGTTTTGTGGGAAAAGATTTGTAGTACCCCAGAGCGGGCAATACCATTCCTACAACCTGCTACTGTCTGTAATGCCTAATCAGTGTGAAACCACTATGGTTTTTGATTCTAGGTTCTTTTATACTGTGCCTTAATAATATTGCTGTGTAATTTATATATTGCATTTAATGCACCGTGCCTGGTTATCCAGCAGGTGGGTTCCTACCAAGGTAATCAGTTGATTGTGGAGTTGAGAGTTGGAAGAGATAACATGGTGCAGTGAGGGGAGCTCCCCCCTTCTGCAGCAGCAGTCTTCCAGGGGAAGCAGCTCATAGAGCACCACGACTTCTTGCAGTTTACAGACTGAGTATACAAGGGGGTCAATGGCCAAAGGCACCAGAACTGACAGAAAGTCCAGATACCAGGCCAAAGCCAGAGATTAGTACAGCAGAGGAAGAGAAAGCAAGGTATCCAAGTTTGCCTGCCAGTTTGCCCTAAAACCTGCTGGAGCCAGAGAAAGATCAAATATTATCTGGAAGCAAGTTTATTCAAGTAAAACTGTTGAACTTTATCAAGTCTGGGCTTATTCCTCCAACTACAGCTTCTTTGAATGCTATGGAGCCTATCCCTGGGGAGTGACTGTATCCAGGTAGGAGCACTGTGACACGCAAACTATTGAGACCACTCGGCATTCTCTAAAAACCTAGGACACAATCAGCCCTGGGGGTTGGCACGTTGCAGATTCAGTATAACTTGTCACTTATTCATCTAAATTTCTGCTCTTTCTATGCTTAGGAGTCCAGTGGGTGGTCTTATCAGTGATTTGCAGACTTAGTATATGACTTTGCATACAGAGATAGGTGCCAATCAACGATAGGATGGCCCACTGGACTCCTAAGCATAGAAAGCTCAGGGATTTAAATATGTAAAATATAAGTTAAAAGAGGTTGTGTGGTATCCTACCGTATATTGATGGCAGGGGGTCCGACTCCAGGCACCTCTCACACATCAGCTGTTTGAAGAGAACTCAGTGTTCCTGCGAGCGCTGCCTTCTCTTCACTGTTTACCTGCTCGCCGTCGGCCTTGCAGGGGGGAGCAGATGTAATTACAGCTTCTCCATTCAATTCAGTGGGAAGGAGCAATTGTAGTTACACTCAAGTGTACTTACATTCAAGTGAATGAGACAGAGGAGCTGTAGTTACACTGCACCAATGATGCACTGCCAACGCTGATCAGGTAAACAATGAAGAGACTGCGAGCATGCAGGAACACTGCGTTCTCTTTAACCATCTGATTGAAAAACTATATATCAATCTGCATGGTTCCTCACACTCTATAACATGCTGTCTGGAGATTAGACAGCTTCAATGTTACAGGTTCAGTTTAAGGCTTGTTCAAACTGGCAAGTAATAGTTATGCATCGCTTGTTTCTAATTGATTGAAATTAGTCGGCATGGACAGTATGATCACAGATGAGATCAACGTTAAACAATAAAGCTATTGGTTATCATTCATCACTGTTAAAGGGGTTTTCTGGGAGTTAACTACTGATGATCTTTCCTCAGGATAGGTCATCATCAGTATCTGATCGTTGGGGGTCCGACACCTGGGACCCCCGCCGATCAGCTGTTTGAGAAGGAACTGGCGCTCCCATGAGCGCCGAGGCCTTCTCTCAGCTCACAAAGCACAGCACTGTACATTGTTCAGCGACTCTGCTTGGTATTGCGCTCAGCCCCATTCACTTGAATGGGGCTGAGCCGTTCCTAGGCCACATGACCGATGAGGAAAAGCTGAGAGAAGGCCTCGGCGCTCACGGGAGCGCCAGTGCCTTCTCAAACAGCTGATTGTCTGGGTCCCGGGTGTCGGACCCCCACCAATCAGATACTGATGACCTATCCTGAGGATAGGTCATCAGTAGTTAACTCCCGAAAAACCCCTTTAATTGTTAAGATTATCCACTACTCCACATGGGGAGATTCTATGAATTGAATTGTCTACAAATTCTCTAAATGAGAAAAGGATTCAGTAGTTCTATAATAGCTATCACTTTTTTTCTTTGACCTGGACTTGCCCAGATTAAACAATCCATTCAGTGATAAAGAATTCATAAAAAAATACTCTTGCATTTTTATTAGGTTTTGCTACTCACAGGAACATGCTGTGGTATTACTGTGGTAGTCAGTCGAGCTTTCTCCAGTTCTTCTCTTAGACGTGAATTCTCAGCCAGTAATGTAGCATATACCTCCCCCTGAATGGTGTCTGATCGAGGCCCTTGGAAATAGGAAATAAAAAGTATGAAGCAGGAATTTAAAAAAAAAAAACCAAAAAAAAAACATTCACACATGCGTTTCATGCCATATAGTATTACATGGCAGAAAATTTTCCAAAATTGGGGAAGACCACGTGCAAGGTTGTGAAAGAGCTCTCTGGTTTTATTGTTACAATTAGTGATGAGCGAAGTATTGGAAAATTCGATTTGGCTGCTTTGCGGATTTTTCGATTTTTTTTCAGTATGTTTGCCGTGCTGCGGCCGGAACTCCGGCCCGCCGCCATTACAGTGAATGGGGCCGGAGCGTACGTATTTCTGGCAGCACACGTGCACTAGCGACAGCACCACCAGAACAGCCTGCTGGACACCCGTGCTGCTAGTGTGAAAGTAGCCTAAGGGGCCATTCAGACAGCCGCAATATGCGGATCCGCAATACCACGGTTGCCGACCAGTGTGTGTTCCGCAATTTGCGGAACACACGGCCTGACACCCTGTTCTAAATGCCTATTCTTTTCCACTATAGGACATGTTCTATTTTTTCTCATTGAGCAGCGGCAAGGAGCCGCGGCTGCCCGCTATCATTTAAGTCAGGGGTGGGGAACGTCCGGCCCGCGGGCCGCATCAGGCCCGCGAGGTCCTCCAATCCGGCCCCCGGCCTCCGGCTCAGCATGATGCGCAACAACGCACCATGCTACGTCTGTCTGCCCGCCCGCCCAGCGTTACCACGCTCCTCAGCTCCTCAGCAGCAGGAAGCAAAGAGCGCGGTGTGGAGGCGGGCGGGCTTACTACTGTAAGCCCACCCACCTCGTCACCGCGCTCCCTGCTTACTGTTCACGCAGTCATCCATCCTCAGCGCGCCAGTAGTACTGCCGCGCTGTAACCCGGCAGCCCTGTCACCCCGCAGCCCGTATCCCGCCACCGCAGATTCATGCCCCTGTCAATTTGTAAGTAGGGCCTGTGCCCTGTCCTGTCCGGTCCCCCAAATAAAATGTCTATTAAGCCTCACATGGACTACCACCCCCACCATGCTGCAGTAAATTTTAAAGCAGCATGGTGGGGGTGGTAGTCCATGTGAGGCTATCCAAAAGCTAGCTGATATGATCTCTAATGTAATCTTTGGACAGATTTACCAGTTTTACAACTCTAACCATGCTGCAATAAAATGCAGCATGGTTAGAGTTGTAATTCTGGTAAAGTTGTGCAAAAATTACATTAGAGATCATATCAGCTGGCTTTTGGATAGCCTCACATGGACTACCACCCCCACCATGCTGCTTTAAAATTTACTGCAGCATAGTGAGGGTTGTAATCCATATGAAGCTGTCCAAAATGACATGAATCATTAATACAGGTAGCTTATGGACACCTTCATATGGATTACAACGCCCACCATGCTGCATAAAATTTTACTGCAGCATAGTGAGGGTTGTAATCCATAGGACGCTGTCCAAAATGACATGAATCATTAATACAGGTAGCTTATGGACACCTTCATATGGATTACAACGCCCACCATGCTGCATAAAATTTTACTGCAGCATAGTGAGGGTTGTAATCCATAGGACGCTGTCCAAAATGACATGAATCATTAATACAGGTAGCTTATGGACACCTTCATATGGATTACAACGCCCACCATGCTGCATAAAATTTTACTGCAGCATAGTGAGGGTTGTAATCCATAGGACGCTGTCCAAAATGACATGAATCATTAATACAGGTAGCTTATGGACACCTTCATATGGATTACAACGCCCACCATACTGCAATAAATTGTACTGAAGCATGGTGAGGGTTGTAATCCATGTGAAGCTGTCCAAAAATACATTAATTCTGTAGGTTACTAAGGCGACAATTTTGTACGGCCCTCGAATCATTTTGAAAATTTTCAAATGGCCCTCGACAGGAAAAAGGTTCCCCACCCCTGATTTAAGTGAACGATGCCGCATCTATTCCGCAAAATTGCGGAAAAGGTGCGGACCCGTTCAAACGGTCATGTGAACGGGCCCTAAGTCAGTGGGGGGGAAGTACAAGAGTAGTGCAGACCCTTGTGCTGTGTGAGCAGCCACAGTTAAAATGAGCTGAGGGAGAACAGTCTGAGAGCAGGCTGATGTGGCAGATGTGAGAGACATAGATGGCTGAGTCTGAGAAACCAAGATGGCTGAATTGGAGCTCCACCACCGCTACACCCAGTTCGTAACTGGTAAGCAACATTCAAGCATGAATACTGGAGAAGCCTGGTTTTATAACTGACTGGTTTATGAGTAAAGAAATGGTACCCACAAACTCTGTGTCCTGCTTCCATTAGGCCACTTTCACAAGGTCAGTATTTTGACAGTACTTTATTACCAGTATTTGTAAGCCAAAAAACAGGAGTGGATCCAAAGCACAGAAGACGCGTAATCTTTCCATTATACTTTTTCTCGGTAGGTTCTAAACCTGGTTTTGGCTTACAAATACTGATGCAACATAGTGACCAGTTACTGACCATGTGAAAATGACCATGTGAAATGCTCTATAGCATATAGACAGGGATTGTCTTCATGTGACAACCCTTTTAACACCCTTTTTTTAAGCATTAGGCTGTTCGCCCATATCAACCACTTAGATTCCACCTTTCATTTTCCAAAGGAGCTGTCCAAAATGAAAGGTGGAATCTGATTGGTTGCTATGGGCAACTAAGCCAGTTCTATTTTACACCAGTTTGATAAATGATTATTGTAACCAACAGGTCTGATCACTAACTCCATCATCCTTCCACCGGCCATTGCATCTGCTCTCCTGCCTTGCACCCATCTACCTAACATCAAGGGCACTCCAATCACCACCAGGCAGGAAACCCCCAGAAAGTCCAGGGTATGCCCTGAGGGAAGAAAGGGTGTGCCCTCCATTAACTGCACTGCCCAAGGGAGCGTTGGAGTGAGGTCAGCCACTGTGAACCACTACCACTTCTATCAGTACCACATCTACCACTCCCCTTTTCCTGGCTCTTCCCCTGCAGGTTGCTCTATATACTGTACTATAACACAAAATATCCTCTTTATTAGAGATGAGCGAATCATCCAAAATTCGAATGATGACCTATCCTGACAAGATTCGTACTTAAACGAATTTATTCGGTCGAATCTACGTTCACAAAAACAATCGTTGTTTTGCGAACATTCCTGCTCAAATTACGAACGTACATTCAGCAGTACATTCAACGTAAGGATTAGCGTACAAAAGTGCGTACGAATCCTTAGAATACTTTTATCGCGCGAATGCGTCATACGCCACCGCTAGGCCGCGGTGTACAGTCTTTAGAGGCAGTCCATATGAGGTAGAAAAATAAGGTGCTCACTGCTAGCTATCCAGCTAAGTGCATAATTTACTAAAAACACTGGACAATAAGTGCATAATAGGACACATACATTGCAGTACCAGTAAAAGAATACACACAATGGGCTAAAGTGCTGAACCAGTAAAAACAGTGTAGCCAAAATATAGCAAAGACATAAGTATGCAAACATTTTAGTGCAATCAATTTCACATTTGCAAGCATAAAAGGCTCAGATATACGTCTCTCCTCGTGGCTCCTTAGCATAATAAAACACTGTCTGGAACACAGTCCAAAATTCAATTGTAATCCACTTGAGGTAATATTTTAATCCAAACAGGTAACGTGTAATCCACATGGATAATAGAAAATAGCAGCAAATATAGAACCCTTTTTGCAAAGGGGGCTCCCAAATAACCTGAGAAGGAGGGGGGAAAGGAAAATAGGCGCGCTTAGGCGCAACTGGGACTTTTCTGCAGAATGGGGGGGAGTCCTGACAGCCATGTCCAGCTGGGTGAGAGTCAAACGGGGGCAATACAAACAAACAAACATAAAAAGTGCAAACTAGCTCTCACCCGTCAGGTGCAGTCCATGGTGTGGCTCCCATAGGTCCTCCTGAGGTGTCCTTTAAAGGGTTATTCTCATTTTAGACAATGGGGGCATATCGCTAGGATATGCCCCCATTGTCTTATAGGTGCGGGTCCCACCGCTGGGACCCGCACCTATTTCGAGAACGGAGCCCCCGAAGTGAATGAGGGCTCACTGCTCATGCGCAGCCGCCCTCCATTCATTTCTATGGGGCCGCCGAAAATAGCCGAGCGCTGGCTCGGCTACTTCCGTCGGCTCCATAGAAATGAATGGGAGCCGACCGCGCATGCACGGCCCGGCTCCCATTCATTTCTATGAGCGGCGCGGGGAGCTGCGCCTGGTGGTGGCCAGACCCCCGGAAACCTGGGGTCCTCCAGGCGCAGCGCTCCCCGCTCCGTTCTGGATATAGGTGCGGGTCCCAGCGGTGGGACCCGCACCTATAAGACAATGGGGGCATATCCTAGCGATATGCCCCCATTGTCTAAGATGAGAATACCCCTTTAAATCACCCAGCCAGTAGAATGGTTCCTCAGATGAGTGACCTGAAGTCATCCTCGCTGGAACTGCTGCTAAACTACGCTCTTGCCTCTTGTAGGCCACGCTCGCTGCCATAGTAGAACTCCAGTGCCCTCTTCTTCCGGAATTTGGACTTGACCGCGTCCGGGTGGTGGTCACGGTGTTGAACGCTGCAGCCATTTGCGCTTTTCCAGATCCTCCTGCCTGGGACAGCAGGGGTAAGGACTTCCGGCTGCAGCGGTTCTGGCAAGGTTGCATCCAGGGAATTAGCCACAGCTTCCCTGGCTGCTGCTTGCTTCATCTTCCACGGCAGCTGGTATTGGTGGATCACAGTGGATTGGAACGTAAATGATGTTGTTGTCAGCTGACCCAGCTGAAAGGACTGTGGTGGTGGTGGTGCTGGCAGTCCAGGAATCAGAGGCTCCGGCTGTGGCTGTGGCTTTTCCCTGAACCGGAGGACGCCATCTGGGGACTCCTGAAGGCAGCGCAAGCGTCCTGGACCTGGTGGTTCATCCGGCCACACTTTAGGTTCTCTTGTAGGTACCAGGGGCTTAGAAAGGAGAGTAACCCCGGTCGCAAAGAGGTCTTTCAGGGACGCCATGGGGGTGTACTCCACCTGGTATCCCAAGTACAGGCTGTGACAAGGTTGTGGCAGGTACGGCCATTTCACCAACCTGCGGCCCACAAAATACTCCTTTCCATCCTCGTCGTCTGCCAGGAAGCCAGACCCTCTCTCAACGGAAAACCACAGGACTGTTCCCTTTCGGAGTTCCAATGCAGGATCTCCCGGCCTAGGGTCGTCTAGTACCTGGATGACCCAGTCCTCCATGGCGTTTTTATAGTCCCAGAGGGTCTGCGCATGGGCCGTCACCGATGGTGGCACAATCGGGTTCTGCCTTATGGAAGGTGTTGTCGTGGATCTCCTCCTGGGCGGCGAAGTGGACGCTCCAGCCGCCTCCGCCGCACGAGCCACAGCAGATGCTCCAGCCGCACCAGCAACAGCAGATGCACCAGCCGCCTGACAACGAAGAACCGCCACACGATGCGCAGCTAACTCCGCAGGCGGTAAGGAGAATAAGTGCACTGTAGGTGGGTTACTTGCCTTCAGTTTAGAGCGTGACACCCTGATGTCTGGAGCGGGCGGTGGTTCAGGGAACTCGTCCCCAAAGGCCATCTGGTTCCAGTTGTGACGCAGCTCTTTAGCCATGCTTTCTACTTGCTCAGTGTTCACAGCTGGTCTAAACTGGTTCAGAGGAGGGTGGAGTACTGAGGAAGAAGTCTTCACTCCCTATGTGTGCAAATAGTTAGATCCCGGTGGGCCGGGCTGTTTTTTTCCAGTTCTGAGGGGGCTTATCTTCACTTTCCCGCTCTTACGGGGGCGTATCGTCATTTTCCCGCCTCACGCAGAATGCGTACGTTTCGTACATTTCATACGTATCGTTAGCATTCAAAATTTTGCGAAGATTTACGAATAATACAAAGTGAATCCGAAAAAATCCAGATTCGCTTCGGAGGAGAGAATTTCCAAGATTCGATACAAATCTACGAAGCGGCGAATAGATTTGCTCATCTCTACTCTTTATCATCTTTAACATTACCATTAGCAAGATAACTGGAAGTGTAAAATACATTGTTTTAATTCTTAATTTTTATTCTTTTTTTTAATATTCCATTATTTGAAATGGCTGGTGATCAATTAAAAATGATTATATTTCACAGATCTAGTCCTGGCCGTTTCAGATTATCATAAATCATTCACATGGCTGAGCTGTGTCCATATGGCAACACATGGAGTATGTGCTGCTCTGTACTACTGAGCTTTAATCATTCCACATCATGATGCAGATTTTCACCACAGATTTGTGTAGGTTATGTAATGTTTTAGAAAGCGTCCTTCATGCTTGTGATCAGTGATGGACTGGGGTTCCTTGGGCCCACCAGAGGAAATTATTCTCAGGAGCAAACCTCTATATCATCAATAAAGTCTAATAGGTTTTCAATCAAATAGACCTTAGTGCCAAGTGATTAGCTCCAAATGGACTTTTTTCTCCTGGACCTTTAGGGCCCACCATGACTTCAGAGACTCGGCCCACCAGAGCATCCTCTGGTACTCTAGTGGACCAGTCTGACCCTGCTTGTGATCTAGGAAGGAGTTATTGATTTTCCATACCTGATTATGGTGTGAATTTTGAGGTTCTGTATTATTAATTACACAGATACTTCCTCAACCACTACACTGGTGATAGGTCACACAATTCTGCCCTCACCTAATATGACTGACTGACAGATTGCAGCTCACCTTGTACACTACTGAGTAAGAAAGCAGATCACATGAGTTAATAAAAACTACCTAACACATGAAAGCAAAAACAAATCTTTCGGTCAGACATGCACTTAAAGTGATTTATTCAATGTTTCCTCGCTAAACATGTGCACTAATGGTCTCACTTACAGCTGTCACTCCTTGAGCTCTCTTTCATTTGTATTACCCCTATTATAATGCTATTACTTACACAACTCCATCACTCCCTGCTTTGAGATTAATATCACCTCTCACCCAGTTATACAAAGTCATATATCACGTAGCGATTGTGGATGAAAAAAAAACCCTTCATCCAAAACACAGAAATAACATGCTTCGAAATGGTTGCAGATCCTGCACATAGAACAGGACAGAATATTGTATGGACAGTTCTTACTTCATCCTGACATTTTGATTTCGATGTTAGCCCTCAAATTTTACATCCATAGGCCGGACTCACACGTCCATGTGCCGGCCGTGTTTATCAGTCTATTACTTGGATGTGTCATGGGTCGGCTCCAGGTTTAACTGACCAGAAATCACAGCATCATGGGGATCTGTGATGATGATGTGATGCGTACAGGGCTGTTTCTTTTTATCTCAAGGTTTACTACATCTTGTATGTAAAGTCTTTTTAACAATGACATGGTTGTGGAATTAGTTTTCAGACATACATTTTTGGTAGGTTTTTGCATTGTTAGAGGAGTTTTATCACAGGTTCCCTTGAATATGAGTTTCAGGATATATTTTGGATTAAGATTACTCCTTAGCAGTGTTTTTCCCTGACTGTCAGGGTTCTCTGTAATAATTTGCTCTATAAAAGGAAGCATCTAAGCCAATATATACAGTAATGCACTATATTCACAAATGTATGCAAACGTACCTGTCTAACAGGTTTGAAAATTTTGGAGGGGTTGTGCAAGAATGCTGGAGTGGGGGGTGGCAACCTCCCCCCCCCTTTCCCACTTGGCTGGACCTGTAAAGGAAAGATTACTTACCTGACTCCCTGCTCCTTTTCCTCCAAGCCTGCGATGCTATGCTGTTCTCCCTTGATAGTAACATCTGATTTGACATCGCCGCAGCCAATCACTGGCAGTGGTGGTGACTGGCTCCCCTTAGGTCATGGCAAATGGGCACATGAAGGGGATCCTGTGTCCACTGCAGCCAGTGATGTGCCTAAAAAAAACCCCTCATTCTTGCACAACCCCTTTAAGAAGAGACAGTGATGATGATAATACTTTGACCAGGATATAGAAGGCATTTAAATGAGTCATTAGTATAAAATTACCAAAAGAAGAAACAGTCCAAATTATCCAACTTTTGGTCAAATAATTATGAGTGCCCATAGAGTTAAAAAAAAAGCCCTGCAGTCCTCCCCTGTCCTCCCAACAGCCCCCCCCCTCTCCAGGGATGTATCTAGCCTTTCTGCTGCCTGAGGCGAAAACTGAAATGTGTCCCCCCTTCCCAATGTAACACGCACTCCTGGATCCCCCCTCCCCCCCACACTCACTTGTCCACAATCCCGATGCTGCTCCATTCCCAGCCACTTCCAGTACCTGCAGGAGCTGGAAGCGGCTTTGTTCCATGAGCGCTGTGGCCTATCACTGACCTCAACGGTCACAGGCTTGAATGCAATGTCTCAGCATTCATGGGACCAAGCCGTTTCCTGGTCCTGTGATGGCTAGGAGCAGCCAGAAAGGATGACCAAAGATGGTTGATGGATGTTTTTAATGTTCAGGGGGACGGGGTGGACCCCAGAGGTTGTCGACTCCAAGGGTAAATGCACACGATCAGGATTTATCTGCGGACAATCCGCACTGAAATCCGCAGGTGTTCTCAGTGAAATTCGTGCGGTAAACCCGCACCAATTGGTGCGGATTTGCGTGCGGATTTGCATGCGGATTTGCGTGCGGATTTTTTTTTCAAGTGAATGGAGAAAATCCTCATGAAATCCGGACAGGAAAAATAAAATAAATTGACATGCTGCGGATTGTAAAATCCGCACCGCAGGTCAAAATCCGCACTAAAAGAATCCGCATCGTGTGCATTGAGAATTTCAAATTGTCATAGAATATAATGTACATGACCTACGGACCGGATTTTCTGCACTCAAATCCGCACGTAAAATCCGCACGTAATCCTGATCGTGTGCATTCACCCCAAGGCTGTGTTAATGCAAGATGTGTGACACCAAACACTTTAATCGGAGTGTCACTGATTTTTTTTCTATCAAGGTCACCTCTGTCTCCTTTGTCCACACGACTCCTCTTCTCATCTTTCAGTTTGCTATCCAGCAGTTTCTCCATCTTCTCTATTACCTGCATGAACATAAACCGTCTCAAATGTAGCATTAGAAGTTGTTTATTGTCCTAAGCTGTAACTTTTTATTGCATATCACAAAAATGACTTTTACACACTAATAAAAGGCTGTAAAGTATTTGTAAAGTCCCTCTTGATTTTACGTATATTGGTCACGCTGAATGGGTTCTGATCCCTAAACAAAATATAAGACTAAAGGAAACCTAATGAAAATTGTATGAAGCATAAAAACCATTACTGTATGTAGAAACAGAGAAAAGAATTGGAACACTGGTGAATCCTCCAGGCTTCATGCATACGGCGGTGTCCGAATTTCAGCCTGCAAACAATAGATCTGGACAACTACCATGTGCATTCCCTATTTTTCTCACTCCCATCAATAGGAAGAACTATTCTCACCCACCAGTATGGACCAGAATAGTACATGTTCAATAATTTGTAAAATGGCCATACGGATCTGCCAAAAATATGGATATGTGCATAACCTTATGGTAATGAATGGATAAATGTGCTAGCCAGTAAAAATGCAGATAGCACATGGATGAAAAATACATGTGTGTGACCTTACTCCAATGACAGATAATATGAGTTATGGATAGCATTGGCCAAAAACTGTATCTGTGTCTATATTGAGGTCAAGCATTCACATGGTTACATTGAGCATATCTTTTGTATCTCACCTTCTCCTGCTTCCGCACTGTGTCTTGTAAGGCTTTTGCCCGGCTCAGTCTCTGGTGGTACTGGCTGAGCACGGCTTGCTGCTGTTGGTGTGCTCTCTGGAGTAGAAGCAGGTCCTTCTCCCGGTCATTTCTCTACAAAATCATTAACAGTAAGGAACCTTGCCAGTATGGATCAATATACTGAATAAAGTATAAGTGCCAGCTCCTTACACAGTGATGCACTGCATTATTTATAATGAGATTGTTATTGACTGGGATTGGAGCATTAACTGGGTATAGGGGAGAGAACAATGCTGGGATAGTCATAAACTACAGGACAGATAAGAAAATGTGTCGCCTGCCTGTGTTATTCCAGGACTGTTTATAGCTGATAACACTATATGGCTCCTTTATCGACTCAATAGAAAAATGGGGGGAATATATTATGAGGGGAATATTTGAAGTCTGTGTTGCTGTAACTTGCACCAAATGTATTAAACGTCACATTGTTTGATAAATTTGCTCACCCTTACTGGAGTAAGATGTGACTTTTCAATAACTTTTGAAGTCACCAGTCACAAGTAATATGCATTTGCATATGTATGCAGTTTTATTAGTAATGTACTAAATATAGGATACAAATCACACATGTGTATCATGCTTGTCCTGGGCTGCCTACAGGCAACAAAACCATTCAGCGGCCTCTCAATACACTTCATGTCATCCTGCGTTATTTTTTGATAGTCTGTATTACCAGAAAATACAAAACAACATATGAGTCCAAAAAGTGTGTCCATACATGGTTGGACTGGCCCATTATAGTACAGGCAGATTCACAGTGGACCTAGACTTTGAGGATAGACAGAAGATAACCCCATTAGGAGTCCATTTGTCCTTTGGATTAATTCACAAATGATCTACTGTCTTAGATTTTATTGATAATGATATGTCCTGCATGTATGCATCAGTATCTTTATATGTTTAGTTCAGTATGAACTCTACGTGGGTCATGTATTAAACAGAAATACGACTAAATTAGGTGTATTTCTAGCGCAGATTGAGGTGCAAAGGTCCTCTGTGACGCAATCTGCAACTTCTCCCTGCTCACACCAGGTCTAAAAAGGTGGCCGTGGCATGGGCGGGAAAGGGGACGGGGTCGGCCAGCTGGGTAGGAAGCTGTCTTACATTTAGAAGTGGCGGTGGATTTGCCAAAGTTATGAAGAGGCCTGCGGCAACTCAGAACTCTGGCGTATCCAGCGCCAGATATAGGGCAGTTTTAAACGCTGGTCTTAATAAATGTGCCGCTACATCTTTAATAAAAAACTGTCTTCAGGTTCATGCTGCTTGAATCATCAGCAGCATGAAATTTGAACAACGTCTTTCATGTCAGACAGTTATGAGGGAAATATATTAAAACTGGTCTAAAGTAGAACTGGTTTAGTTGTCCATAGCAACCAATCAGATTCCAACTTTCTTTTTTCCAAAGGAGCTCTGAAATATGAAAGGAAGAATCTGATTGGATGCTATGGGCTACTAAGCCAGTTCTACTTTACACCAGTTTTGATACATCTCCCCCATAGTTTTAAAAATAAACCGCAAACAAGAAGATGAGTCTGGTATGCGGCTTCCCCTCTCCCTCATTGGCTGTATTGATAGGTTTCTACTAGAGTTGAGCGAACGTGCTCGTAACGAGCACTGTACTGCTCGGATCCCCTGCGCTTGAATGGCCGCAGGCATCCGGATCCGTCCTCACCTGACTGTAAGTCAATGGGGACGGATCCGTTTGGTATGACAAACGAGTGTGTCATACCAAACGGATCCGTCCCCACTGACTTGCAGTCGGGTGAGGAGGACGGATCCGGATGGCTGGGGCCATTCAAGCGCAGTGGATCCGAGCAGTACAGTGCTTGTTACGAGCACGTTTGCTCAACTCTAGTTTCTACCTATAGGCCTTCTTCACACAAGCGCATTTGCAATCTGTATATGGTCTGGATTTTATGTATCTAAATCTGCTGCTGATGTTAATGAATACAGCTATTCAAATGGCCGTATAATTTCCATCAGTATTTGAAATCCGCATCATGTCTGGGTTTTGTGGGTATTTGTTTAAAAAAACGCACATTATAGTCTATGGTAGTGCATAAAAATGCAGGGAGGAAAGAATACGCATAGAAATACTGATAAAATCCTGAAGCAATACTGATGAAAGTACTGATGGTATATCATCAGGAATCATAATCCAGAGTCAGAATACTGACTGATTTCAATAGGCTTGTGTGAAAGCTACCCCCAGCTGCCCTTCCGGACTGAAAGTTCCCACCCCCCTTTTTTTTTGCCAGCGATGGGCGTGGCTTAAAGGGAACCTGTCATCTCCGAAACACCCCCTGAACTAGAGTAAGCAGTGTATAGTGTAAGTGACGTCGAGTCCGGTTATGTAATTTTTATCTTCATACTCGCTTCCATTCTGATGTTGTGCTCCCACAAACCTCAAAGAAGAGTCCTCTCAATGTATTTTACTGCAGGTTTGTGGGAGCACAGCATCAGAATGGAAGTGAGTATGAAGATAAAACTTACATATTCAGATTCAGCACCACTTACACTATACACTGCTTACTCTAGTTCAAGTGATGTTTCGGAGATGACAGGTTCCCTTTAAGGTAGCGAGGGGGTGGCTTAACGGACCACGGACAAGAACAGGAGCGTGGTTTAGAAGTTTGGGGGCATGGCCGGTGAGGTCTGGCTTTCTGGAGTGACGGCAGTGGGCACCCTAGAAAGCGGCCTTACACAGACAGTGAGAGACTTGCCAAATCAGCCAAGTATGGTCAGAAAAAGCTCTTCCACCTGGCTCATTTTTAAAACTATGGGGGTCATTTATCAAACTGTTGTAAAGTAGAACAGGCATAGTTGCCCATAGCAACCAGTAAGATTCCATCTTTTGTTTTGCACAGTTTCTTTGAAAAATGAAAGGAGAAATCTGATTAGTTGCTATGGGCAACTAACCCAGATCTACTTTACACCAGTTTGATAAATGACCCCCTATGTTTTCTCTGAAATTCTCAGCATTTCAGAATAAAGCATAGTTCTCTGACATGAGGAACCTTGTCAGAATTTCATTCTGCTTGTAGTTTGGGCATCATGAACCTGATGACAGGTTGCCTTTAGTTATTATTGTGGCCCCTTCAAGTAGTGCGGTGCAGCCTTAAGAGCAAAAAATAAAAGTTGCAGACCTCTAGGATAAAAAAAGTTCTAATTAAACATATAGAAGACCAAATGACTATAATAGTGAGGAAAGTGGTTCACATCCCATAACACATTCTATGTTCTGTATTATACTACTGCCTTTAGTATATTACTAATAGATTAGAAAGTATTTCATCCCTTCTACCAGGGGTGGACTGGGAAAAAATACTAAAAGTGGCCCCGTTTTGTAGTTGGGTCCAAATTGATGGTAGGCAGGGCCAGCAGTGCCATATTGTGGCACATTATACCACCCCAACAGAGCCAAATACCACATTCCATCACAAAATACTACCAGCAGCGCAAAATACATCCCCAAAAACTTCCACTGGCCGGCCGTCAGGAGGGCTCATGTGGCCCTCTGGGCATCGGCCCACCGGGAAATTTCCCTGTAAGGTCTATGGCCAATCCGCCCCTGCCTTCTACCCCTGTACTACAGTACTCACCCGTACTAATTCATTCTGCATTTGCTGGATCCGGTCTCTCATACTGCGGAGCTCTGATGTTTCACTTGCCAATTTCTGCTTAAGGGTCACTATGAGAAGAGAAAATGGGAACATTTTCTAGAATTTTCTTCATGTCCGGGTGATTCGGATTTCATATTCATGACCTACCCTCAGGATCAGCTGTTTGAGGAAGCTGCAGTTCTCACTGGCGTTCCGGAGAGTGCGGTGACTTCCTCATAGCTTACCATGCACAGCACCATTGGATAGCGGCTGTGCTTGGTACTGTAGCACAGCCCCATTTACTTGGGAATGGACTGCGCCTAGGCCACGTGACCAATGAACGTAACCTGGCCTAGGAAGAGGCCTCAGCTTCATGGAGCACTGAGGCCTCTTCATATAGGTGATTGATGTGAGTGCCAGGATTCAGACCCCCATCAATCTGATATTTATGATCTATCCTGAGGATAGGCCAACCATATCAGAACACCACAGAACCTTTAACTTTTAATTAAATGACGTGGATTAGGGTTTTCTCATTTGTCATTTAACTGTAGATGAACTTATAAGAATGGTAAGGGTGACAAGATTGAAAATCTGAATTGGGCTTGCTGAAAGCCATGTGCTTGCCACCAAAACAACCCCATTCAAATGAATTGAACTGATTTCCAGTTGCAGGGCCATACCATCTGTATTTGTCTCTATTTGTTTTCCTATCCATGTCCTGAGAAGGGTTAAGCACCATTGTAGATAGGGATACAGAATACATGTTCTCACCAAGTCGGTCTGCAAGTTCAGCCTTGGTCATGACATCAATGTCTGTGTCGCTTAGAAGACTGCGGCCTGCATCCTGATTCAGACTCCGCTCACTACGAAGAGCACTGTTCTCTGCTTCTAGTCCACTCATCTGGCGGCGTAGTGCAATGATGTCATCTGCCATACGCTGCATGGCGAGGCGATAGTTTGCCAGTTCCTTTTAGTGGGAAAAAAGCAAGAGTTTACTGAATCTGGTTTGAATAATCTATTAGGCACAATGTGTGACATCATTCTGGAGCATTTTGCTTAGTAAATCTCCTCCAGAATTTTCAAACCATCAAATATTTTCTCAGAGTAAACAGAACTGAGCAATTTGTGCACATTTATGGCCATTTATTGATGTTGTCCATGATATGCGATACCTTGTATGACTACCAACTGGTCACTTTTGTGACCCTGACAAAAAGGAAGTTTCGACTTAAAAGGTACCGCAGGGCTGTAAGAGGGGCTTAAAGAGGTTCAGTCACCTCTCCTGACATGTCTGTTTGTAGAGCATCTTTTCTTATGAATATGCACTATATTGTTCCTCTCTTATTCCTACTAGAAATGTATAAATAAATTAACAACTGGGTGTTACCATACCCTTTCATAAAGGAGTGTGCATCTACACATTCTCACACTACAACACTAATTGGGCACTACCAGACTATGCAGGGAAGCACCATCAACTGCTAACACCCAGTTGTCAACTTATTCATAAATAACTAGCAGGAAAATAGAGGGACTGTACAATGCAGATCTATAGGAAAAGCTCCAGAGTTGGTATATTATGAGGAATCAGGATAATGATATTTTGTGACACGTAGCGTTACTAGAACCCCTAAAGTAGTGAATCGTTTATGGCTGATTAGTAGAGTGTCATCCTCTGACCGTAGGTACAACTACTTTACAAAAGGAGGGATGCACTGCATAGTATACAGCACGTGATACCTTACAGCATGTTTGTTTGATGGTGCCCTTCATTGGCTGCGTTAGGACTTTTTAGGCGTGCCTGGGCTCCTTCCTGCAAGAATGACGCCCCTCTGGGCACCTTACTGGCTCGTTTGCATACCAAATAAACTGGATTTTCAGAAGATAGAAAACATCTATTGCTAAAACAAAGGCGCATCTGTAAATAAGGTACTAAGTGGTATTAGGATAAGGCTTTACTTCAATAGCGATTATCCTGGTGACAGATTTCCTTTAATGTAGACAATCATATTATGGTTCCATATTGTGTGGATTAGTAACACAGCACCCACAGAAATCTATAGGCACATACATGTTCCATCAGCGGTATCCTTCCCCAGAAGCAACTCACAGAGGCACCAAACAAGAGCACACAGAGTACCTATAGAGTACCGTAATATGGCTTTGCTCTGCACAATGAGGTGTAACTAAGTATTTCTGTCTGTGAAAATGACTGCAATACCATTGAAGGCCAGAAGAGGGAGATCCTATACTTTATGTGTAGCATACAGAAACAGTATTTTGACTACTAGCAAGCATGAAAATGTATTTTCCACATTTACATTAAAAAATATTGCAAAAAGAAAGAGGAATGCACAATCTCCTCAACAGTTCCTAATGAGTATTTCCTTCAATTAATGCCTATATAAGTTTAGCATAAATCGCACTACCATTAAGGCATCTAACGTTACAGATTGAAAATCAATTCTGTTCTCACTCTGATTAATTCACTAATAGCTATTGATCTGGGCTTTGTATTCTGCTGGAAAAGACACAGCAAATGCGTGCTCAAATGGAGATCATTGCTCTGTCTTGAGTAGTCGGGGGATGCCCATATACAATTTGTATAGAAAAACAGAAAAAAAATGTACCTCCTTCCTATGTTAGAAAATGGGAACAGAGAGGAAAAATAGATGGAATTCTCTAAAGCTCTGTTCACACTTCCACTAAAATTTTCTTTTTTCTGCTTCATCTTCAATAGGAAAAAAAAAAACGTAGTGCCAGATCCATCATATGAAGACCCCACTGACATAATGGGTCCATCAAGTTCTGTCATGGTATCTGTCATTTTGATGGTAACAATAGCGCAACATGCAAATCTATTTTTCATTTCAAATATAACAAAATTTCTGACGTTGGCCCCTATGGAGCACCCAATGGAAATGTGAACACAGCCTAATAGGGGACATTTTTTCTATCCACAATTTATGGATTTAATTACAACACACATATACATACGCTCTCCACTTACTTGTTCCTGATGCTCCATCACAGGATCTTCAGGTCCTTCCATATTTCCGCTATAAGAAATCAGAAATGTTTTGTCTCAAGTGCTCCCAGGAGGGCGTACAAGCATGAGAAGCAATTCCATTTTTTAAGTAGAAATGGGGACTTGTCCATCAATCATTTCCGATAATGATGACAGCATTTAACTCCTGGATTGGCCTTATGATCTGACATAGGGGCTGGGGGTCTTACCTCAGGTATTGGGGGGACAGGTTTGTGGTGGGCTGTTTTGTAAGCTCTGCTGGAGCAGAGGGCTTTTGTTCTCTTGCTGTCTGTTGAACCCATGGGTCCGGGAGGATATCGGCCAGAGCATTGTAGGAGGGCAAAGAAGGGGCATCTTTTTGGAGCTAAAAATAAAGAGTGGCACCAGTTAAGGAAATGAATATGGAACATAGGCAAAAAATCCACAGCAAGTGGTCATACTTACAGAGGAAGAGTATGGTCTATAAAAGCTATCCATCCATGAGAATTAGCAGACCCAGATTTGAAGATGTGAACCAACATATGAGAATTTGCTTGCTAAAAGTAGTCCATATGTGTAGTTCCTGTATGCTTACTTATTACTAATGATACATGGAGGAGGACATGCTATATACAGAATGTAGCTGTGCACCTAACCCTACACTAATGAGAGATGACCGCACTTAACTCTGTCCTGTCTCCTAGAGAGATAAGTGTTACACAGTTACCAACTTCAACCCAAACAGACACCCTCCTCCCTTCACCAAATAGCAACCACAGCTTCAGCTCTCTCATACTACTCACCTTGTGTAAAGTAGCCAGTGTGGGGGCAGTCAATAGGAGTAGGGCACAGCTGAAGGTCCACGCCCTCCTTGTTTACTTATGTTTCCTATAATCCTTTTACTTCTTACACACTAGCAAGTCTTTCCTGTCTGTCTCCCTCCCTATATCCACCTATATGGAGTTCTAATGTACGGACGGCTTCTTCTAAATGTTACTTCTTCTCCACCAAATTGACAATTTACCTATCACTAAAACTGGTTTTCTTAGAAATATGATTAATCCTCCTATACGGACACCTCGCTGTGCATGCAGGTTGTCACAACACGACATCTCCCAGGAAACTGTCACCAAGAGGAAGAAGGCAGGACTTGGAGAGTAGCCTGTCTGGAGACTATGTGACTAACCCTGGGCAGTTAACGTAGTATTATTGCTAATGCATCAAGCACAATTACATGAAGGCATCATTAGGGACGAGGGTACCATTATAACAATGTATCTGTGTGGTATGTAAGTCATTTTAATTCATGGCCTGAAAGCATTGAAAAGCAAATGACAAAACTTGGTATAATCAGTTTTAAAATGACATAAATTGAAGAAGACAAACTAAAAGAAAAAAAAGAAATGAAAAAATAAGGCAAACAAGAAACATTTTAAGACATATACAATATTAATTGGTTCTGGGATGACCATCATAAGTTGAAACCAGAGTCCATAATTCTATGGAAAACTAGTATTTTTTTTTTCCAAAGCCCCAAAATGTCATTTTAAAATAAGAAAAAAAAATGAAAATTTAAGAAAGATAAGCAGAATCTAAGACAGATAAAGCAAGTCCTTACATATAAAAGTCAAGAATAGATGCTGGAAGCTGAAAAGCACTTTCTATGATGAGGACAGGAGCTTCTTCAGGGTCTTACATAGAACATACATATACCAGAAAAATAAACTGGAGCCACCCTCATCTGACATCCAAAGGATCAGCTCATCCTGCTACAGGCAGAGGGCAGTACAGGACATGTAGTACCGCACTGTACTGTACTGTAGAGAGGAGCTACTAGACAGCCAATACAGCTGTTTTAATGGAGAAATGGCCATGCTGAATGGTTGTATCTGAGTCTGAGGCATCATATGTTGTCTGGTTTCAGCTTACAATGACCCATTGTATTTTGAAAATATTGTATCCTGAGGCCATTGTATCTTGATGGATCACTGTATGTACACACACAAATATATATATATATATATATATATATATATATATATATATATATATAATGTAAATATAGAATGCTGCCATACAGTAGCTGAATAATAGTTGAAATGTCTTGCAAAATCATAGTGCCACACTATGCCCAAATAATGCCATAATAATATGTCATCATAATACTTGCATTTGTATCTAAACAAAATATCCATACAGTATAAAGCAGGATTGCGAAAGCAAAGATAATAATATATAACATAATATTTAACAGTGCAATAGAACAAACCATCTTATTTACCATACAATAGTGTATTTAGAATAGAATAATGTATAGTCTCTATACAAGCCACATTGTCCATATAATAGTGCTGGTCAAGTGTCCGGAGCAATGACCCTGTAAAATGATCACGATGAAGAAAAAAACACAATTCAGCAGCACTCTTCAAACCAAATAAAGTAAAATGCCATAATTATAGAAAATATTCTGGTGCTAATGCTACGCTTATTTTGTAAATTTGAGATTCTTGGCAATTACATTTTGTACAAAATTATTTGGGCCCATCTGCCAAACGTCAAAGCGATCTCTGTAAGAAGGGAACATAACACCTGTTGTGTCTATGTGTTATAACGGTCACCATAAAATTCAGGGAGTGCAGGTTCCACATCTCAGATTTACAAAATAAGCATAGCATTAGCAGTAGCACCAGAATATTTTCTATAATTATGGCATCATTGTACTTTATTTGGTTTGCAGAGTGCTGCTGCATTGTGTTTTTTCTTCGTGTTTCTAGCGATGGTAGCTTGCACCTGCACATTGGGATGTGCTGACTGAACCTCTTTTTTGTAGTTGTACTGGAGCTGGAGGTGTGGCTGACTCCTGTTGGTCTTACACTCCTGACCAGCCTGTCTGCCCCATAGGCTGATTTTAAATTAAAGTATAAAGCTCTATCCTGCTCTTACTGCACTCATTGGAAGCAGTCTGGCACCAGGAGAGGTATAGAGTGGACTGTCATTGCATTTAGTGGTGGCCATCTGGAGAGGTATACAGAGGGCTCAGCATGCATGTTGGTTCCTGCATTCCCTGGATTTAATGAAGGCCATTATGGCACCAATAATGACAAAAAGGCAAAGTGGACCCAGCATGCATGTGGAACCTGCACTGTCTGAATTTTATGGTGGCCATCATGGCACATAACAGGTAGCATTTAGTGTTAGGTTCCCGTCTTACCGAGATCATCTTGACGTTTGGCAGACGGGCCCAAATAATTTTGCACAAAATGTATTTGCCAAGAATCTCAAATTTACAAAATAAGTGTAGCATTAGCACCAGAATATTTTCTATAATTATGGCATTTGTGTACTTTATTTGGTTTGCAGAGTGCTGCTGCATTGTGTTTTTTTCTTCCTCGTGTTTCTAGCCATGGCAGCGTGCACCTGCGCATTGGGATGTGCTGACTGACCCCCTTTTTATTGCACCTTTAAAATGATCATTGACTATGCCCTTGCATGATTCACAGTGTCCAAAAATTGCTTTTATCATGTGTAGCCCTGGGTGCCCTTGGCAATTTGCTGCCTGACCAAAATGGAATCTTTTTTTTGTACTGAAAAACATAGTCGAATGTGGTGTGAGCATAGCTATAGATAACATCTTATATAGGGCTGAAGAGATCCGGGGGCCGGTATTAAGTTCAGTGTAACAGCACACTTACACTGCCCAATTGTAAGGCACATTATCGGGAATGAACGAAAGGCACAGCAGATTACAGTAGCCCCATACAGCAGAGATGATCACTGCATGTGAAGGCAGATCCTCTGACAAGCAGACAGTTGTTGGGAAGGAACACGTCCTTCCTGATAATTGTCTGCTCATAGGCACAGTGTAAATGTGCCTTAATGAGTTTCTTTCTCTTTTGAGCATGTAATTATTACAGGCTTGCTTAGTAGTCACAGGAGACTTTTTAATTTTAGAAATCCCCAATAAGGAAAACAATGCTGGTAAAATCTGGAGAGCAAAAATCATTAGCGATGTTCATGTGATGTGCATAAAAGGTGCCCAGACCTGGTGTGATTTTATACTAGATTTATAGATGCAAATTGTGATCATTTTCATAAATATTGGCGCAGATATTACTGCCCCATAGCAAATTTATGAATGGGACTCTCCCCAGCCATCCTGTGGCTAGTCAAGACCAACCACGTTTGCTATAGAAAACCCCACCCACTTAGTCACATAAAAAATATGAAAATAAACAAATAAATGCTGGACAGTAGGCAGTCCAGGCCTTAGTGCCAAACACGTAGTTATTCCTCCATATTGCCACTTGACAGTAGAATGTTCACTCAGTGCCCCCACACAGTAGCCATGTCCCCTTAGTGCCCACTTCACAGTAGAATGCCCCCTTAGAGCCCCCACACAGAAGTCATTTCCTGCTACAGCAGTAGTTCTGCCCATGAAGTAGGGCACTGCCATCCTCCTATAGACTTTTTAAAGTTAGGGAAGTATTTGATCGCTTGTGATCAGGGTATTTGACATGTTCTGTATTTGTAATCAAACTGCTAAGAAATTGTTACCAGCCACTAATTCATTATAGGGGAAAATTAGTTTGTTTTCTGGTGTAAAGATGTACCAATTTTTTGTGCAAACATTACAATTGGGCTCTCAACACTTTTTAAAAAGAGGACTTAGCGGGAGGGGTGTTGCCTCCTACAGCCCAACAGATTTACTATAATTTACTCTTGAACCTGGCATAAACTATGGTCCAAATCTACCCCAGCCCATAGTTCTAGCGCACAGATGTCCAGCGATGCGTTGAATTAATTAAAAGGCCTGCATCTTATTCCAGCGCACTTTAATGTGTCTCCACACTATAAAAAACAACTGTGTAGCCTAGTCTGACTCCCTTTATCTGGCCCATACATTTGTTAATTCACCTTTGGTAGGCCCAGGCTGTTCCTCTAGACCAGTAGTCCTCCAGCCAGTGGCTAGGGATCCACATGTGGCTCACACCCCTCAGCTTTGTGGCTCAACATAGGAGCCCTCAGTTATGGCTGTATTCACTGGTGATGGGACAGCATCCGCATTGATATTATTGCAGATATATCCTAACTCTTGCACATTGCCAGTTTGCATGGTATAATAAGTATGTCACATTTTACCCTAAAATATCTGCTAATGTTTGCAATTTCATGAATTCTTATTTTGTCACATTTCATATGTCTACCCTCTTTTTTTGAATGTGACTCTCTACTCTAGACCAGATGGTTGGGTCTTCCAAAGGTAGAACACAACAGGCATGTCTATATATATTTAGCTGCATTTCTACATTCTTAGCTGGATCATAGCAAAATATGTGAGCCAAAGCCCTAGGGCCCATTTAACAGCCTGATATCACTGGGCGATCATTGGGCATGAAAATTCATATGAAGTATCATTCCCAATCATCCCCTCCTCCTTAGCTGCAGTGATCATCAGGACTACTTGGGGATGAATGATTGTTACTACAATCGTTCGTCCCCATATAGTTTTATTGTTTGTGGGCATCACATCCCAGTTTCCACAGGGCGATGTGCTACTGACAAACCGTGATTTTTTTTTTGTTACGATTGGATTAGCTGACAAATTTTGGCACATGAACGATAGCACATTTACACAAGCAAATTATCGGAAACCGGTCGTTCACAATCATCATCCTGATAATCTGCCCAATGTAAATATACCTTTAAATATGATACGTCCGGCTAAGAGGCTCGCTACTTTCACAATGCTTCACATTTAACACCAGTAAAACACTTGGCAGACAGATCCTTAAGAAAATAGGATTTTTGAAATTATTAAACTAACATGGGCTAGTTCTATTACAATAATATTATATGTTGAATGGAAAAACAGTTCTGAGGTTATATAAAAGTTACTTACAAAAATACATTATAAGATGTTGGGTTTCTTAGGAACACTATTTACACTATTTTATACAGTGAAAATACTGACAGTGGACTTGTGTCTTCTCTTTCGGCACTCCACACCCTGGTCTAGAAATATTTAAACGTTCCCTTCTTCTTGGAACCATCTCCACTTTCCCATATGAAGTAGATATTATAAAAATAGAGAATGTCATGTTCAATGCACTACACATATCAGACTCAAGGATTTTCCAGGCAAACTCTCAAAAATCTACAAATGATGTCATTGCGCTCTCTTAACTTTATGAGTTATAAAAGCTTTCTGCAGCAAATTCTGAGATGGATGAAATTTATGTGTGTGGCTATGCAAATAATCAGAAAAGCAGTCAGTAAAGGCTCTAAAAGAAAACTGGCAACTGGGAGTTCCACTTTGTGCTCAATACAAAATTATAATTCTATGATGTTTTAGGTCAGTGGAAATAAAAATTAATAATGTGAGGCAGAATAAACAAATAGCCTAATAAGCATAGTCCATTATGGTTACTATGATAATCGGAAACCTATGTAGACCAGTTCTAAAGGCCAAAATTGGCACACTGCCTTATTTGCTCTTACTCTTGAATGGTCAACCATTTTCATATTCCATTACAATGAAACCTGAGACAACCACCCTAAATTGAAGTGAAAAATTATATTTTAGAAGAGTCAAAAATACATAGTTGTTTGATCCTACACACAAGGAAAAACTGGAAGCAGTACAACAAAGCTTTTTACAAACTTAAACTGGCCAATCATATTTCATAGCTGTCTGTAAATTATCGTTCTGTCAACATCTATTTCTCATACACGTTCAGCTTGGCTAAGTATGTACGTGTTATTAATGGAGAGAGGGGAACCCTATTGTCAGACACTTCTGGCAGTGCCTTATATCTTGTGATAACAAAAGGATTATAAATATTGATTTTGGATCTCTCCCCTACCTTCATCTGTTGGAGGAGAGTTGGGAGTACCCCATACATATTAGACTGTTTGCTGAACCCACAGTTCTCGATGGGTTTGGCCAACAATAGACTAATTTTTATGGAAACCTTTAGGTCCACCAGTCCCAACTACAGTGACAGTGCTTCACTTTAATTCACAGAAATGATTGGTCTAGGTGACCCAACACTTGCATTCCATTATCAGAAACACTGTTTAGATGCCAAATACTGTAAGTAGAGCTGTAGGTTTAAACATCAAAAAATCCTGCCCAACTTGAACTTCTTTAGGTGCAATGCAATGCGATTTTAGTACCTTACATACTTTTACACTAGATAAGGTCCTTCTGTTCCAACCAATAATCCTACTGTTGATCCAGAGGAAGGCAAAAAGCCTTATGTGACAGAAGCAAATTGTCCCAAATTCCTTCCTCCAAATATGACAGAATAAAGGCCTGGATCAATATAACATCTCCCATAGCTTGTAATTCTGTTTTTTAAGAAAAGCATTCAGGCACTTCTTGAACTCTTATTGAGTTCACCATCCCTGTGGCAGAGAGTATCACTGCTCTTACAGGAAAGAATCCCCTTTTATGATGGTTGATGGTGAAACCTTCTTTCCTGTAGTTGCAGAGGATGCACTTTTTTAAAATAATTACAGGCCTAGGTACAAAAAGATTAATTATGTTCTTTGTATTGTCTATTCCTGTATTTGCATATTGAAATTAGATCAACCCGAAACCATCTTTTTTCCAAACCCGAATAACGCCAAATTTGTTAACCTGCATTGGCATTGTAAATTAACCATTCCCTTAAAGGGGCTATCCAGTTTTCCGATATCAGATAGGTCATCAATATCAGATGACCGAAGGATTTGAGCATGCCTGCAGCCACTGAAGATCTGCAGTTAACCAACTCCCTACCAAGTTCCTTCAAAAAAGATAGTGTACCTAGAAGAATTCATGCTGTTTGGAAGGCAAATGCTGGTCACACCAAATATTGATTTGACTTGATTTGACTTTGATTTCTTAGAATTCTTTCTTAGAAAGAATATTTCTCTTTTTTAAAGACTTAGCATTTTGTTAATTGTTAAAAATAAACTATTAACATTATGTTTAAAGCTTTCTTACTATGAAGCATTTTCCACACTTGCCTAAAACTTTTGCACAGTTCTGTATTCTCATTTCAGTGACTGTCACCCCGTGGGCTATAGAATGCTATCTGCCCCTAATTTCTGTGGTTAAGTTGAAATAATACTCCTGGCAGCTGAGTCATCAGATCATTGCAGTGATTCTGAATGCAGAATGTTTGCTCTGAAATTGCCTAATGCAATCAACAAACCTGAATCCCAATGCCTTCAATTTAGATGTCAGTTTCAATTGCATACACAAAGCATTACCCTATACCACAGTATTGCATACAATATTTGCTTGTGTGCCCCTGAAATTAATACATTTATAACATTTTTAACAGTTGTCTATTAATTTTACTTGGAGAAAATGAGTGGCCCATGGAAGGCTGAAAAAAGCAGTCAACGAAGGACATTAAACGAACATCAAATATAGGTTAATATAATTGTTTGCAGAGACAAAACTAAGATAAAAATGATTCTGATACCAAAATATGGGAAAAACACAAAATTTACCAAAAAAAGAATGCGGACTATGAAAATTACATGTATTCTGAGCATTCACTTGAATGGACTGAGCTGCAACTAGGCAGTGTGACCAATAAATGTGACATCACAGGCCTAGGAAGAGGCCACAGTTTCTTCAGACAGCTGACTGGTGGGGTGCCAGGAGGTGGACCCCCACCCATCAGCTACTGATGACCTATCCTCGGGATAGTTCATCAGTCTTTAAACACTTAAACAACCCCTTTAATACAGGTATATCTCTAACCAGATCACAAATTACCACAATACTAATTGACTAAAAGACAACCTCAGAGGACAAATTTCCACCATTATTTGTGAATTCTACATGCTCCTGTTCTCAGCAATATCGCCGTATCGGTGCCTGTGATGTACTCTATTCCTCCCTAACAGAAATGCTTCTAGGAGATATTACTTTATAGATCCAGACAATTCTAAAGACACCATATGGATCAGTATAAGGGCCCGTTCACATTTGGACTTGGTATAGATGCTAATGGTTATAGTTTATACCCCAAGCAGGGGCGGATTGGCCATTGACCTTACAGGGAAATTTCCCGGTGGGCCGATGTCCAGAGGGCCACCTGGGCTCTCCTCACAGCTGGCCAAGTTTTTGGGGATGTTTTTTGTACTGCTGGCAGCATTTTGTGATGGACTATGGTATTTGGCTCTGTTGGGGTGGTATAATGTGCCACAATATGGTATTGCTGGCCCTGCCTTCCATCAATTTGGACCCAACTTCAAAACGGGGCCACCTTTAGTATTTTTCCAGGGCCACTTTCCCAGTCTGCTCCCGCCCCCGACCAAGGACAAAAAAAGTCAGTTTAGATATAATGAGGATTTGGCTTTTTCTCTGGTGACCAGGACCCACAGTGTGAATATCACACTGCAAGATGGGCAAGTTTAATGTTTGCTGAGAAGGAGCAGCAGGATGGAAAAATGTATGAATATATTATTTAAGAAGGCAGAGTAATTTAAACTTTGCCTAGGGCTTATCAACTTCATAAAATGTAGCCGTTTTAGTAATGAGAAATAAAAAAGAAATAAATCCCAATTACGCATAGCGGTAGAATTTATATAATAAAAAGCTGTAAAATATGAGAATGGAATCAAATAGGCCTATAAAACCACAAACACGTTGAATGTTTATCACAGTGTAGCTGTATAGTATCTTCAAAGGACATTGGTTCAAATTGAACTAATGTCAGTACACCTGGACACTTTTGTAAATGCAGCCAAAATGTGGCACAATTTGAAACTAGTTTTTGAGAAATACTCAGCATCTAGCTCGCAAACTTGAGGGATTTTATCTGAAAAAGGAGTGAGGATTAATTTGAGAGATCTATTGCCACATTTCAAACTAAGCCAACCAATACATAAAGTGTCTATCCCTGCCCCAGATTTATGCCTGATCCACTATGATAAATCTGGTGCAGGTCTAGATAGCTGGTCTAAGTTTACGCCAACTATTGGTTTATTAATGTGGTTATCCAAGACTACAAAATGTCCCGCATATGCCTGGGCCCTTCACACTGAATATACTTATCTGGCTCCCCGCGCCGCTCCCGTGCCCCGCTGCTGCTTCTACCTGTGCGCAGATAAAAACATTTGGTGTCAGGGGGGAACAACCAATGGCAGGCGGGGATGGGGACGAGCCTCCCTAGCATCGCGGGTGACGCTAGGGAGGCTCGTCCCTGCCTGCCATTGGCTGCTCCCCCTCCCCCAACACTGAATGTTTTCATCTGTGCACAGGGAGAAGCAGCAGCAGGGACCAGGAGCGGCACAGGGAGCGGGGAGCCAGATAATTATAATCAGTGTGAGGGCCCAGGCATATGCAGTCCATTTTTTTGTCTTGGATATCACCTTTAAGTCTGACCAATGAGCAGAGAAAAAGCACATAAAAACAATGCACACATATAAAGGATCTCAAATGCAGTATTATACTATAGAAACTATTCTAGGCAAAACACAAATAAAGAATAACACAATCAAATTGCACCACTAATGCCCCTTATACCCCATGTACAAGCCTACAGTTCTATATATAAATCCCACTCCATTCTCTTTTTTACTGCAGCTTCCTCTATTTTTTTAATTTTTTTTTTTAACCAGCACTCATCCTTCTCCCCTTGGTTTACCCCTACCCAGAAACCCAATAAATCTTTCTCTTTCATTATTGTCCTCTGTGTTTACAAACTAGGATTCAGCTTTTAATCAGATCCCCCCAAGGGGCCATAAATCTGTCCTGGAGACATGCTTGCTACACTTTTCATCCTCATGCAAGCATAGAATGCAATTTATGGAAGATCCCTTTGCCCTTCAGTATGTATACTACGTGTAATTCTCTTTATTCTATTCCCATATTTTAAGCACATAAACATACATGTCTGTATAATAAAGATTGACTCTCCTTTGTATGAAAAATGTTGCGGGCATTTGGAGAGCAGCAATATAATATGTCCCATGATGTGTTTCCTGTGTTTGATATTATGTATCAGTGCTCCTAGAAGCCCAAAGTAGAAGGGACTCCTCCCTGGTGGTCAGTAAGTGTCATTGAAGCCCATCAATGTCACCTAGTAGAGTCACGGGCTAGGCAGCAATGCCTAGAGTCAGAAGTCCATTGGGCCCACCGGAGGAAATGGTTCTGCTGGCCCACCCTCTGTGTATGTAGGACTGTAAAAGGCCCTGTTTTATTAGAATTCCATTATTGGTAGAGCTCGGGCCCACCAGAGGATCCTCTGGTACTCTGGTGGACCAATCCGATCCTGCCTAGAATGAATGTTTCTACAAGCAGCATTTACCAATTATGATGCAATAGTGAACATTCTTATGGAAGCATAATTAATCTATGAAGATCCATGAGGTCACAAAAAAGGCCTGTTGGACCTAATTGGATTCAATTATTGACTCTACAATAGCAAAGCGATTGGGCTATGGGTGCTTCTCTGTCTACTGAAAAACAAATACAGCATTTCATCTGTATGGTGGATTAAAGGCCCTCTCACACTTTTTTTTTTTTTTATAAATCAGTTGCATTCACTGATCTTATCTCTGTCATACTATATTTTTATTATTAGGGAAGAGAAATAAAAAAAGTCCTGCAAGTTCTTTAAGACCTGTGGTATCTATGCAGGAGTTATATTATGCGTATGGCTGGCTTTAGGAATGTCAAGAATAAATTTAATTACTTAAAGGAAGTCTTCACTAGGAAATTCACTGTTAAACCAGCATTTAATTGCACATGAGTATGGTTCGAAGTCACCCTGTGGACCCTTGCTTCTCCTGCTTTTTCTTTCAGTGCCTCCCTTCTCGATTGAGAGGACCAGGTTCCTGCACAACCATCTTGCCTGGCAATGTCAATCAAGTGCCAACCAACTATTTTAACTTTAGGGGATAGACCTAAGGGCGTTATGCTGGCTATTGCTTGGAATTCACCCTTTAACCCCATGATCTGGACTTCACTGCAGGGGAGTCACCAGGCTGTTACCTATTGAAATAGTCCCAGTGGGGTTGGCTGCTGATGTAGTCAGAAAACAGACAGAGGTCAGGGTTGGCAAAGTACATGCAAATCTGTAAAGCAATCCAAAGGTCAGGGCAGATGGCCGGGATCTCTACAGTGAACAGGCACAGGTGGCAAAGAATAAGGAATAAGGAAAGGCAGCAGTCAGTACACAAACAGACAAACATAGCTCTTAACAGACTCTAGAAAGCTAGAAAGACCGAGCAAGGACTGTAGAGACCAATTGCTTAGAAAAGGACTGAAGGAAACAGCCAGGTATATATAGTAGCAGCAGATTTGCAGTTAGACACAGCCATGTACCAGCTTGCAGAGCAGGAGAAGATTAACCCTAGCAGTGCTGCAGGCAGAGGTACAATGAGGGATTGTCCGAGGAAGCAGGAGGAGCAAAGATGCACAGATTCACTTGGTCCTGCCCTTGGTGCCCTTAACTGCTCATTTGGATATACTGTAGCTTAAAAGTACTTTTTTCCTGAATGAAGCAACGAATCGCTAAGTGAAAGGTATCATTCCATGCAGCCGAGCTAACCCTACAAGACATTGTGCCTAATTTAACAGTAAATTTCTTGTTGACAGATTACCTTTAAACGCTACTAATAATTCAAAAACTGTGAAATGTTCATGCTCTGTTTGGCTTATAGGGATAAGAAATTAGAGTGACATATTCTCAATGACAGTGTTTCATATTAATGTATGCATGATTTAGTATGCAATTTATTAGCCAATATATTACACACATCATTTGAGATATAAATTAGGCAAAAATAAGTACTATACTAAATGCATATAAAAAGCAAATAAATTCTACTGCTTTAAGATATATTCATATTTTGGAAAATGGAAATGTAGCTTCAAACGATTCTCTAGGCTATTTTCTTTATTCCCTCGTGTTTTAGTTGCTTCTGATCTATAACAACTGTGAATCAGCTCTCCATGCGTTCACTCATGTTGGGCTTGTGCCTATGAACAGCAGCCAATCTGAAGAAGCAGAGCTGCAGTTTAAAGAATATGGAGGAAGAGAGCAACAGCTGGACAGGTGGTGGATTAAAGGCCCTCTCACACTTTTTTTTTTTTTTTTATAAATCAGTTACATTCACTGATCTTATCTCTGTCATACTATATTTTTATTATTAGGGAAGAGAAATAAAAAAAGTCCTGCAAGTTCTTTAAGACCTGTGGTATCTATGCAGGAAAACAAGATTTGATTATAGATTATAGATATTATGATATAGATTTGTTAACGTTATTGTGTGTATCAGACCCTAGAAGAAGAACATTGTGGTAATGACTGGGATAAACCTGTTCTGTTGCTGTCTGTATTCTCCAGTTAGTTTCCAAATGTACATTCCAACATGGGTACTGATATCTGTAACAGTACATAATCCCGCGTATCTGCAGGGAATGCCTGTACACAGATGCTGGATTACAAAATAAAGTTAAACATCCCCAGAAGAGAAGGCTCAGCAGCTTCCTCCAGCACACAGGACCAGATGAGAAGCCTCAGCACACATACAGTTTCCACTCTGGACGCCAGAGATAAGCAGAAAATCTGCTGTTTGCCTTTCATCGCTCTCTCTTTCATCCTTTCTTTTGTGGAATAATCCATCTGTGAAGACACCCCATGGACGAGCACAGACCTGTGAACACCACAATTACTGCCTCCATCTTTTCCAGTTCATCCCTCTATCATTCCTTCTCTCATCACCCTACTTTTTAATCCACAGTGATAATTTCCTGAGCACTTTGTCTCTGTCAGTGGAGATCTGTTAAGCCCACAAAGCTGAAGATCTGTATCTATCGTTTTATAACACCACGTCGTGGTCTCTATTACCAGGAAATACAACGTAAACCTAATAGACAACAATTGTCGCTAAAGAAAACTCTCTGCTTTCAACAAAGGGCGGCGCGACACAATCATGTCTCATAAGTCAGAGCTTCAAGTACAGTGAATAGGATATAATAAATTGAGTTTTTCCCAATTTCAACTTTGTTTGAACGAAGACTTTTCCCCCACTCGTGAAATATTACCTGTTCCAGAGGTTAACTGCCAGGACAGTCCTGATTATTCAGTGCCCTGGCTGATGCCTATATAATGTTCCTCTAGGGCAACGCTAGTTGCTAGGTATTATTGGGGTCATTTATTAAGACCGTTGTTTTAGACGACGATCTTAATACCGCTGCAATGGCGCTTAATGAGCCTAAGTTATGTAGAAGCTCCAGCCTCCAGCTCCAGCCTCCATATAACTTATGCCTATCCACCGCCAACGCCTAACAGACTTAAATCTATGCCAGCCCCCTCTTTTTTTAGAATTGACGCACGTGGCGTGGAAGGAGAGGAAGTTGTAGATTTGGCCACAAATCCAAGACCCTGTGTGGAAGTGGTTTACATATTTCTACTCAGTAGTAAATCATTAAAACCTGAACACCAAGGGCACCCTCCTTCTACCGGCCAGGAGACTCAACGCAAGGTGTACCCCAGGGGTGCTACTACTTCTGACATCCAAGGTGCTAACCCCACATCACTGTGCTAGCCCTGGGAGTGTAGGACAGTTGGTGGAAAAAGGCCCAGCCACCAGGGGATATGTCACAAGTTTGCCAACCTTCCATTTCATTTTTTTATGGACAACTAAACCAAAAATCACTGACAGCCCAAAACTTTTATGGACATACACTCTGCCCCTTTTTAAAGACCACACCCCCACTCTACACTTTTAAAATACCTTAAACATAGTGCCCTTGAAACACAATCATCCTAACTAAAGCAGTTTTCCCGAAGTTAAAAATAAAATACGGTGGCAACAGATGTTACATCCTTGCCACTTTAGCAGGAATGCTTTGTTTCTATTGCTGCAGCGATGATCTATGTGTCACGCTGGACTTTCAGGGTTTATAACGGCAAATGTTCACATCACTGTGTTTGTCACAGTGTCGGGGACATGCACAGTCATGTGCAGGTGTATGGCATATAAAACCACTGCAGCCAATCACTGTCCTCAGCATTAGACCACTGAGGATAGCATTTGGATGCAGTGGTAATGTAATCTAATCCTCCCCACTTCAATCCCGAGCATTAAAAATATAATACTTATACCTATTACATACAATGACGTCTCCTCTGATTATACATGTTCTCTTCCCTCCTCTCCATTCAACCCAGACAACCATGACGGCTTCTTTCAGCCATGTCTTATCTCTGTAGATTTTGCCACACAGACATCTTAGATTCCTCACTTTTTCATTATCCTCCCCCTCCTGGTGCCACAACAGTGTTATCCTGCTGCTACCCCCAATACTATGCCCGCTGTGCTCCCCAATTCCCCTAAATACTATCCTGTGGAAATAATAGTACCAGATAGTTCCCCCATACTAACATTACTCCCAAGAGTCTCACCAATAGTAATAATTCTCTCCCAGAGTACCCTCATTAGTAATAGTGCCCCCTATAGGGCCCGCAATAATGCTAATGCTCCCTGAGAGTGCCTGTAGGTAGCAATGCCCTCTATATTCTGCCAAATTACTACAATGCCCCCATAGTACCTTTGGTATTAACAATGCCCCCATAGTGTCCATGGTAGAAATAGTTTCCCCCCATAGTGCTGCCGGTGGCAATAATACCTCAGTAGCACCCCAGTAGTCATAAAGCCTCTCAAAGTGCTCTCCGTAGTGATAAAGCACCCCCATAGTGCCTCAAAAGTAATAAGGCCACTCTACAGTACACCCAATAGATATAATGTCCCAAACAGTGCTTCTGTAGTTATTATGCTCCCCTATAGTACTCTCAGTAGTTATAATGGCCTCTATAGCACCCCAACTAGTTATAATGCCTCCTTATAGTGCCCTAATGCTCAGAGAGTCTGTTAGTAGCAATGCCCTCCATATTCTGCCAAGTTAAGACAATGCCCCCATAGTACCCCTGGTAGCAATAATGTCCCTATAGTACCCCTGGTAGCAATAATGCCCCCATAGTGCCCATGGTAGAAAGAGTTTCCTTCTATCATGCTGCCAGAAGTAATAATGCTCCAATAGCACCCAGAAATAATAAAGCCCCCCACAGTGCCCCAATGTAATTGGAAAATAGATTCTCAAAGTGCCCTCAGTAGAGCCTCAAAACAAATAAGACCCCTCTACAGTGCACCCAGTAGTTAGAAAGTCCCCCTATAGTGCCCTCAGTAGTTATAATGTCCTCTGTAGCACCCCAACTAGTTATAATGCCTCTCTATAGTACTCTGTAGTTACATTGGGAATTTTCCTCTGCAATTCCTTGCACATATTTATGAATATATTGGCAACTGAGTGTTACCATTGTGGGTGTGTCCCTGTGCAGGCTCCATTATCCACTCAGTGCCGGCAGTGGAAGACTAAAGCGGCACATGCCTTATCAAGGGGAATGGTAGCATCCAGTGGTCAATTTATTCCTAATTTTCCTAAAGAAGAAGAACAAAGAAATAGCACAATGTAGAGTTATAGGAAAAAAATGCCCCTGAATTGCTATTTCATAGGGAATGAAAGTATGATGTCAGACCTCTCAAAACATAGATAATGTATAATGTAATGTGTGTTTGCTGGGGATATTTCTTTAATGCACCCTTTTTGTTCTTGTTAAAACTACATTTTGCCTTGAACTGAAGACCCGAATATGTGGACAAACTGGGGTCTCGGGATGTGTCACCTGAGTGTCAGAAATGACTCTCTTTTACTGGAAGGAAATTCCTGTTGAATTTATGGTGTTCTGAAAGTGTTTCCTTGGAAAGGCTGGTTAATAAAAATATTATGTATGAGATATATTATCAGGAAAAAATGCCTTGTCAAAACATTATGATATTTGGTATGTATGGTTATCGACCTGTAGAGAAGAAAGCAATATTATTCTAGGCTCATGGTGTATCGATAAATTGAGGTGTCTTTTTTCCATCTCACTAGGAAATGGATGGCCTAGGTGGGGCTGGTGCTGCTGGGAGGGCATGGGAAAGAAGTTATCCATATGGATGTATTTCTAATGTCCTGTCTTTTTTTTCTTTTTTGTGATGAGATTTTTGATAATAATAGAAATTAGAAAAGAAAAAAGAAATAACTCAGCTGATGAGCTCAAAGCTGGAAGCTATGTACATGGAGATAGCAGGAAACAACCCTACGTTTTTTAGACAGATGAAACAAAAAAAACAAATAAACTCCATGATGCTATATGTAAATATAGTAATAATTTAACATGCATGGTTTAATGTTTTCTCCATTGAAGTCAGTAGGGACAACCATGGCAACATGATTAAATCTGATACACAACAGTTTAATAGGCATTTCAAACCTTTTAATGGCTAACTGAAAAGATTGTGGCACATTTGCAAGCTTTTGAGACTACTCAGACCTCTTCCTCAAGAATTTTTTGAATCTCATTTTCTTTCCTATTTACTGGTTAACAAGTTACACATACATTTTTTACTAGACAGTTGTAGTCATTTCTTATACAGGCAAAAAGTTTAGAAAAGTGGGGTATGTAGATTTAGGCATTTAAGCTATTGGTATCTATACTACACCTGTATGTAAGTGTAAGTAGACAAATGCATTTTTGTAAGGCAGTTACTAAAGGCAAACAATTCCATTTATTCTAGGAAATTTTGGTGTGCTATGGGCAACTAAGCCAGTTCTACTTTACACCAGTTTGATAAATCTCCCTGTTAGTTCTCTTTTACCTAACCTAGTAGATTTTATCATATTTGTGCAAATCAGATATTTCTCGCCACTTACCTTTTCCTTGTTGGGAGTTTCTGCCTCCTTTCTAGTAAGGCTTGAAGAATTATTTGATTGTGTCTGCCAATTAGTGGAAGCCTGGACCTCTGATGGGCTCAAAAAGAATTCTGGACGCTGGAGAAAAAAATATTTTTTTAATTCACATATAATAGTGGGAGGCACAACCATGCTGAAAATGAGTGACGTGATCAGGACACTATATAGACCGTACAGTGTCTGGCTCATATGCAGAAAACACTGTGAAGTGACCAGTCTTAGCCATGTGTTACTTCGTGCTACTCTTCAAAATGGAAGCATTAGCGTGTAATAGAAGTTAATGATAGACATCTGGGGTGCATTTGTGAGCGAGCTATAGTGTGCATCTGCATGAGCTTTACTCATTAGGCTGTGATTAACAGAGGACCGAACTGAAGGCATACAAATCACAGGCCAGAGCATGGAAAACCAACATATCCATTTTATCCCTCCAATTCGTTCCTCATCTGCTGCTCTTTAATCATCTACTTTAAGGGAGCGTATAATATGATGTTGGCACTTTTACCTGTCATCATTGCCAGGTCCTCATTTCCGTCACCTGCCTCTTTTGTGAGCTGCATGCTGCCCTTACTATTAGCAGCATAAAATGGTATTACCATCCAACAAGCTAACATTCCTTACATGCCCTTTCATTTGTTTAAATACCCCAGATGTAAGCACATATCTTCAGAGGCTCTCGTTTTATGTTTCCCTTTGGTAGGCATGGGGTTTAAGTGATGAGTCTCGGAATTAATTCAGTGTCTGCCACGAGAGGAGAAGGGCGGTTATTTATTGCAGCTCAAGGGTAAGAAACCCTGAATAATTCAAAAGGTCCCCTCCTTTTTTTTCTGTTCTGTCCCATGGGGGAAATTAAGCAGAAGCTTCTCCTTGTCCACCTCCCTCTAGCCCTGGGGGGTGATATGAAAAGATATCGACAGCTTGTTAGTTCAGATTATAAATGAGAGAAGGGAGAAAAGCAAAGACGCATGATGGGGGAGTGGTAGTGATTGACAGACGGCGACGTTCCATGTTGTCTTTGATTGCTCAGGCACTTATGGTAATTGTTTGTGTATGTTTTTTTTTACATGCGAGTAAAAGTTATCCGATCATTCAGCAGACACAACTCTACACTGAATTGTACATAGGACTTGAACATAAAGCATGCAATAAAATCAGAAAGTAACACAGAAAATAAACATAAAGAAGTAGTAAAAGTAAGGAAACAGGCAAAGGAAAGAAAATCACAGGGACATTGAACCAACCAGAGAGAAAAGGCCGAAAAAATTATAATGTCACCGTACCTCAGTCTTCAGCAGCAGCAGCTGCAGTGACACACAGGGGGCCTCACCAGAAATGGTCTTCATCTCAGTAGCCTAGGATGGAAAAGAGTTTACTAAGGGCAACTTCAGATCCATGTACAATGAACACATTACTAGCATCCTAAGGAGTCACCCATACATACTCATCATACATATTTTCAAAGTAGATTTAGATGCAGATTTGCTGCATATTTCACCCTTTGTAAAGCATGATATGGCACATGCGGGGGCTTAACTACCATAGCGGCAGACCAGGCGACTGCTATGGGGCCCAGGGCAAGAGGGGGCCCAGTCTTAGTTGGGATTATCTCCTCTTCTACTGGAGGTGAAAACTAAAGGAACAACTTTTAGCAAATGAGGCAGTGGAAAAATGGCCCAAGGGTCATTGAAAAGGGTTAAAGGGGTGGTCCCACGAAAAATATTCTACAGTTTTCAAACCAGCACCTGGATCTGAATACTTTTGTAATTGCATGTCATTAAAAATTTTGAATAGCTACTGAGTTATTCAATAAAATATATCTCTATAGGACCACTTAATTTCTTATTTCTTTGACCTATTCACTGAGCAGGCCGCACATGCTCAGTTTCAACTTTTAACTGCCTCCTGAGCTGTGATAGGCAGAGCTGAGACACGCCTCCTTAGCTGCAGCAGAAAAGACACTCCCCTTAGCTGTCAGCTTGATATAAATCTAGGAGAGTAATGAATGGGGAGATCTCTGGATCAATGTGAGGTACAGGGCTGGTTCTAGCTTTGTTAGAAAGAGGTTGTCATGTCCTGTATAATGTCTGATTTTCATTTTTTACATTATTCGTGGGATAACCCCTTTAAGGCAGAAACCCTCCTGTCCTGTGTGGGAGGCCTGGTTTGATCCTTGCTATGGGGCTCTTACTTCTCTATGTACACCACTGGGCTCATGCCCCTTTCCATCTGTTAATGGCACCAAATTCATCATTATTTCATCGCTGCTCATGAATTTACCTGAATTGGTACACCAGTTAAGGTAAGTGCCTTGTTGCTAGAGCTCAGCATCAGCTGGTGATAGACTTCCATGTCTAAAGGGACCACCGAGAACCCACAGTGGTTCGACAGATACCATGGGACACGCCAAGAATCTAAAAAAATAAAAATTATAACAATACAAGATTGATATATATATATATATATATATATATATATATATCAATCACATTTGCAAACCCTTGGCTCTTTGCTACCATTAACCTCATAACCAGCATCAGATCCATCCAGAGATTGATTTTTGTGCTGAATATTAAGGTTATTTACTGTGGACCCTTAATTAACCTTTCATCCCCATTTGCAGAACTGTAAAAGTAATAACTTAGTGAGATTCCTCCAAAATGTGTCCCTCTTGCAGTTCTCTACATAATATGTCATTAACATTATGGATCAAAGAGCGGGATGCTTTGAGGATAAATGAAGGAATTCAAAAAGATTTCTTAGATTGTCACATTAAACACGTCATTCAAAATATGTAATTACCATTAGAAGGTTCATTGGAATTCTGCTGTTCTGCATTAAGACAGTGGACAGTGTGTGGACACTGAATGTCACGCTGTGGTAAGGGCATGCTAACATTTCATCGGCTTTCAAGTGATTGCATTTAACTACTTGAGTGCAGCAGCGTGAGGTTGCTTGTGCTCTTGCTTTCTCATTTTACCGTTAAATTTACAGAAATTCCTATCATAATCTGCCACTTTATCCATCAGAATGTAGGGATGTACCTGTGTATAAGTGAATACATCACAGTCTTGCAGGGTTATATCTGAGAAACCTTAACTCAAGAGCCGCATTTTTAACTATTTCACCATTAAGAGTTTACTTATAAATAAAATATAATATATAATAAATAAATAATAAATACGTTATAATGTTAATAGATTTGTAGAAGACTTTTATCTGAAATGTACAATTAATTCTAAATGATATAAAAAAAATTCAGTACTGACTAAAGAAAATTGATGTGTTACCAGTGGTTGCAGATATTATATTAGATCTCTATGTGCTGTATAGCGGGGGTGCACAACCTATTTGGTTTGGGGGCTGCATTGTGACCTTTTTTTATTTCAAGGGCTCAAAATAAAAAAATAAAAATACTGGGGGAGGAATGATTGCTATCACAATTCATTCAGTTCTATTGATTATCGGCAGTACATTTCTGATTACACAGGTAGATGTGCTGCCGATAGTTCATATTTCATCCTGATAAAAGATACAAATCAGCCGACAAGTGATTGCTCATTTATCGGCTGATCAGCAGCACAATTATACCGGCCAGATATAAGGAATAAGCGTTCCTATGAACACTTGTTTCCAGTAATTGGCCCGAATATCATGCAGTGTAATAGGGGCTCAGGTGGTGACATTCCTTCCATCCTGTCTCCTATTCATAAATGATTGCTCTCCTTCACTGCAGAGGATGGTTATTACCGCCTCCTGTCTGCAGTTATAGGTTATATCTGTGTGATCGGTGCCCTGTAATAACCAGTAGAGATGAGCGAGTAGTGAAATATTCGAAAGTTCGAAATTCGATTCGAATAGACCGCGAAATTCGACTATTCGACCGAATATCGAATCCCATTAAAGTCTATGGGGAAAAAATGCTCGCCACTTGGAAATCTCAATTCGACCACTTGGAGGTCACCAAGTCCACCCTGAAACCTCAGAAAAGGATGCCAACACTGCTGGAATGCAACTGGGACAGCAGGGGAAGCATGTCTGGGTGCATATAACGCGCCAAAGTCGCACTATTACGCCACTATCACAGCCTCTCAACAATACACTCCAAAGACAATCTAACCTCTCTGTAAAGTGAGACCATACAAGGAAACCTTCTTTCCTCTACATTGCCATGGACCCCAAGCCAAACTAGACAAAAAAGAAGATAAAATTCTGCACCCCTTAAAATCACGTTGCCTATGACAACCACAGATGGCATAGGCAAGGGGGAAATCAAATAGACCCCACCCCTAATTGTCATTGTGTGTGTGTGTGAGATGTGGTCAGACATGTCTTCTTTAAAATGTAAAAACAACTCAAACACATGCAGAAGCCTTAAAATGCCCAAATTGTTGGCGCTTGAGATGTCAGTCACCCGACCTGGCCCAGTGTCATGTCTAGCAGGTAAAGCAGTGGGGATGTTGAGGGATGCGTAGGACCGCAAAAGGCAGGAAGAGGCCGTGGGCTGGCCAGAGGCTCATGGAAAATTTTGTGGAGGCCCAAGAGGTGAGACGTCTTAAAAATTGTGTGGAGGCTAAAGAGGTGAGACCTCTTAAACATTTTGTGGAGCCCCAAGAGGTGAGACCTCTTAAAAATTATGTGGAGGCCCAAGAGGTGAGACCTCTTAAAAATTATGTGGAGGCCCAAGAGGTGAGACCGCTTAAACATTTTGTGGAGGCCCAAGAGGTGAGACCTCTTAAACATTTTGTACAGGCCCAAGAGGTGAGACCTCTTAAAAATTATGTGGAGGCCCAAGAGGTGAGACCTCTTAAAAATTATGTGGAGGCCCAAGAGGTGAGACCTCTTAAAAATTATGTGGAGGCCCAAGAGGTGAGACCTCTTAAAAATTATGTGGAGGCCCAAGAGGTGAGACCTCTTAAAGATTTTGTGGAGGCCCAAGAGGTGAGACCTCTTAAAGATTTTGTGGAGGCCCAAGAGGTGAGACCTCTTAAAGATTTTGTGGAGGCCCAAGAGGTGAGACCTGTTAAAAATTATGTGGAGGCCCAAGAGGTGAGACCTCTTAAAAATTATGTGGAGGCCCAAGAGGTGAGACCTCTTAAAGATTTTGTGGAGGCCCAAGAGGTGAGACCTCTTAAAGATTTTGTGGAGGCCCAAGAGGTGAGACCTCTTAAAGATTTTGTGGAGGCCCAAGAGGTGAGACCTGTTAAAAATTATGTGGAGGCCCAAGAGGTGAGACCTGTTAAACCTTTTGTGGAGGCCCAAGAGGTGAGACCTGTTAAAAAGTTATGTGGAGGCCCAAGAGGTGAGCAATAAATATATACATTTTTCTTATTTACGGAGCAATTCTACGGCGGTTAAGGAGGAGGAGGTGGAGGAGGAAATGGCACTTCATACAGATGGCACTTCACTTTTGGCTGCTTTCCACTGTTAACCTCTTAAACCTTTTGTGGAGGCCCAAGAGGTGAGACCTGTTAAAAATTATGTGGAGGCCCAAGAGGTGAGCCATAAATATATACATTTTTCTTATTTACGGAGCAATTCTACGGCGGTTAAGGAGGAGGAGGAGGAGGAGGTGGAGGAGGAAATGGCACTTCATACAGATGGCACTTCACTTTTGGCTGCTTTCCACTGTTAACCTCTTAAACCTTTTGTGGAGGCCCAAGAGGTGAGACCTGTTAAAAATTATGTGGAGGCCCAAGAGGTGAGCCATAAATATATACATTTTTCTTATTTACGGAGCAATTCTACGGCGGTTAAGGAGGAGGAGGAGGAGGAGGTGGAGGAGGAAATGGCACTTCATACAGATGGCACTTCACTTTTGGCTGCTTTCCACTGTTAACCTCTTAAACCTTTTGTGGAGGCCCAAAAGGTGAGACCTGTTAAAAATTATGTGGAGGCCCAAGAGGTGAGACCTGTTAAACATTTTGTGGAGGCCCAAGAGGTGAGACCTGTTAAACATTTTGTGGAGGCCCAAGAGGTGAGACCTGTTAAACATTTTGTGGAGGCCCAAGAGGTGAGACCCGTTAAAAATTATGTGGAGGCCCAATAGGTGAGACCTGTTAAACATTTTGTGGAGGCCCAAGAGGTGAGACGTGTTAAAAATTATGTGGAGGCCCAAGAGGTGAGACCTGTTAAACATTTTGTGGAGGCCCAAGAGGTGAGACCTGTTAAACATTTTGTGGAGGCCCAAGAGGTGAGACCCTTTAAAAATTATGTGGAGGCCCAATAGGTGAGACCTGTTAAACATTTTGTGGAGGCCCAAGAGGTGAGACGTGTTAAAAATTATGTGGAGGCCCAAGAGGTGAGACCTGTTAAACATTTTGTGGAGGCCCAAGAGGTGAGACCTGTTAAACATTTTGTGGAGGCCCAAGAGGTGAGACCCGTTAAAAATTATGTGCAGGCCCAAGAGGTGAGACCTCTTAAAAATTATGTGGAGGCCCAAGAGGTGAGACCTGTTAAAAATTATGAGGAGGCCCAAGAGGTGAGACCTCTTAAACATTTTGTGGGGGCCCAAGAGGTTGAAACCTCTTAAACATTTTGTGCAGGCCCAAGAGGTGAGACCGGTTAAAAATTATGTTGAGGCCCAAGAGGTGAGACCGGTTAAAAATTATGAGGAGGCCCAAGAGGTGAGACCTGTTAAACCTTTTGTGGAGGCCCAAGAGGTGAGACCTGTTAAAAAGTTATGTGGAGGCCCAAGAGGTGAGACCGGTTAAAAATTATGAGGAGGCCCAAGAGGTGAGACCTCTTAAACATTTTGTGGAGGCCCAAGAGGTGAGCCATAAACATATACATTTTTCTTATTTACGGAGCAATTCTACGGCGGTTAAGGAGGAGGAGGTGGAGGAGGAAATGGCACTTCATACAGATGGCACTTCACTTTTGGCTGCTTTCCACGGTTGGAGAAGCAAAGTCCAGGTCAATCCACTTGCTGTTCATTTTGATTAGCGTCAGCCTGTCGGCACTGTCGGTTGACAGGCGGCTGCGCTTATCGGTTATAATGCCCCCGGCTGCGCTGAACACCCTTTCTGATAGCACGCTGGCGGCAGGGCAGGCAAGCACCTCCAAGGCGTACAGGGACAGTTCCAGCCACGTGTCCAACTTGGAGACCCAGTAAGTGTAGGACGCCGAGGGATCGGGGAGGACAGGGTTACGGTCTGCCAGGTACTCCCGCAACATCCGCTGATACTTGTCCCTCCTGCTGATAGCGGGCCCCGCAGTGATGGAAGTTGCACGAGGGGGTGCCATGAACGTGTCCCACACCTTGGAGAGTGTTCCCCTGGTGGCTGTGGGCCTGATGGATGTTGTGGGACTCTGGGAGACCCTCTCCTCTCTGCCGCCAGCGATGGTGGGTGGGAAAATCTCCATCATGTTCTGCACGAGTTCCCTCTGGTATTCCAGCAATCGATTCGTCCTCTCCTCTACCGGAATAAAAGAGGAGACGTTATCTTTATACCGGGGGTCCAGGAGTGCGAAGACCCAGTACAGTTTGTTCTCCACTATCCGGACAACACGTGTGTCCCGGGAAAAGCAGCCCAGCATGAAGTCAGCCATGTGTGCCAGACTCTGAATAGGCATGACCTCACTGCCCCCACCAGAAGGATCACTTGCCATTTCCTCCTCTTCCTCTTCCGCCTCCTCTCCGCCCCATCCGCGCTGAACCAATGGGACGCACACAGCCTGACTGCTACCCTCGCCGCCAGCATCCTCCTCCTCTTCCACAGCCACCTCCACGTCGTCCTCCTCCTCATCCTCCTCCTCCTCCTGCAACTGCCACCGTGAAGCAGACAAAAGTGTGGTCTGACTGTGTAGCTCCGTTGCGTCTCCTCCTACCCCCGTCTCCTCTGCGTGCAATGCGTTCTCCCTTATTGCGATGAGTGATTCTTTAAGGACGCATAGGAGCGGGATGGTTACGCTCACTATAGCGTCCTCGCTGCTGACCTTCTTGGTGGACTCCTCAAAGATACGCAGTACATCGCATATGTCTGCCATCCATGGCCACTCGTGGTTGGCAAACTGAGGGAGCTGAGTTGGAGGCACGCGTGGATTCATAATCTGGTACTCCATCAATGCTCTCTGCTGCTCACACACCCTGGCCAACATGGAATAGGTGGAATTCCAGCGAGTGGGCAGGTCGCACAACAGCCGATGTTCAGGCAAATGGAGGCGTTGCTGGAGTTTTTTTAAGCTAGCAGCAGCTACAGTTGACTTCCGAAAGTGAGTGCACAAGCGCCGCACTTTCACCAGTAGCTCTGCCAGGTTGGGGTAAGTCTTCAGAAATTTTTGGACTACAAGATTAAAAACGTGGGCCAGGCATGGTACGTGATTGAGTTCGGCAAGCTCCAGAGCCGCCACCAGGTCACGGCCGTTATCGCACACGACCATGCCTGGTCCTAGCTGCAGCGGCGACAGCCACATCTCCGTCTGCTGCAATATGGCGTCCCTCACCTCTGGGGCGCTGTGCTTCCTGTCGCCCAAGCTGATGAGCTTTAGCACCGCCTGCTGACGTCTCCCCGCGCCAGTGCTGCAACGCTTCCAGCTAGCGGCTGAGGGAGATGTTAAGGCACAGGAGGAGGAGGAGGAGGAGGAGGGGGGTTTATCAGAACCCATGCTGGCAATCTTGGGCGGGGGTGGTAGGTAGGCCGTCTCTGTTTGCGACCCCGTCCCCGCTTCCACTACATTCACCCAGTGTGCCGTCAAAGAGATGTAGCGTCCCTGGCCGCAAGCGCTTGTCCATGAGTCGGTGGTCAAGTGGACCTTTGCGCTGACTGCGTACCTCAGGGCCCGCCTGATGTTACGCGACACGTGCTGGTGCAGGGCGGGGACGGCACTCCGGGAAAAGTAGTGGCGGCTGGGGACGGAATAGCGAGGTGCGGCAGCCGCCATCAGGTCGCGGAAGGCCTGCGTCTCCACAAGCCTAAACGGCAACATCTCCAGGGCCAGCAGTTTGGAGATGTGGCAGTTTAAGGCTTGGGCTTGGGGGTGACTCGAGGCGTACTTCCGCCTGCGGTCGAACGCCTGCGAGATGGACAGTTGTTGGGACGAGGAGTGTGAGGGTGCAGGCGAAGAGGCGGGGGAAGGGGAGGCTGAAGGAGAAGGCCCCAAAGTAGCCGAGGCAGAGGCAGATGTGGAGGTGTCCTGGCTGGAGGTCTGGACCGCAGTGGCAGCACACAACAAAGGGGAAGAGGCAGTGGCAGCAGGACCGGGCGCAGTTTGTATTGCGTTTGCTCTCTCCCACTCAGCCCAGTGCTTGACTTCCAAGTGACGCCGCATGCCTGAGGTGGTCAGATTGCTCTTCTCAGAGCCCCTACTCAGTTTTGAGTGGCAGAGTGTGCAAACCGCGCTCAGTTTGTCATCCGCACAAACATTAAAAAATCTCCACACCACAGAAGTACGAGGCCTCGATGGGGGAGCTTCGCGCGACTGCCCGCTGCCGGGAACAGCTTCGTCCGTGCTGGCTGTGGCCTCACTACTTTGTCTGGACTGTCCTCTGCCTGTGGACATCCCTCTGCCTGTGGACATCCCTCTGCCTGTGGACATCCCTCTGCCTCTGGACATCCCTCTGCCTCTTGCTGCCTTTTTCGGTGCTGCGCAGACCACCACCTCTCCACTGCTTTCCCCGCTGGACATCACCCCTGGCCAAGTGGGGTCGGTCATTTCGTCATCCACCACCTCCTCTTCCTCACTCTGCTCCTCCTCCCGCCCACTGGACATTCCAACAGCCTCCCTTGATGGCAACTGCGTCTCATCATCATCATCGCTCATGATAACAGATGCTGGCTCAGGGTCCACATCAGCAGGAGATGGCGAAAACTCAAGGGTTTGGGCATCACTACAAACAAATTCCTCTCCTAGCTCCTGGGATTCTTCCGGCACATCTGAAAAAGGACCCGAAAAGAGCTCCTGGGAGGGGTCAAGGGTGGGATGACTCTGTTGGCCAGGTGTGGAGGAAGGAGGGTCAGAGTGAGACTGTGTGGATGACTGGCTGGTGGACAACTGTGTGGAAGCGCTATCGGCTATCCATTGCACCACCTGTTCAACCTGCTCAGGCCTCAACAGCGGTGTAACCCGCCCCCTGCTTAACTGTCCCATAAAGGCAGGGATTCTGGATGAGCGGGATCCTGGCTGACCCTCACCAGCACGCATTGTATCCCCACTGGCTTCAACAAGGCCCCCAACAGCATTTCCGCGCCCCCGTCCTCGTCCACGTCCTATTCCGCTAGCCCCCCGCCGCATTTTTTTTTTTTTACAATATTTTGCCTTCACAGCCGTGAAATTAGTTTGCAAGAGAACGCACAGTACAGTTGCCAGTTAAGGCCTATATATTGTATTTTTCAAGGTACACAGCCGTGTACTCAGTGATCAGACGGTGTGTATGAACAACAGTTATGAGAAATTACTTTGCAAGAGAACGCACAGTGCAGTTGCCAGTTAAGGCCTATATATTGTATTTTTCGAGGTACACAGCCGTGTACTGAGTGATCAGACGGTGTGTATGAACAACAGTTATGAGAAATTACTTTGCAAGAGAACGCACAGTGCAGTTGCCAGTTAAGGCCTATATATTGTATTTTTCAAGGTACACAGCCGTGTACTGAGTGATCAGACGGTGTGTATGAACAACAGTTATGAGAAATTACTTTGCAAGAGAACGCACAGTGCAGTTGCCAGTTAAGGCCTATATATTGTATTTTTCAAGGTACACAGCCGTGTACTGAGTGATCAGACGGTGTGTATGAACAACAGTTATGAGAAATTACTTTGCAAGAGAACGCACAGTGCAGTTGCCAGTTAAGGCCTATATATTGTATTTTTCAAGGTACACAGCCGTGTACTCAGTGATCAGATGGTGTGTATGAACAACAGTTATGTGAAATTACTTTGCAAGAGAACGCACAGTACAGTTGCCAGTTAAGGCCTATATATTGTATTTTTCAAGGTACACAGCCGTGTACTCAGTGATCAGACGGTGTGTATGAACAACAGTTATGAGAAATTACTTTGCAAGAGAACGCACAGTGCAGTTGCCAGTTAAGGCCTATATATTGTATTTTTCAAGGTACACAGCAGTAGTGTCAAATATAGTTTGGTATGTAGCAGAGCACCTAATACACCACTAATGCCTCTCTCTGTCCCTACTCCAGCAGCTATCCCTGAATACAGCAGCCGTTCTCTGTAAAGTCTATATTGTAGTAAGCTATCACTGAAGTCCACTGTAGTAGCCCTGATAAGGGCTTTTAATCACGCTCCTGCCTATCCAACAGCTAAAATCTGTCTGTCCCTTCTCCAGCCTCTGTCCCTGACTAAGTTCACGCAGCATATGCGTACGAGCAGGAAGAGCTGAGTTTTTTATATTCGAGGTCACATGGTTTTTCCAGCCAATGCATGTAGACGCCGTTTTCGCGCTGCCAGCGTGCTCAGCGTGCCTGTCATACCCCCCCTGCATGTTGATTGGTGGAAAAAGAGCGCCAGGGAAGGTGGGAGGGGAAACGAATTCTAAGTGCGCCATCGCCGTTATACTCGAACGAAATCGAGTATGCCAAATAGCGTAGTATTCGATCGAATACCAGCTCGATCGAACACTACTCGCTCATCTCTAATAACCAGTAAGCACTCTCCCTTACAAGTGGGCAAATCACTGATTGGTTAACCTTTTAATGACCGGGTCTGAAAAGGCCGTAATGACCAGGCACTTTTTTTGTGACTTCATGCACATTTTGGTTGTAACTTTTTTATTTGTAGGCCAAAATAATTTTTGCAACATTTTAATGTTTTTTTTTTAGCATTTGTTTTATTTTTTTTAGCTTTATTTGGTTAAAACTGTGCTCTTTTTTTTCCAAAACTGTTGCTAATTATTTCAATATGCACACGACACCAAAATAAATGATTAAATGATTAAAATGGATTTCCTATTTTGTTTTGATATATAATATATATATAGCTTCATTTGAACAGGGCGATAATGGTGATGGTTTCAGATGGCATAGGTGTTGCTATTTTTTAAATTTTGTTTGACTTTATTTGTATTCTATTATGTTTTTTTCACTCATTTTTTAAGTATATTTTTGGCAAATAAAAAGTCACTCGAGGTCACACTGACACTTTTTTTAGCATTTTTTTCACTAACTGGGGCTTCCTAAGGAGCCCCATTTACAGGTGAGAACAGCCCTCTATCTATCTAGCCCTCTATACATAGGCAGAGCTGATCAGAATGTGCCGAGACCCTACAGCTCTCCTATGCCCTAGACACTTGGTGATCATGTGATCGCTGGGTCCAATAAAGGATGTGGCACAGTTACTTCCTATATTCACTGCACAGCTCTCTTATTATTCCTACTAGAAGTTACAAATGAATTGTTAGTTTGCAGTGAAGGTACAGATAGTAGTTACCAGTTGGGGGATTGTGTCCCTGAATAGTCTGACACTATCCAATCAGTGCTGCCTATGTCAGACTGTGCAGACACCCACCTAAACTGCTAACACCCATTTGGCCAGAGAAACAGGTCCTCTTAAATCTAACTTAGGTGGAGTCTAGAGATGAGTGAATCTTCCAAAATTCGCTTCGGTGAATAATCGATGAATTTATGACAAGATTCGTTCTTAACACAAATTTGTTCGGTCGAATTTGCATCATACGCACGCACGCAAGCGGCTAGGCCACGGCATACAGTCCTCAGCAGAGGCAGTCCATATGAGGTAGAAAAGTAAGGTGCTCACTGTTAGCTATCCATCTAAGTGCATAATTTATTAACACACCATATAATAAGTGCATAATAGGACACATTGCAGTACCTGAAAAAGAATACACACAATAGGTTAAAGTGTTTGAACGTTGCTGAACCTGTAAAAACATTATTGCTATGCTAAAATACAGCAAATAAATAATTATGCAAACATTTTAGTGCAATCTCTCCTTATGGCTGCTTGGCATAAAACACTGGAACACAGTCCAAAATTCAATTGTAGGCAATTTTGTAATCCAAACAGGTAACGTGTAATCCACATGGATAATATAAAATAACAGCAAATAGAGAACCCTTTTTTCAAAGTGGGCTCCCAAATAACCTGAGAAGGGGGGGGGGGGGGGGATAGGCGCGCTTAGGAGCAACTGGGAATTTTCTGCAGAATCGGGGGGAGTCCATATCCACATGTCCATCTGGGTGAGAGTCAAACAAGGGGCAATAAAAACAACAAACTAAAAACAAGTGCCAACTAGCTCTCACCCGTCAGTTGCAGTCCATGTTGTGGCTTCCATAGGTCCTCCAGAGGTGTCCTTTAAATCTGCCAGTAGAAGGGTTCCTCAGATGAGGGACCTGAAGTCCTCCACGCTGGAACTGCTACTAAATGACATCAGAGGACGCTCCTGCCTCCTGTAGTCCAGGCTGGCTGCCGTGGTGGAGCTCCACTGCCCTCTTCTGCCAGAAGTCGGACTTGACCGGGTCCGGGTGGTGGTCACACTGGTGAGCGCCGTAGCCACTTGCGCCTTTTCCGGATACTCCTGCTGGGACAGCAGGGGTAAGGACTTCTGGCTGCAGCGGTTCAGGCAAGGTTGCACCCAGGGAAGAACCACCAGCTCCCCTGACTGCTGCTGACTTCATTTTCCAGGGTAGTTGGTACTGGATCACCGTGGACTGGAAAGTGAATGATGATGTCGTCAGCTGACTCAGCTGAAAGGACTGTGATGGTGGTGGTGGTGGCGGTGGCAATCCAGGGATCAGAGTCTCCGGCTGTGGCTTCTCCCTGAGACGGAGGGTGCCATCTGGTGACTCCTGTAGGCAGTGCACACGTCCTTCGCCTGGTGGTTCCTCCGGCCAAACTTCTGGTGTTGCTGATGCAGGTACCAGTGGCTTAGATAATAAGGTAACCCAGGTAGCAAAGGAGCCTTTCAGGGATACCATGGGGGTATATTCCACCTGATCCCCAACGTATAGGCAGTGACGGGGTTGGGGCAGGTATGGCTGTTTCACTGACCTGCGGCCCACAAAGCCACAGCCACGCTCCACTGAAAACCACAGGACAGTTCCCATACGCCGCACCAGTGTAGGGTCTCTTGGCCTCGGATGGTCCAGTACTTGGATGACCCAGTCCTCCACCGCATTCTTGTAGTCCCATAGGGTCTGGGCGTGGGCTGTCACTGATGCAGGCACAATGGGATTCTGCCGCATGGAGGGTGTTGTTGTTTTTGTTCTCCTCCTTGGCGGCGGAGTGGATGCTCCAGCCGCCTCCACCGCACCAGCTGGCACCACGAACACCGAGTCAGGACCCGGTGGGATTCTATTGGCCAATTGTGACACTCTGATGTCCTTTGAACTGGACGGTGGTACGGGTAACTCGCAACCAAACACCATGTCTACCCACTTTGGTCGCAGTTGCTTCGCCATGCTGTGGTATCTTGTTCACCGCTGGCTTGAACTGGAGAGGAGGGCAGAGTAATGAGGGAGGAGTCTTCACTCCCTATACGTGCAAATAGTTAGTTCCTGATGGGTCGGGCTGGTTTTTCCCGCTATTGAAGGGGCATATTGTTGTCATTTTCACGCTTCTGGGGGCCGGGGGGGCAAGAAGAATGCTTACGTAGCTTTAGCGTTCAAAATTTTAAGAACATTTACGAATAATACGAAGTGAATCTGAATAAATCCGGATTCGCTTCGGAGTAGGAAAAATGGAGGATTTGATACGAATCTACGAAGAGGCGAATAGATTCGCTCATCTCTAGTGGAGTCACTTTGTAAATGTATATACTACTCCTCTTGGACTGATCCTGAGTTAGGATTCCTAAGCACACAAATTTTGTCTAGCGTTTTTTTCAATCAAGTTTTTTTGTACCATTTTTTCAGGTGCTTTTTGCAAACAGTGTATCTTACCACTACTGTTTTCTTCATGCAGTCCTCTATAGAGGTGATGTGAAAACGCCTGAAAAAACGTCAAGAGCTACAGTATTTGTATTTTTCAAATGAAGTCACCTACAGTAATTAACAAAAATGACAGTAGCATAAAAATAATTTTTAATGCATAAATTGGACCACCAAACGCAGGAGCAAAAAACTGCACAAAAAATGTGCAGAATAACACCAGAAAATTGGAGGAAAATAGAGGAATTTATCAAGACCTGTACTCTGGCTTCAGAGGTTTGTGCTGATTTAAAGCGTACCTAACCTTCCTAACAGAAGTACAGTGTGTGTACGTGAGGAATAATACTATTTCTGCTCATTATATGACTTGTATCTGGCATTTTTAGCAGGTTTCCTCTGTGCATGCTGAACGTCTAATGCTGAAAGTAGAGGAGAATCTGCTTCCTAACTTTCTCTTACTAACTTAGAAGCAGCACCTGCATCATGGAGGACATTACAGGGAAGTACTGACCTTTATGGTTATGAATAAAACACTTAGGAAGTTTATATTTGAGCCCATGTAGGTTCAGCAGTCTACTTGTCTGTGTGTGTCTCATTCTGCTCCTGTTCACTCCTCCCTCTACATTAGTGGCTGCTCGCAGATTAGCTCCATTAAATGGAGTTAAATCTAGAGCAGGTCCACATGAAAACCCACAACAGAAACAGCAGCACAGCACAGCACAGCAGTTTCTTTTGTGGGATATAAAGATTTTTACTGATAAGACATATTACAAATTTTCTTGTAGTCACTTGTACTATTAATTAATTAAGCCAGATTTACCAGCTGTGACATCTCCACTGAGAAGTATTAGATTTAAAGATGCACCAAATTTATCAGACATTGTGCAGCATTTAATAAATTTGGTGCACATGACAATGCAGACTCCTGCAGAACTGACTTTTAAAAGTTCCTCATAATAAATCTCCTCTAATGTCTTTACAAAATAAGTCAACTCTTTACTTTATTTAAATGAGCCTAAGTTTCTCTATGGGTCTCATATATGAAAACTATCTCATACAAGCACCAGCAACCAATCAAAAGTCAGCTTTCATTTCTTAATATGCTGTTTAAAAATAAAAACTGTGCTGAGATTGGTTGCTAGGGGTAATAACATGGACAGTTTTTTTTTCTTTCAGACAGCTATAATAAATGAAGCCTATATTTTTAGACTTTTTAGACATCCCATACATTATTCAGGGAGGATTTACCAGCAGTAACAGGGTAGTACTCTAAGACTAGTGCTGCTCCTTCACTGAAAAGCGTCACTCCGTCTCTTCCTTGAAACAGAAAGGTTGAATTCCATATAGGCTGTGAGGGTGGGAGACCAGGAATAGAGATCTGTAGGAATATGAAATATGAAGAAAGGTGAAATGGATGAGCATGTAAAAGTGCTAAAAACAAAAACAAAACAAGAAGCCTAGATTTCTTGGGGTATCATCAGACTGGTGTCATTGTTTAAAACTGACCAGGACTTCAGGGTGCTACAAACAGTCACAATAGAGTCAGTGTAAGGATTAGCCTGACTCTCAAAATATCAGAAAAAATCTCACACAGCAGTACAGTACAAATAAAGGTGCCCACACTATAACGGTGCATAACTGCTAAAGGATACATTTCCTAGTAAATAGGGTATGTGGACATTTACATGCTGTACTGAGGCTCGAGCATTAATCAACAGGCATACATCAAATGCATAACAATTTATATAGGTTTACCTGGGCATGCCCTTGCGTTGCTCTTTTTGGTATCTGGAAAGAAGATGGAGAAGGTTCTGGGAAAGTAACTTTGACGTGTGACACTCCCGACATACCAGGAGGCTTACTTGTCTGTCTGTAGGACACACAATATTTTATTAGTTTGACACATGATTTTTAGATTTTGATAATTGGTAACTATTAATACAGTAAATTAAATTAAGAAACTAATCCAGGTTAGCAATACGCCAAACTATACATCAATCTCCTCAACTCCTCCTGCTATGTCTTCAGACTGCACTGCATTTGTGCTGACAGGTTCCCTTTAACATGCAGAATAGACCTCTTGACTGGGAGGCCAAAGCTCTACAAATTATGTTCAAAATGAAATACATATATGTCAACCAGATTGAGGTACTGAATTTTAGGTGGTTCATTGTTGTATCATTGTTGTCGATCATGCCTGTGACTTTTCTCGGTATTATGACATTTGACCAGATACAATAACTTTTATGCTTGATTTTTGGTCATTGCTTGTAGATATAATTTTTATACACAGAATTGAAGAAATATTTCATGTTGTGCGTCTGTTATCTCTGCCATGTACTCTCTATAACAAACCTACCTGTAATCTTTGTAGTTGGGAACTATGCGTGCTAGTGCCAAAAGAGGATAAGAGGGTTCTTGAAGGGAAGTCTCCACGCCAACAAGTAGAACCTGGAAATATAAGCCATAGTTACACTGGAGAAGATTTACTAACTCTATACATAGCATAAACTTAGGCTGTCTAGACATGCCTACTATTAAATACAGTATATCATAATGGTTCTTGCTAGGCAATTAATTTAGTGCAGGGCTAGAGAATTTTGTCTAGTTGTATACCAACTTTTGGTTGACTTAGTTTGAGAAAGAATTTCCCGCCAAAATTGTGGTGTAATTTTAGTGCTAAATATGGCATGTTAAGCCACATACCCTTTCCCATTCAGCCACACCATTTTTCATTAAGGCATGCCTTTTTGTCAAGCTAGGCTGTGGTCATTTTTTCCTAGATGTGCCAAACTATGCCAAATAGCTCTACATTGTACATGGTTTACTCCAGAATCGAAATGCACCCACGTTAGATATTGTGATTCATTGTAACTGGATTTTACCGTAAAATATGCCCATAGGAACCTGACATCCCACCTGTAAAGCGCTGTAAGTGAATCCATTCTGCTGTGCAAAGGAGCTTGTTCTGCGCTCAATGCTAACGTAAAGGTGACATCCATCAGGACCCTGGTCATGTGGCTGATATGTGAAGATGAAAGATACTGAGATTTGCCTTGTGATATACATGCAGTAATTAAATACACAGTAAAAATGGCTTTATTATAGCATAGCTATATTCAGTGTGAAAGAATCAGCCCCTGACCCCCATGCTAACATAAGACAACAGCAAGAAAATGCAGGTAGTGGATGGTAAATTGTACATTGATATAAACACGATACAAATGTATCTCACTATGCAATTCAATACTTCAACTTTATAAACATGACATTATCAGTGCTTAAAGTGAATGACTACCTTATAGCACTATGGGGCAGATTAACTAATTCTGTCTAATATTTCAACAGCATAAACTTAGCCTAACATTGGTGGCATATTGCTAGAATATGCATCAATGTCAGATACGTAGGTGCAGGTCCCACCTCTGGGACCTATTACTATCTCCAGAACGGGCCCCCCCAAAGTGAAGAAGAGCGCACATCGCAAGTGAGGCCCTACAGTCATGGCCAAAAGTTTTGAGAATGATACAAATATTAATTTTTACAAAGTCTACTGCTTCAGTTTTTATAATGGCAATTTGCATATATTCCAGAATGTTATAAAGAGTGATCAGCTTAACAGCAATTACTTGCAAAGTCAATATTTGCCTAGAAAATGAACTTTATCCCCCAAAACACATTTTAACATCATTGCAGCCCTGCCTTAAAAGGACCAGCTAACATCGTTTCAGTGATTGCTCCATTAACACAGGTGTGGGTGTTGATGAGGACAGGGCTGGAGATCAATCTGTCATGATTAAGTAAGAATGACACCACTGGACACTTTAAAAGGAGGCTGGTGCTTGGCATCATTGTTTCTCTTCTGTTAACCATGGTTATCTCTAAAGAAACACGTGCAGTCATCATTGCACTGCACAAAAATGGCCTAACAGGGAAGAGTATCGCAGCTAGAAAGATTGCACCTCAGTCAACAATCTATCGCATCATCAAGAACTTCAAGGAGAGAGGTTCCATTGTTGCGAAAAAGGCTCCAGGGTGCCCAAGAAAGACCAGCAAGCGCCAGGACCATCTCTTAAAAGTGTTTCAGCTGCGGGATCGGGCTACCAGCAGTGCAGAGCTTGCTCAGGAATGGCAGCAGGCAGGTGTGAGTGCATCTGCACGCACTGTTAGACGGAGACTCTTGGAGCAAGGCCTGGTCTCAAGGAGGGCAGCAAAGAAGCCACTTCTCTCCAGAAAAAACATCAGGGACAGACTGATATTCTGCAAAAGGTACAGGGAGTGGACTGCTGAGGACTGGGGTAAAGTCATTTTCTCTGATGAATCCCCTTTTCGATTGTTTGGGACATCTGGAAAACAGCTTATTCGGAGAAGACGAAGTGAGCGCTACCACCAGTCTTGTCTCATGCCAACTGTAAAGCATCCTGAAACCATTCATGTGTGGAGATGCTTCTCAGCCAAGGGAATCGGCTCTCTCACAGTCTTGCCTAAAAACACAGCCATGAATAAAGAATGGTACCAGAATGTCCTCCGAGAGCAACTTCTCCCAACCGTCCAAGAGCAGTTTGGCGATCAACAATGCCTTTTCCAGCATGATGGAGCACCTTGCCATAAAGCAAAGGTGATAACTAAATGGCTCAGGGAACAAAACATAGAGATTTTGGGTCCATGGCCTGGAAACTCCTCAGATCTTAATCCCATTGAGAACTTGTGGTCAATCATCAAGAGACGGGTGGACAAACAAAAACCTACAAATTCTGACAAAATGCAAGCATTGATTGTGCAAGAATGGACTGCTATCAGTCAGGATTTGGTCCAGAAGTTGATTGAGAGCATGCCAGGGAAAATTGCAGAGGTCCTGAAGAAGAAGGGTCAACACTGCAAATATTGACTTGCTGCATTAACTCATTCTAACTGTCAATATACGCTTTTGTTACTCATAATATGATTGCAATTATATTTCTGTATGTGATAAAAACATCTGACAAACACACATAAAAACCAGAGGGCAGCAGATCATGTGAAAATATAATATTTGTGTCATTCTCAAAACTTTTGGCCATGACTGTACATTCATTAACACGGGAGTGCTTGCCCGGCTATTTTTGGAGGTCCCATAGCAGTGAATGGAGAACACACAGTGCATGGGCTAGAGGTTGAATCCGCACCAATCTGACGTGGCATATCCTAGGTATAGTATAGTATAGTATAAAGGGTAAAACCCTTTATGCTATACTATAACAATCCACAATTTTTTTTTTATCCACCAAATTTTTCACAGCGGCAATTGACTCTGATAACACGTCACAGTGTTATCTCGTAGCAAAAGCCCTTGAAATCCATTGAAAAAGTCAATTAACATTTTCTTGCCATGGGTTTACATAAAGGGATTGTCTCACTTCAGTAAATGGCATTTATCATGTGGAGAAAGTTAATACAAGGCACTTACTAATGTATTGTGATTGTCCATATTGCTTCTTTTGCTGGCTGGATTCATTTTTCTATCACATTATACACTGCTCGTTTCCATGGGTACAGACCACCCTGTAATCCTGCAGTGGTGGTCGTGCTTACACTCTATAGAAAAAAGCATCAGTCTCTCTGGTGGCCGGGATCGCGGGAATGCACATAGACTAATGCTTTTTCCTATATTGTGCAAGCACGACCACCAGTGATGGATTGCAGGGTGGTCTGTAACCATGGAAACGAACAGTGTATAATGTGATGGAAAAATGAATCCAGCCAGCAAAGAAAGCAATATGGATAATAACAATATAGATAAAAGTGTCTTGTATTAACTTTATCTACATGATAAATGCCACTTACTGAAGTGAGACAACCCCTTTAACGCGTTAACCATCAGGTTTAGCTCAGCTGAATTTGGTGCATCTTGCTAGACATATTAGACACTTTATTCTAACTTTACACCACTTTTTGGTTGGCATACTTTGAACCAATACTTTGGAGCAATTTTAGTGCACACTATTGCATCTCAAGCTATGCCCTTCCTGCTAAGCCACATACCTTTTTCTAGTCAGGCGCAAAAGGGTCAAGCTACAGTGTAAGCCAGGTACACCATTTTATAGCAGTTGTAGCTCTATTTTTGAGATGCACAACTCCAAATTTTTCTGCAGAAGCCATCATGGGATCTCAATAACATTTTGGTATTTACATATTAATGGCCTATCCTCAGGACATGTCATCAATTTCAGATCAGTTCCCACTGGCATCCCTCCCATCCACTATATAGCCTTTGGCGCCAGTGGATGCCGGAAATAACTGATTGGCGGGGATGTTGAACTGCCATCAATCTTATATTTAAAGGGTTTTTTTTTTTTTTTTTTTGGGGGGGGGGGGGGGGGGGAGTTTAACAAGGTGACCTATCTGCAGGATAGTCATCAATATCTGGTTGGTGGGTTGGACTCCAGGCATCCCTGCTGATCAGCTTTTTGAAGAGGCACAGTGCTGTGGCTTCTTTCTAGTCCAGTGACATTATGTTCATTGGTCACATGGCCTATTTGCAACTCAGTCTCATTCACGTGACTGGGCCTGTACTACAATACCAAGCAAGCACAGCCACGCTACAATGTACGGCACAGTGCTTGGTATGCTGTGAAGAGGCTGCAGCTTATTGGTGGGGGTGTTGGGAGTCAGACTCCCACTGATCAGATACTGATGACCTATCCTATTTTATACTGTTTGACTATTGACTTCAGTGTGTAAACAGAATACAGTCAGCTCCCAAGCTCCCACTAGTGGTGACTGTAGGCAGCCAGAACTGTTTATTTTGACTCTGTGCTCTACGTCAGAAAAACAGAGTTTTAACTGCAATAAAGATATGCATTAGCCATATCCAGTATTGATGCAAAAACGCAATTGGAGAGGCAGTTGTGTAGATGGACTTCATGCTTCCCACATGATCAAGCCCACATTACAGCATCCTTGTGTTTGGCAAGTGACAGATACATTGTGATTTAATGAGTGAGGGTAAAAGCCTTGTTACATAATGTCTGTATTTGATATGACAACCTTCTACTACCTTGACCATGCACAGATGGTATGGATGGAAAGGCTCCAGAACTTGTATAGGCAGTCTGTATTCCAGTAGAAACTCCTGAGAGGGATTATCAGCCACAGTCAGGATGAGCTCTAAAATTATTAAAATGAAATTATAAAAATACAAAAATGCAATATAAAATGGTTCAAAGACCACTAGATGCTAAAAAAAACAATGATGTGATGTTCTCCATTATTTCAGCCTATTATATGTCATATTATCTTCAATTCATCATCTCCTTTCAGGACCAGCAACAGAATCAGGTGCCTGGCAGCTTCATCATATTAAGTTGTCGGATGCCTGGTGTTTCTAATGGAAATTCCTTGGACCAGGATAAACAACAAATGTTCACTGCTAAATGCTCTGTCTGAAGCAACCAGTAAGACGACACCAGATATTTCCGGCCTGGGTCTTATCTCCATGAAGATGCACTGTCACACTCCGTGAGTGTGACTGTGAATAAACTGAAGGTGAATTAGGATACAACCAGCAGCAACATATTCCCTTTTCACCTGATGACTTACCCCTCTAGGACCTCTAGGTGCAGCTAAGGCTACTTTCACACTAGCGTTAAGCATGGATCCGACGGGTCAAGGGGCCCGCCGGATCCGTGCAGATAATACAACCATGTGGATCCGTAATGAACGGATCCGGTTGTATTATCTTTACCATCTGTTAAACGGATCCATCATGGACTTCATTGAAAGGCAATGGAGGACGGATCCGTTTACCATTGTGTCACACCAAACGGATCTGTCCCCATTGACTTGCATTGGGGGTCATTCCGGATCCGTCTTGGTGCGGATGCCCAGGACAGAGAGCAAACCGCAGCATGTTGCGGTTTGCTCTCCGGTCAGGAGACGGAACGGAATGCTTTTAGGAGCATTCCGTTGTCTTCAGTTTAGTTTTGTCCCCATTGACAATGAATGGGGACAAAACTGAAGCGTTTTATTCCGGTATTGAGCCCCTATGACGGAGGTCAATACCGGAATAGTTAAACGCAGGTGTGAAAGTACCCTAAGACCTTAAAGAGCTTCAGCAAGGCTTTTTGATAATGATCTACCATCTACATTCTTACTTGTCTTCCCACAATTTTCCATGCTCACCTATATGGACTGAACCTATAGTGCTGCTCATGCAAAGTCTGCTGTTTCATGAATAGAATGACAGTACTGCAGTAAAGACTGACAAACTGGCAGTAAAGTTGGGGAAACAGAGCATGGGTTAGGCATGCCTATGGGCACTGTCTTGTCGCCCATGAGTGATGGTACCCAAGCTTTGGAGATGAAGAAAATTCAGATTTCCCAATCTTTTAGTATTAATGGTAATAATACATTTTATTTGTTTCTTGTTCACATTTTTGCTTATATATGCAAGCGCCCATATACCTCTGTTCTACAGGACAAAGAAAATGTTAGTACTTATAGAGGATGGCAGAAAATGGGAAGTCTTTATAAATTCTGAATATTAATACATTTTCAATTAACATTAACAGTATGGTATTTCTTTCAGGTGTCTTTTTACCTTGATAGTAATGGCAATAGTTTGTACAGGAAATATATACAGATGTTTGATCTTCGCACTGTTTTATGTGTAAAATGTCAGCATAGCTATGGACGGATGTATGCAGTGATATATACATAGGTGGGAGGTGCACCCCAGTGCTATGTATGTACCTTCTTCTTCTGCCTCCTCCTCATTTACTGTCATGGTCAGTGTTTCGCCCCAGACTGGGCTGGTCGTTGGAGCTTGTGCAGGATGAGAAATGCTTTGTGCCTGTCTTCCTTTTTTCTCATCAATGCTGCTCATTCTGCAAACAAGACATGTAACCATTAACAATAAGAAAGATGTCCGACTATATACTTCATACCACAGTGATGTGATGAGTAGATATGTAGATAGACAGATAGATAATTGATAAATAGAGAGCTAATGATAGATAGATAGATAGATAGATAGATAGATAGATAGATAGATACTTAGGAGGTTATTTACTAACAGAAATCTGTCTATATAAGGCATATTTCTGGCACAGATTGCGGCGAAAAGGTTATTGCGACATAATATGGGACTTTTCCCTGCTCACATCAGGTCTAAAAAAGTGGTTGTGGTGTGGTGTGGGCCCATCTCATTCATCATTTTCTTCGCCTGTTTTAGGCATAGAAAATGGTCTAAATCTATGCCAGCAAGGGAGCTGGTGTAGATTCAGAAGCGGCAGGGGATCTGCCGAAATTATGTAGAGGCCAGCATCTCTACATAACTACAGCAGATACACCGCCAGTGCAGGGCCTTATTAAGATCGGCGTCTACAATGCTGGTCTTAATAAATGGCCCCCATAGTATTAGACAGACGATAGATAGATAGATAGATAGGATAGATAGATAAATAAATAGAAAATGTTAGATAGATAGATAGATAGATGGATCAATAGATAATATTAGATAGGTAGATAGGTACCGTAGATAGGTAGATACTGTCAGTCATTAGGCTATGACTGACAAGTGGATGGGGGAGGTGCTGGATGGGGGTTGTAGTGATGTGATCTGTCAGCCCTGGACCAAGGTAATGAAATATTAATGCCAGATGAACCCCCTGAGAAGACAAGGAGGGGCAGCAATATCCCATTAGCAGTTCAACACAAAACAATTTTCAGACTGGATTAGCTGCTCTTAAAGTAAAAGTGTTTCTAGGCCTGAGGCCCTCAGATCATTACTGGGCTTCAGAGAATAGAATAACAAGTCTGGTGGGTTTGGTAAAATATGGAAAGATAATAAAAAATGTGTGAATAGGAACGGGGGTCTGGAGAGCAGTAAAATCTGTTTATTGAGCCACAGACATAGCTCCCTAGCTGATGTATAGACGTGTGGTGTATTCTCTCATGTTGCTATGGGATATTTTCAGGAAGCCTGATGTCCTGCATATGGACAGGTAGTATTTATCAAGAATGAGAGAGTGACATAATAGTGATGTCCCATGGCTCCAGCTTCTAAAGAAAGGAAGAAATGGGGCAGAATTATGCAGGATGTGAGAAACCAGTCAGAAATCAGGAAAAATCACCAACATTGGTGTACAATGGTCAAACTATTCTTTACACCCTAACGCGGATCTCACTGCATGTGATAAGATATTTCATAATGGACCAGGTTTCTTTTATAAAAACAATCGCTGTGAATGATAGCAAATATGTTATCATGCATTATTGTAGAAATGTATGTCTACTGGGGATTGATCCGGGAGTACTGTAGATATAGAGAATATAGAATATATCTTTCCAAGCTTCAGGATAGTTTTGCATAATGAAGATATCATGCAGGGGCAGACTGGCCAGAGACCCTATGGGAAATTTCCCCCCTCATGGCTGGCAAGTGAGTACATAACGATCTGTTGCTCTCAGCAGTAATACTAAAAGCATCAGGTACTTATGCCCCTGGCCGGGATCCACAGGTGCAGCCCCGAATTCAACTGTATCTCCATCCTCAGGACAGTTTAATACTGTAACGTGGGAAGCAGTATTTTATACTACATTTGGCATTTGGTTCTGCAGGGGCGGTATTTTGTGCAGCACTATAGTACTGCTGGCCACGCCTACTTGTGTCGTCCCTGCCTCTTTATGTTGCCTTGCCTTCTGTCACTCTGGATCTGAACTTTTACATTTTTTTTCCAGGGCTGCTTTAAGTTTTCAGTCCCTGGTGGCATGCAATCAGTAGGAGGTTTGACTATGCAGATGAGGTATGGGCCCCACAAAAAAGACATTCCAAGTAGATAAATATTACAGAATGAATAGTGTGTAAGAAATAGATAATCTGCTTTACAACTGCACCCTACAGCTTCATTCACATCGTCATATGACTTGTCTGTGTGGCCTTTAATAAAGCCTAATATTGCTGTCAGAACTGAACAAGTGCTAATTGACGATATAACGAGTCAAATGGCCCATAAGTAAAGGACCATTTAAACAGGTCAATGCTAACTACGTATATGGGGGACAAGCTGTCGGTAGAGTTGTCAGAGGCACATCCCCAGTTTACACATGGCAAAGTGGTGCTGACAAAACTGATTTTTAGGCCTAAATAAAAATTGCAATCAACCAACAAACGAGCATTTGCTTATTTCTCGGCTGATAGCTGCCATGTTTACTCAATGGTCTTATGAGCACTGAGTTGGTTGACTATCGGTCTTCTGATCTCTAAATCATACTGTACTTACAAGCATATGAAGGGTGTAGGCAAAGAACCAGCTGTAGTTAAAGGGATCTGAGTAGCGGAATGGAGAGTGACAACTATTGTCTCCGTTCCAGGAAAAGGTAAGAGTTTGCTTTCTCCTTGCACTGAGTCTCTTTGAGCTGGAGCCTTCTCTGTAACCTAAGGATGACAAAAACCCAATATGAGTACAGATAAAAATGTCCTAATTGAAACAATGAATAAGAAGTGAAACCAAGAAGAAAAGGACTCCTTCTAAAGTGCTCCTTCTACTGATGTAACCAGAATGGTATCACTTGAGTAAAAGCAAACGGTATACCTCTGTGACCCAGCACTGACCCGGCCTACCACAATCCCACCTTACTTCACTACTATATAGTGGCATGAAATATTTGACGCTACAACTTACCTGCCCAGAACACCTGATCACACGCCATTAGGGGATTTGATTGTGTAACAAATAATCCCTACAATTCATGTTCTTTATTGCTTAACGCTCTTTTGTTACAATTCATACTAATTCCACTTGAAGTCTGCTAATGTTCGTGCCTGCTAATCTTATGTCAATAATTATGAAACAACATAATCTATGTATTTTACGGCAGGTCATGGTTTCTTATCATCTAAGCACGGCACATAATAAACAACTAAAATGATAGAAACAAAAAAGAAATGTAGCTGTAATTCACTATGCCGCCATAGCACCATCACAGAACGCAATCTCAAACCAGAACTTGCAACACACTCAGACTTGTCACTCCATCGGACATGCCAGTTTTAGATCATGCTTTATCTTTTCTTATAACTCTTCATTGTGTGAGTCCTACTGGAAATGTATAAATCATTTCACAACTGGCTGTTCCCATTCCCCTCATAACAGAGGTGTGTCCCCACACAGTCTGGTATGGTCAACGCTGATAGGACAGTCAGACTATGCAGTGATACACACCCAGTTGGTAGCATACCACTGTCATACATTTCTAGGCTGAAAAATAATGGAACAGCACAACGCAAAGCTCTAAGGAAAAATTATCCACAATTGTTACATGGGGAATACAAGTATTAACTAAAAGTAATCAGGAGAAATAATGGATCCTCATAAAGTTGAAACTTGAAGCTTATCAAAGATGTCCTCTATACTTCTCAAAATCACACTTCCTTCAATGTGCAATATTCTTGTACATGTTAACCCTCTATGGGAACCCACCCTTGAGGGCTAAGACCACTTGCATTTCTACTAAATCTAATCTGAAGATCTGAAGTCTTATGTTACATATCACTAGTACTGAAGGACCATTTTAAAAAAAATATTGATGACTTATCCTCAGAGTCCGACTCCTGGCCCGCCAGCCGACATGCTGTTTTGAAATGTTGCAGCACTCTAGTGAACAATGCAGCCTCTTTCTAGACTAGTAATGTCACATTCATCAGTCATATGGCCTATATGCAGCTCAGTCCCTTTCAAGTAAATGGCATTAGGTTGCAATACCGAGCACAGCCACTATACAATGAATGGCGCTGTGCCTGTTAAGCTGTGAGGAGGCTGCAGTTTATTCAACCATCAGTGACAGTGGCGGCCGCCCAACAAACAGATTTTGCTGATCTATTCTGAGGACAGGTCATCAATATTGTATTCCTGGAAAACTCCTTTAACATAATAAATTAAGACCATTATGTGTGTGCTGTGACCACTTGTCCTCCTGTCAAGGTTTCTTTGAATAATTCTTCTAGCAAAAAATTAGCAAAAATAATCTTGGATAAAATCACACTCACACGAGTCTTCCTCATAGTTGCTGGTGTTTTCGGAGGAGATGGGAAACGTAGGGGAGCATCACGAGGTAAACTTTGTGAAATGGGGGGCATAATCAAACGAGGTGATGTTTTATCAACTTCATATTCAAGATCATCCTATAAGAGAAATATGGTTGACATGAAGATAAAAGCAAGGATTTAGGCTACTTTCACACGAACGTTGTGTTTTGCGGTCCGTATGGCATCCGTTTTTTTTGCGGATCCATTGTAACAATGCCTATCCTTGTTTTTTTGCGGACTACAGAACGGACATACGGATGCGGACAGCACACAGTGTGCTGTCAGTATTTTTTGCGGACCCATAGAAATGAATGGGTCCGCATTTTATCAGCAAAAAATGCGGATCGGAGCCCACAAAAAATACTGTCGTGTGAAAGAGGCCTTATAGAAAAAAACACAACTGCAAAATACAACTGCAATGAGGTATTCTAAGACAGCAAATAATCTACAATGATACACATGGTCATCTGACTATACTAGCTGTGGTGAGGAGGTCATGTTCTATACTAGCTGTGGTGAGGAGGACTGGTTGCCTGCTCTCATAGAAGTGAATGGGGCCGCAACTATTCCACAAAATGCGGAATAGATGCGGACCCATTCACACGGTTGTGTGAATGGGCCCTTATTGTGGACATCAAGAAGATGCATGAAGAATGGAAGAGGAATATGGGATCATGCACACAAACGTATTATCTTTCCATGTCCGTGCCGTTCTTTTTGCGGACCATATGCGGAACCATTCATTTCAATGAGTCCGCAAAAAAAACCCAAAAAAACGGAAGTTACTCCGTGTGTAAACGGAAGTTACTCCGTATGTCGGTATTTCCATTCCGCCAAAAAAACAGAACATGTCCTATTATTATCCGCATTACGGACAAGGATAGTACTGTTCTATTAGGGGCCAGCTGTTCCGTTCCACAAAAATATGCAATGCACACTGAATTCATCCGTACTTTTTGCTGATCCGTTTTTTGCGGAGTACAAAATACAAACGGTCGTGTGCATGAGCCCTAAAACCTATATTTTTGGCATCCCCTCCCTGACACATTAAAACCTGTAATGTGTCACGTCTGGTGTCACATATAATAGGAGGTTACACCTTTCAAGAGCCCATTTTGAAAATGAAAGTTGGAATCTGATTCGATACCAGACAGTTTTCCCACATCGTTTTCTGTCATTTTTGGTTTTGATAGGTTTTGCAGTTTTTGGTGTTTTTTGCCCAAAAACTGTAAAACCCCTCAATATCATAGCTAATTATCAAAGAATGTGTGTTTTATTTCTCAACTCTTTCATGTAATATATTTTGGTCCTATACCTTCCACAAATGAAACTCAGCAGCAGCACTGCACCAGACTGTAAAGTAATAGAAATAGCACAACCCACTGAACATATTGTCTAATATTTGAGGCTGTATGTGTATATATGTGTCCAGATATATTTTGCAGGAGTGGATCGGATCCCATTAGAGTAACATACTGAACAACGTTTATGTCCAGGTAGAAACATAATTATAATGAGATTGTAAATGATGTAGTTTATACTGGTACTGACAATATAATTGTACAATTTCACTCATAGTATCTCTATTAACAGTAGTGGGTGGCATGGCATGCCTAGCAAATGTGAAAAGGAGGTAAACGTTTTTTGTTTTTTTCTCAAAAAATGCATAGTTAACCCAAACTATATTCACCAAAATGAATCCCAGTGGTATTTCATGAAAAACAAAATAGTGATAAAAGACAATAAAAAAAAACAAAGGCCCTGATTTATCATACCATCACTCCAGAATTCTGGCATCAAAACGTTGCAAAATAGGGCTTTTGCGACTTTTTTGCGCAAAATTTTGCGACTTTTTGTATGTGTACACCACTCACTCCAGTTTTGTAACATGGGCGGAAAAGTGGGTGTGGTTAGCCATGTTAATGAGTTTCACTCCAGATTTATCATTGCGACTTTTTTTAAAAAGTCGCAAAATAGTCGCAATCTCACTCCAGGAGGAGGGTGGAGTAGGAAAAGTGGAGTAGCTTCTCTAGACAGAAGTGTTAGGTTTAAGGACAAGCCACATTTATCAAACAACCTGTGACGTTTGATAAATGTGGCACAAAGTACTCCAACACAGACTGAAGCAAAACTGACTTCAAATATTCTCCTAATGATAAATTCCCCTTAAAGTCTGTAGTGGGTGGCCTGGTACTTTTCACTGTGGAATGATTTGTCAGACCATCAAAGTGGTTTGAAAAAATGTCTATAGTCATTTCCATCATAATGCTCCTGCAGTATTGGGAGTAATTGATTGTCTTAAAAAAAAACAACAACAATCGTTCTTATATATATTTACTTGTCCAATCACTGGTTATACCTGACAGTGATCATACTGATTGATCACTACCAGGCAAAAAATCCCAAGAACCCCACCTATTAAAGCCAAATAATCTGATTTCAATCAGCCAATATGGGTTCCATGCATCTGCCATTGACTTTATATTAAAGACATTATCCCATTAATAATCTAAAACATGAAAATCAGTCATCATGGGGAACATGGCAGTCAGAGCACTTAGCTAGAGTCTCATGGCCCCTGGGGCAAGAGTTCAGCTTGGGCACCCCCTTCCCTAAGTGTTTTGTGGCCAGGGGCAGGGGAGCACCTAGCCTTCATGCTGCCTGAGCCAAACATTGAAATGGCACCCTCCCCCCAGCCACGCCATGCCAAATTCTTGACCTAACCCCTTCACTCCAGCCAGAGGTGTAATTTGACCTGCATGAACTTTCTATCATACCAGTGTTGTATTATGTGGCACAAGGACTTTGGGCCCCCTCAGGCTCCTGGGCCCAGTAGCGACTGCTACCTCTGCACCCCCTATAGCTACACCCCTGATGACAGCCTCTTTCTAACAAAGTTAGCACCAACCCTGAACCTCACATGGCTCTACATCCCAACTCCTGCTCCCCCCATTTATTGCTCTAGTTGATTTGCTAGCTTTAATTTAATCTGGTAGCTCAGGGGATGTGTTCTTTTTCAAATGGTGTGTCCTTTCCACTGCAGTTATCTTCCTATAAGGCCTCTTTCACATGAACGTTGTTTTTGCGGATTCCGATCCACATTTTTCACATGAAAAATGCGGACCATTAATTTCTATGGGTCTGCAAAAAAAATGCGGACAGCACACTGTGTGTTGTCCGCATCCGTATGCCCGTTCCGTAGCCCGCAAAAAAAAAATAGAGCATGTATCGTATTCTTGTCCGAATTACGGACAAGAATAGTACTGTTCTATTAGGGGCCAGCTGTTCCGTTCCGCAAAATACGGATTGCACACAGATGTCATCCATTGTTTTTGCGGCTCCGCAATTTGCGGACCTCAAAACACAACGTTCGTGTGAAAGAGACCTAACTGTCATCTTTTCTAACAGAAGATGTGGCTGGTGGAAGTTGAAACAAGTGTATCCACCTCAGTGAGGTGGACAGAGAAGTGAAAAAAATAGGTGGCGCTATACAAATATATTTTATTTAATAACTATATAATATATGTGCCTGTAGTACATTTTTAACTATATGCAATTACAAAAGTATTTAGATCCAGGTGCTGGGTTGAAAAATGTTAAATGCTTTTGTGGGATAACCCCTAAATGTATTTTCCAGTAAAAATTACTGATTTAAAGAGAAATATCATGGGATACTTCTGATACTTTAAGTTGATAAAATATATATTTCTGGCATTACCAGGTATGAACAGACCTTAAGTTAGATCAAACAAAAATTATATTATTATTTTTTTATATTATTTTATGGATTCTATCATACAGTTTGGCAAAAGAGTCCAAACATTTTAGTATCTACTATGCTTTTTCAATATGCGCAGTTTATCAGTCTGAGTTCTTACCTGATCTTGCGTTGAATTGAGACCTGGTGATGACAATCTGTCTACCTCATGTACGTCTTCCTCATCTTCATTGTCATCTTCATCATCTGAAGATTGTTGGTTTAATAGGTCTTGTTCTTCAGAATCATGATGTATTCTTGGAGTGGGTGTTCTAGGATTCTGAGGATCAGATCTGATGGCTTCTGAATGTGAGATATAAGATGTTGGCACTGTAGGAGTGCTTTGCTTATCAGTGTCAAGTCTGGCAGTAGAAGGTTGTGAGTTGCCCACTTTCAGACTGATTGGTATAGGAGAGGTCGGTTTGGAAATATCTTCAATTTTTGGAGGTTTGTATTCACGAAAGCAGACATTGTATGCAAGACGTCCACAGTGCATTGCCATATGATCCCCTGCAACTCTTAAAAGGGCCAGCACTCCTTGATAATTGTAAAGGGGCTCGAAGGGAGCTGCTCGGAGATTAATGCGAGGTTGGTTAGGGCGAGGGTATATGGCAAATAGTGCTTGTCCAACTATTTTCCCCCCTTTAGGGCTGCCAGATCCAAACTTTAAGACATCAATGCGCAGTCGTACGTCATGGTGTTTGTCGTTTTTACATAGTCCTATGTAGAACAAGGAGATAATAAGAATTAGTTCATGCAAAGAAAGTAATAAGCAGCATTACAAATGGAAACTCAGTAAAATAAAAATGTGATGAACATTAAAATGGACATTTACTTCAGTTCAAACAACCCGTTGTTGTTATGCATATCCTTCTCAGTCATAAACTGTGATGAAGGGCTTGTTCACACTTCAGTTATTTGATCAGTTATTTCCATGAGTAAGGCTCCATTCACACGTCCTGTTTTTCTTTCCTGATTCGATCCTGATTTTTTCAGGACCCATTGAAATGAATGGATCCAGATCAGGATCGAATCAGGAAAGAAAAACAGGACGTGTGAATGGAGCCTTATTGTGAGTCAAAACGAGGAGTGAAGGCTCCACAGACATAAGGTATAATGACAAGATCTGCACCTGTTCTGTGTTTTTGACTCTCACCTGGTTTTGGCTCACAATAACTGATGAAAAAAACTGATCAAAAAACTGAAGTGTGAACAAGGCCTAAGTTATATCTCATAAAATGAACATAGTATAGTCTCCACCAACCCATAAACTACTACAAGGTGGAAAAGAGAAAACTTTTTACTGTTTTTCTTCATCAAAATACAAGTTTGAATGTTACCTTTTGGCAAAATGAACAAAAAGTTATTTTTTTCAAATGTCAATGTATCAGTAAGGTCTTCTTGCTCTGCAGTGTTAGTCTCGGCCTCACAACCCAGAATCATGTCTCCATTGTTGACCCTCACTGTGATACCTTCCACCGAATCATCGAGCAGAGGATTTTCCACACGTAGCACCAGTTTGTACTTTCCTGGTTCATTAAACTGGGCATCCAAAAGAAGAAACTCCAAAGACAACACCTTGTCTTCTAACCGCAAGCGAGGTGGTCCAGGTGGAACCACCTGAGGTGCTGCTGGAGCGGGCATGATGAAACTGTCAAAATGAAGGTTTATTTCATATCCACGCCATGTACTCCACTGTGACTTTCCTTTGCCGATGTTGGTATGTTCTCTCGTGCTTTTCCTCACTTGTATTCTCCTCTTCCTGGTCTGTCATCACTAAGTTTATGCACCTGCAGGGAGTGGTGGTGACAGAAGGCTCACATTCACCTGGCCGCTGTTTGTTTGAGACAAACCAGGTTACCTGGTGACTTGGGGAGAGTCAATGACTATACTTAACCTGCTTTGTGCAGAAATGGAATTACAATAAGGAACATTTTACTGTATGTACAAAGTATCACAGACAGATGTACCAAATATTTTTGTGAATGGATATATGTCACTATTATTTGTACATAATGTGAATGTAGTGAATGATTGTTTTACTATACTATACTGGACTGAAGTCTAAAATGCTAGTTCAAACATATATGTAGATATACTGTGAAAAAACAGCTAAAAAGACAAACTGAATTTAAAGGGATTGCTTGGTTATTAGTGGTTCATCCTCAGAAATTAGCAAGAGTGTAAATCTACAAAAAAGCATGTCTCACTGTGGAGGACCTCAAATATTCAGGGTATGTTCACACAGCTAAAATCCACAGTAAAAATATCAGTCACAGAATAATTAGCTGAAAAGTTATTTTTTGGGTTAATTTGTAATCTGGTGGTGGTTTTAGTGGAGTTTTTACAAGTGAGTTTTTAAAAGAGTTTTCTGCTTTCCCATTGACTTTTACGGGATCTACAATGAAATCTGTTTCAAAGAAGTAATATTCCACTTCACAAAAGTCAAATCAACTACTGAAAAAAACTTCTACCATTTATACAAGGTGTGCGCATGATCGAGTTTTTTTTTACATTAAAGTCAATGGGAAACTGTTGGTGGAGTTTTGAATGGGAATGTAACAGCTAAACACACCTGTTTTTTGCTACTGAATGATGGCAGACTTTAGCCTTGCGCATATACCCTCAAGTATTTCATAGACAGCCACATGATTCCATGGGCACTATGCAATGCTTCATGTCCCCTGAGGTGGCTCTGCAGGATTGTTTCCAGATTGCTCCATCGCTTACTGTGGCATTGTTATATATCAAATAAATGTTAGAAAGCTTATGTTGCATTTGCTTTTGCTATGTGAGAAAAGTAAAAAAAATGTAATGTCATTAAAAATACTTTCAACCTATTTGTGTAAACTCCACTTAATGCGGACAGCATTATCGGTTTGAATTCATGCTTTTTCATACAACAAAGCTCACAAGGAGGATATTTATGAAAACTGTCTAAAGCCACCTGTACACGAGTGCGGGTAAACATAAGCAAGACCTGCACAAATTTATGGGCAGATTTCTGTGCATTTCTGCACAATATTCACACCAAAATCCACAATTTCGAATAACGGTTTTTGGTGTGGATTTGATGTGGTTTTGCCGCTGTTCTCACCCTTCATTGGAAAAGGATGAAATCCGCAGCTAGAACCACAAACATGATTGACATAATCCGCAAAGAGATTTGTATAATCTCATACACTTTTCTGGTACTTTTCTGGTACCATAGGCTGATTTTAATTAGTGTAAGTATAAGGGCTCATGCACACGAACTTATTTTCTTTCCGTGTCCGTTCTGTTTTTTTGCAGACCTTATACGGAACCATTCATTTCAATGGCTCCGTGTGCATTCCGTTTCCGTATGTCCGTATTTCCGTTCCGCAAATAAATAGAACATGTCCTATTATTGTGCACAATACGGACAAGGACAGTACTGTCCTATTAGGGGCCACCTGTTCTGTTCCGCAAAATACGGAATTCATACAGATGTCATCCGTATTTTTAGCGGATCCGTTTTTGCGGATCCGTTTTTTCATACGGTCATGTGCATGAGTCCTAAAGCTGTAGCTTGCTCTCCCTGCACTCACTGGAAGCCATCTGGCACCAGGTGAGGTATAGAGTGGGCTCTCATTGTATTCAGTGGTATCCATCTGGCACCAGGTGAGGTATAGAGTGAGCTCTCATTGTATTCAGTGGTATCCATCTGGCACCAGGTGAGGTATAGAGTGGGCTCGGCCTGCATGTTGGTACCTGCATTCACTGGATTTAATGGAGGTCATTTTGGCACCAAAAATGATAAAAAGCAGGGTGGACCCAGCATGCATGTGGAACCTGCACTCCCTGAATTTTATGGTGGCCGTTATGACACATAACAGGTAGGAATTAGTGTTAGGTTCCCGTCTAACAGAGATTGCCTTGAAGTTTGGCAGACAGGCCCAAATAATTTTGTACAAAATATATTTGCCAAGAATCTCAAATTTTCTAAATAAGTGTAGCACTAGCACCAGAATACTTTCTATTACTGTGGCATTTTTGTACTTTATTTGGTTTGCAGAGTGCTGTTGCATTGTATTTATTTGTGTATCTAGCCATGGCAGCGTGCACCTGCACACTGGGATGTGCTGACTGACCCCCTTTTTCTTTGCACTTTTCTGGTACTGTACTACGCTGTGGTTTCTCTGCATGGAGATCCGCGTGGAAAAACCGCACATATTCTGCAACGTGTGCAGGTGGCCTTAAAGAAAAATTGACTTTCTTGCCTTTAGCAACAAATAACACTGCAACTTTCATTTAATTTTTTGCTGTTGAAAAATGAAAACTGCGCTGTGATTGGTTGTTATGACAGTTCTTTTGGGCAGGTTTCACTTTGGACAGTCTATTATTTTATTAAAGACAAAAATAAATAATCAACGGTTCTTCTTTTTAAGTAATTTTCTTATACTCTTGATGACATCTGCTGTACATATATGGCGGATGTCATCTCTTTGTTTTCATTTTTTTACTCCCTGCCTTTCCAGAGCCATAACTTTTTTATTTTTCCATTCACATAGCCATATGAGGGCTTGTTTTTGCAGGACAAGTTGTACTTCCTAATGTAACAATGAAGTATTGCATATGATGTAGCAGGGAGCAGGAAAAAAATACAAATGTGGTAGAATTGGAAAAAAACGCAATTCTGCACCAGTTTTATGGATTTTGTTATTTTGGCGTTCCCTATGCAGTTAAATTGATCTATTAAATCCATTCTCCAGGTCAGTACAATTACAGCAATACCACACTTGTATAGTTTTTCTTGTAACATAGTAACATAGTTTATAAGGCTGAAAAAAGACATCTGTCCATCCAGTTCGGCCTGTTATCCTGCAAGTTGATCCAGAGGAAGGCAAAAAACTCCTGTGAGGTAGAAGCCACTTTTCCTCATCTTGCAGCAAAATTTTCTTCCCGACTCTAATAAGGCAATCACAATAAGGGCTCATGCATACGGCAATACATGGGCACCCCACATCACGGATCAATCAAGTGAATGGGTCCGCATTCACGGAGATGTGGAACGGAGGCATGGATCGGAACACCACTGAAGCACTACGGTGTGCTTCTGTGGTGTTTCTGGCCGTGCCTCCGCACCACAAAAAAGTAGTGCATGCACTACTTTTTTGCGGTGCGGACCGTCGGATGGGTGAATGGGTCCGCGATCCGAATGCGGCGGCCCCACTGTCAGTGGCCATGCATTGTGGACCGCAAATTGCGGTCTACAGCACGGACACTGATGGAACACGTTTGTGCGCATGAGCCCTGGATCAATGACCCTTCTCCAGAAATCTAGTAACTATAAAGCGGGGTTCACATCACCATTTAGTTTTCTGTTCTTCTGATCAATCAGAAGAACAGAAAATTAAAAAAACGGATCCTGTATTTTAAGCATTCATTTTGCTCAGTTATGCACATTTCACATCTGTTTTAGCCATTTCTGTCTGAGATCCGTTATTTTAGATGGAAAGAAAAGTCCTGCTGCCATTCTTGTATTCTATTCTACACACAGTGACATTTACCACATGTTCATTTCTCTCACTTATATGTTCCCGGAGTATGGGCTTTAGACAGGACTTTTTGACGATCCTTTGTAAACAGACTGTAACCCTATACGTTAACCTCCTAGTCATAGCTATCATCCAGCCATGTCTCAGTTACTCCCACTATGTCATAGTCCTCCTCAGCCATTACTAATTCCAGTTCACCAGTTTTATTAGTCAGGCTTTTTGCAGGGTGATCTGAACTTTCACTTTTTATTTAACTATTTTGGGGAGGTAAAGTGGCACGTGGCTCTCGCATCATCACCGGCCAGATACCGTGGTCACATTTGACCATGGCATCTGAGGGGTTAAATGTCTGCCATTGGCCTTATGGCTGATAACAGACATTAGCCCCAGACCTCTGCTGTGGTATCTCTATAATTGCACTGGACAATGAATGGAACAGATCAGTTTTACCAATTCCAATTTTTTTCCAATTGCATCCAATTTGACATTCTTTCCCACTAAATCGTATGGAACACTTACATAGAACAATTTATTCTGCAGAAAGCAAGCCCCCATATATCTATATGAATGTAAAAATAAAAAAGTTATGGTTCTGAGGAAAAATCAAAAACAGAAAATGTCCTCAAAGGGATCATACAGTGCCTTGCAAAAGTATTCGGCCCCCTGGAACTTTTCAACCTTTTGCCACATTTCAGGCTTCAAACAAAAAGATATAACATTTTAAATTTTTGGTGAAGAATCAACAACAAGTGGGTCACAATTGTGAAGTGGAATTAAATTTATTGAATCATTTAAACTTTTTTGTAATAATAAAACTGAAAAGTGGGGCGTGCAAAATTATTCGGCCCCCTTGCATTAATACTTTGTTGCGCCACCTTTTGCTGCGATTACAGCTGCAAGTCGCTTGGGGTATGTCTCTATCAGTTTTGCACATCTAGAGACTGAAATTCTTGCCCATTCTTCCTTGCAAAACAGCTCCAGCTTTTTGAGGTTGGATGGAGAGCGTTTGTGAACAGCAGTTTTCAGCTCTTTCCACATATTCTCAATTGGATTCAGGTCTGGGCTTTGACTTGGCCATTCTAAGACCTGGATACGTTTGTGAACCATTCCATTGTAGATTTTGCTTTAGGTTTGAGATCATTGTCAAGTCTCAGGTCTTTTGCAGACTCCAACAGGTTTTCATCCAGAATGGTCCTGTATTTGGCTCCATCCATCTTCCCATCAATTTTAACCATCTTCCCTGTCCCTGCTAATGAAAAGCAGGCCCAAACCATGATGCTGCCACCACCATGTTTGACAGTGGGGATGGTGTGTTCAGGGTGATGAGCTGTGTTGCTTTTATGCCAAACATATCGTTTTGCATTGTTTCCAAAAAGTTCGATTTTGGTTTCATCTGACCAGAGCACCTTCTTCCACATGTTTGTTGTGGCTTGTGGCAAACTGTAAACAAGACTTTTTATGGATATCTTTGAGAAATGGCTTTCTTCTTGCCACTCTTCCACAAAGGCCAGATTTGTGAAGTGTTTGACTGATTGTTGTCCTATGGACAGACTCTCCCACCTCAGCTGTAGATCTCTGCAGTTCATCCAGAGTGATCATGGGCCTCTTGGCTGCATCGCTGATCAGTCTTCTCCTTGTTTGAGATGAAAATTTAGAGGGACGGCCGGGTCTTGGTAGATTTGCAGTGGTCTCATACTCCTTCCATTTCAATATGATCTCTTGCACAGTGCTCCTTGGGATGTTTAAAGCTTGGGAAATCTTTTGGTATCCAAACCCGGCTTTAAACTTCTCCACAACAGTATCACAGACCTGCCTGGTGTGTTCCTTGGTCTTCATGATGCAGAACCCTGAGACTATCACAGAGCAGGTGCATTTATACGGAGACTTGATTACACACAGGTGGATCCTATTTATCTTCATCAGTCATTTAGGACAAGATTGGATCATTCAGAGATCCTCAATGAACTTCTGGAGTGAGTTTTCTGAACTGAAAGTAAAAGGGCTGAATAATTTTGCACGACCAACTTTTCTGTTTTATTATTACAAAAAAAGTTTAAATGATCCAATAAATTTTGTTCCACTTCACAATTGTGACCCACTTGTTGTTGATTCTTCACCAAAAATTTAAAATGTTATATCTTTTTGTTTGAAGCCCGAAATGTGGCAAAAGGTTGAAAAGTTCCAGGGAGCCGAATACTTTCGCAAGGCACTGTATATACTTGTCATTATTGCCTTTCAGCCTACATTAGTAGAACATTTGAATACACAAAGCTTTGTGATATCTGGGCAGAAGTTGTATTTTTCTAAACTTAACCCCATGCCTACCTGTAGGATGACTGTAATGGTTTAGAAATCTCTTAAATTAGTAACAAAGTAACTGAAGATGAATCATGGTTTTCAGGAATCTATGATCTGCAGTTTTTGTTCAAGGGGAGGGACAGGTATCTAGGAACAGCTGATTAGTGCTGATGTCCAACTCCATTCGCTGTCAGAAAACAGTGAGATCTCACAAGCGTTCAAGCGCTTAAGTGAAAGTTTCACAAGCCTGCCGGAGGCATGATGACTTATCCTTTTTCCCCATCAACCTGAGATCATTGTTAGTATCCAGGGGCGGATTGGCCATAGACCTTACAGGGAAATTTCCCGGTGGGCTGATGCTCAAGGGGCCGCCTGGGCCCTCCTCACAGCCAGCAAGTGTAAGTGCTGCTGGCAATATTTTGTGATGGACTGTGGTATTTCACTCTGTTGGGTTGTATAATGTGCCACAATATGGTATTGCTGACCCTGCCTTCCATCAATTTGGACACAACTACAAAATGGGGCCACTTTTAGTATTTTTTCCAGGGCCACTTTAATGGTCCTCCCCTGTTAGTATCTGTGTGGAACTCTAATACAGGGGCGTAACTACCATAGCGGCAGACTATGCGACTGCTATGGGGCCCAGGGAAAGAGGAGGCCTAATCTTAGTTGGGATTATCTCCTCTTCTACTGGAGGTGAAAACTTGGTCAGGACTCTACCCTCTAAAGGAACAACTTTTAACAAATGAGGCAGTGGAATAATGGCCCAAGGGTCATTGAAAAGGATTTAGGCAGAAACCCTTCTGTCCTGTGTGGGGGGCCTGGTTTGATCCTTGCTATGGGGCCCTTACTTCTCTATGTACGCCACTGCTCTAATAAGCTCTTCAGGTCAGAGCGACTATAGAATAATCATAGTCTTTTTTTAAAACTTTAAAGATATATAGGTCAATTGAACATAAATAATATAACTATAACTTTGATGATTCAAGTTAAAGAATTCAAGTCTGTGATTGACTACTCAATTATGGAAATACAAGCTGAACTGTTGTGTGCTTCTTGTTCAATGCTATCCGTTACTTCTTGGGTTTTGTGTTTCATGTAATACATACAGGAGCCAGAACGTGTCGTATCAACTGTATTTACTACCGGTAGGACAGGAGACTAGAATAGCTGACAAAACAAGGCAAGAGTAATCAAGAACAGCAGAGTGAATCTAGGATATTAAAGCAATCCCTGCACTAATATTACACAATGTCAATACATTTTTCTGAGTATTGCAAGAGTCTCAGTAATCAGAAGGCAATTTAATATCTGACACAGCAAGTACAGTATCGGGCAAGGCAGGAGAAACAGAAGTTTAGCAGGCACTGGACCTGGCTTGTCAGCGGTTCCTTCCTAATAAATATATTAAAACAGATTTAAAAGAAGCAGTGAAGGGCGGACTTACTGACTTACAGGTGACGTCTCCATGGATTTGAGTTCTTAACTTTCCTTTTCTTCTCCATTTGGTCTAGACCAGGGATGTCCAACCTGCGGCCCTCCAGCTGTTGCAGAACTACAATTCCCAGCATGCCTGCACAGCCTACAGCTACTAGGGCATGCTGGGAGATGTGATTTTGCAACAGCCGGAGGGCTGCAGGTTGAGCATCCCTGGTCTAGACCATAACAGGCAGCAGTTTTTGGTCAGGGGTGTACAGTTCCCTCTTCCACATTACAGTAAGAAGACACCAGTATTACTATACGACACATGGTACTGTAGATGGGGGACTATTAAATGCTTGGCAAATCAGCCCCCAAATTTATATAGACCACAGATAAGCCCTCATCTTTATACAGGCCACTGTCATCCTGCTGCTACTCCCAATACTGTGCACGCTTTGCTCCCACAAACACTATACTGTCAATAATAGGGCCATACAGATCCGCCCATATTAATAATGCTCCCAGATTGTCACTGTGCCTTGAGACCGCAGGGTGGAAGCAGTGGGAGATCTGCAGCCAAACGCGGGAGGAGTACACCGTCTGCTACTCGGGGGACTACCTATCAGTGTATGGGTTCATAAAATCAGGGGCAGGCAGGCATCACGCAGTGTTGGAGGGAAAATGCCATACTCGCCAGTGTGGGAATATTTTACCAAGTCGCTGGGAGATGTTAGTGTGGTTGTATGCAGGATTTGTGGGCAGAAGGTGAGGCATTGCCAGGGTGCTAATGTTGGCATGATGTCCCTACATAAACAAATGGAGCATCACTCGTTTAGTGTTACAGCCTGATGCAGCAACTGCTGCATCTCCCTCCTCCCAGCATCCCCTCCCAGCAGTCAGGGCTCAACAACGTCACCAGAAGGAAGCTGTCGCCTCTTCCCATTGACTTCAATGTCATCTATTGCTCCTGATGCTCCTGTAACACCCCAGAGAGGTGTTACCACTCCTACACCATGCTACTATCTCTAATAGGCTAAAATAATATCATCTTATGTATGCTTTTCCGGGTCCTTATAAAATGTGAATCTATAATAATGTTTGCAACTGTTTATTATATGTATTGTGCCTGGTTTACCAGCAGGTGGCAGCAAACAAGGCAGAGTTGTTCTTTACAGAGAATGGAATTTTCCATTCCATTCTAACCCCCTCTGGAGAGAAGTGGTCTTGTCCCACTTCCTGCAGGAAGGGTGGGGATCCAGTTAGATCCAGTTCTAGTTTACATCTCTGTTGGACATGCCCATGCCAGCCAGAGCACCTTCAGCTCTGCTGGCCATGGAGGCAGAACCCTGAAGCCTCAGAAGCCAGAAGCATAGTTCCCTGGCATAAGTCTGACCAAAGATAAAAGTGCAGCCTCTTAAAGAAATCAAAGTTACAGTTAGCTTGTCAGCACAGCAGAGAGCAACAGTGATAGAGCAGAGTTGTGTTTGCCTGCCAGTTATATGCTAAAGCCTGCTGGAACCAAGAAAAAACCTCAAAATTGTTTGGATTCAAGTCTACCCAAGTAAAGCCACGCTGCATTTCATCTCAAGGTCTGGACTTGTTTATTCCTCTAAATCCCTCAATTATTTATTGCTTTGGAGCCAAAGCCTGGGGTCCAGCCGTATCCAGGTAGGAGCACTGTGACAAACAACAAGAGACATTTTAGGCCGCACTATTACACCACCAATATCCTATTTAGCAGGCCCTGGGGGGGGGAGGCGTCATGTTGCACTCCTACTCCTCATCACTTGCTTCGACAGCAATTGATCACTGAGGTGATTTCAAAAAGTCAACAGTATGCATGTACTCATCCAGCGGCACAGAAGCTGAACGTGCACCTTGCCAAGTTACTAGTACTACAGTCCCTCCCTATCCATGTAGTTGACTCTGCACATATCAGAGAACTGATGGCTTGTGCTTAGCCAAGGTGGAGATTCCCAATCCAGCATTACTTTTCCAAAAAACTGTACCAGCCCTGCACATGTACATTCAGCATTAGGTGTGCCAGTCATTGGGTCTCTCAATGTATTTCACAGCCCACGGTGTCCTCACCCTCCCCGCTAGGCACTTCAAAGTGGTCCTCCAGCATATCACCTCTGCAAAGCTAGGTATTGTCACATGGTTCTGCACCTGGTCAGCCTTGGTGAATGGAGCCACACCAGGGAGGAACTGCTAGGCATCATCAATAAAAAATTAAACACTGGCTGTCTTGCCAACTGGAGATAGATTACCATGGTTACTGATAACAGAAAAAACATTTTGTCAGGTCTGTTTCAGGGAAAACTCGTTGTTACCCAGTTCCTCATGTGTTCCACTGAACTGCAAGAGCTGTTAAAAATGTCCAGGAAACTGTGCATGCACTTCAGCCACTCTTACCATGCAAAACGTGCCCTCTTTGAGCTGCAAAGGTAAATTGTTCTTCCCCAACATCCCCATGCTATGTGACGTTTCCATTCGTTGGAACTCCACTAGGGATGAGCAAATTGACTTCAGACACTTCATCCGAAGTCGATTCACATAAAACTTGTTTTAATACTGTATGGAGCAGGTGCTCTGTACAGTATTAGAATGTATTGGCTCAGATGAGCTGAAGTTATTACTTCACGATGTCTCGTGAGAACGTCATGTAATAACTTTGGAAATTAATTTCTACTGTAAAAAACCTTTGTACCAAGGTAACAAATTGGGGGTGTGTACCTGCACAGACTCACTCTATCCAATCAGTGCTGCTATTTTCAGACTGTTCAGGTACACCCCCCCAACTGGTTACCTCCACTGTGTACCCTTACTGCAGACAGCTGGTAATTCAGTCATAACTGCTAGTAGAAATAATAAAGGAATGACACAACATAGAGACATAAGAATAAATGCTCCAGAATTGTTATAACATGGGGAATGCATGAAGCTGTTAAAACAGACATGTCAGGAGCAGCGAAACGTCCTCTTTAAATTAGGCAGTCCTCCTGTAACAGCCCGAGCCTGTTACAAAGAACATGTCTTCACTACATCTAATAATCAATTTACAACTGCCACTTTAAATGGGTTGTTTGAAAAAACTCTTTCTATTAAATAATAGCAAAGATGCAATTAGAATAATAATAAAAAATATGCCATTACGACCCCTTAAAATTGCAATGGTGCTACTCCATTCTCCCTGCTGAGCTATTGTGTCTTGACTGCAGCAGTGATTGTGCTTGCATACTGCACGTGACTACTGCAGCCAATTACTGGCTTCAGTGGTTTCATGCTTTGTACCAAAGAAGCCAGAGATTGGCTGCAGCGGTCATATGTGGCATACCAACATGTAATTGCTGCATCTAAACCAATACATCATGGCTACAGCGGCAGAAAGGAAGCAGTACTGGAATGGAGGGTGTTCAGGAGAGTTAATTTTTTTTTATTATTATTATAGAACCCCGTCCTTTAAAAAATTAACTCAGACAACCCTTTTAAGTATGGAGAAACAGGTATAAAATTGCATGACTGAAGAGAAAAGAGACGTGCAAATACAGGACACAGATAAGACTATAAAACTTCTCGTTCTTTGTATGCATCCCATAGAGTGCAGTTAACAAACTTAAGAATTTTCCATCTTCCAGCCGGAGAGCCAATCGCACTATTCTTATCTCTTTCAGACAGATTTCCAGGCTCGAATGTTTGAAGTCAGAATCCAAATGGTTCAATTTATCCCACCACACTGTCCGAACGCAAGGGATTAAGCATCATCTGCTAAACAGTAATTATGGGCACTATGATGTTCAAGTCGAGCACCCAGGATTTTGTGCTGCCTTCCCTAATGAAAGAGACAGCAGGCAATGCAAATGTGACATCGAGAAAACATATAATTACAGCAAATGGCAGAAATAACTGATGTGGTAGAAGCTAATCACTTGCCAGGGAAATTAGAAGAAATTTACACAGCACACAAATCTATAAACAACTGAAATATTGGGGGTGATGATAACACAGACCATCCAATTGATCCAGGTCACCGGTACTATTGTGCAGTAAAGGACTATTAAGAGTAACTAGGTCGACCATGAGCAAAATAATAATAATAATTACAATAAGGCTTGTGATTTTTGTAGCATTTCTGATTGATTTTAACTATTAGGTGACAGCTGCAGTCCACATGATTGCATACAACCTAATGTATTCCTCTGGACTACAGCTGAGGCTCAATAGTAAATTAATCAGTAGCACTGCAAAAAGTTGCAGTGTAGCCCAGGTCAAAAATTACAATAGTATTAATAAAGCTTTACAAGTGCTAGCTGTGAAATTTACTTATGGGTCTGCGTCCGATCTGTATTTTTTGTGGACTGCACATGGACCCATTCATTTCTATGAGGACGCACAAAAATTCGGCCAGTTTCATCCAAAAATAGAGCAATTTCCTATTCTTCTCCATTTTGCGGACAAGGCTAGGCATTTTTACAATAGGAAGGGATGTGCGGAACAGAAAAGTGCGGGACACACACAGCCAGTATTCATGTTTTGCAGATCCGTAGTATGTGGACTGCAAAATATATAATTATAAGATGCGCTTTTTTCACCCAAAAGTGGGGAAAAAAATGACAGTGAAAAAAAGCTCTGCTAGCACTTGCTGTACTCGTCACTCCCTGGTATACTCCAGGCCCACACTGCACTGTCCTGACTGCATACAGCATCAGGACGTAGTGCCCGTTCCATGATCTGATGCTGCATGCAGTCAGGACACAGTGCATTGTGGGCCCAGAGAAGACCAGGGAGCATGACTGCAGGAGAGACTGCCAGACCTGTAGAGTAGTGGTAGAGCAGTAGAGGAAAGTTAATGTATATATTTTAGCTCAGATGGGGTCTGATCTGAGGTACAGATATAGGGTTGGATCTGATATGAGGGTCTAATCTGAAGATCTGATATGGAAGTCTGATCTGAGGTACTGATATGGGAGCCTGATCTAATGATCTGATATGGGGATCTGATCTGAGGATATATTATGGGGGTCTGATCTGAGGATCTGATATGGGGGTCTGATCTGAGGTCTGATATGGGGGTCTGATCTGAGGTCTGATATAGAGGTCTGATATAGGGGTCTGATCTGTGGTCTGATATAGGGGTCTGATCTGAGGTCTGATATGAGGGTCTGATCTGAGGTCTGATATAGTTGTCTGATCTGAGGTCTGATATTGTGGTCTGATATGGGGGACTGATCTGAGGTCTGATATGGGGGTCTGATCTGAGGTCTGACAAATATTTCTTTCTTATTTCCCTACTTACAAATGAAAAATATGGTAATCGAAGGCCACTTTCGCCACTTTCACTAAGTACAGATTTGGTCAGTATTTGAACATTTTGCAAAATGTGTAAATGAAAATATATGGTTACAGACATAAGAACATCTTGAAACATTCAAGATCCATACATACACTGTGTATTAATGCAAAAGTAAAGTAATGGTAGTAAGGTAAGCATTATTTTCCTCACAAAATATTGTCTGCCTTTAAATATAACAAAATACAAAAATAAAAAAGGAAGAGGAAAACAGTAAAGCACACCACATGATTTCTTAAAAGGTGTACAATTCGTTATCATCATACATTTGCACTGTAAGAGCACATGGAACGTATATAGCAGGCTCAGAAGCTGACACAGCACCTTAGGCTTATATTAGACCAGCAGATAATGATTATAGATTGACGATATTTTGACTCAATAACAACCAAATATGCACTTATGTATGTATATGTATAGAGCGATGTTCATTCGTACCCTCGCTCGTTAATCGTTCGCTAAAAAGTTGTCACTGTAAATTACATGTAAAGATGCTTGGTCATGAAGGTGGGCTTCAGGTGGAATGATGGAACACCTCTAGGTGATCTGTAAGAGAGTAGACAACTCCATATTCTATGAACAGATCTATGCCCGAGGAACAATCATTTTTTAGAAGGATGAAAGATCACAGTTAGCGAGAAACAAGTGATTCCTTGCTTGTCATTTAATCACTCATATCTATCTTGCAAGGCTTATTCAATTTTGTTCGTGTTAACGACATTTGTTAGGTTATTCGGTCCGTCTAATATAGGCTATACTCCAATACCTGCTGTTTAACTCCCTCAGATGCTATGGTCAATAGCAACCACATTTAAAAAAAATCCTTTTCCCATTTATGAAAAACAGTTAAAAATGAACATAAAAATAGATATACCTAAACTATTAAAATATCTTGCTAGCTATACTGTACGGTGAATGCTGTAAAAATACCATGAAATGCCAGTACTTGGTCATGAAAGGGTTCATGTGGAAGTATTTTTATGACAAAAAGTGAAAAAGAATGGATGGGAGTGCATGAGAAAGTGATGAACAAATTATACGATGGGGTGGTGATCTTGGAAAAAAAATGTTTCAGTAATAATAGCATACAGGAATGAATGCATAACTCAGAATGGAAAAATTGCATCAGATTAAGAACAAGGGAGTTTAAGGATTAAAACTGTAAGCAAAAAAAAAATGTATATAATTTAGAGCATGAGAATAAAATTTTTGCAACATAGGGCGCTTCATTTTCCAGACCTCCATTTTTCCTGTTCCAAAAGCCTCCTGCTCTCCCTCTGGCTATTATTTCCTTTATCTGGGAGCACTAAACATATAATAAGACTCAATAGGCTTCAGGGACATGGCTTCACAGGAATGTGATTTTCCACTTCACATTGCTTGTCAAGACTGTTAAAAACCAAGTGTTTGATGCATGATGTCAGAAATAAGTAACAATATGCAGCCCTGACATCACATTTTTAATCATGATCTTGATGGTAGACTAATATAGCCCTGTGTCTCAGAGTGCCTCTTTGTATTTGCAGTGTCCCACTGCTATGGCAGTGGTACACTGCTAAATGGGCTCCAAATCTGTTTTTACTTTTGCGATTATGCATTTTCCTGTGTAATATGAAGTTAGAAGTTAACAGATTTTTACTGTCACCACTAGGTGGGGCTGTTACCACTCGGATGAGGAGTTAGGTCAGAGTAGACAGTCAATGTCTATACAGTGAAGTGAAAGGAGTGAAGACACAGCCCTGTATAGTGAGCCAGCCAGAAAGAACGTTTAAAACCAGCTGAAGTGGAGAAAAATAACAAAAGATACATTTGAGAAGCATTCCAGTGTCAAGAGGAGGTGCGAGCAGAAGCTCTGTGGATAGAACCTGTCTAAAATTAAGTTTATAGGCTCCACAGCAAACTTGTTCAGGAGAGTTAAGTCTTCTGGAACCTGGACATACCTTAGCCAAGGACTACATGGCAACACTGGTCACGCGACACATGAATGGGATCACCAAGGCAGTCGCAAGAAATCCAGCCGTGTTGGATTTCTTGCGGCTGCCACAGCGTTCCCATTCTTTTCTATGGGTTCACTGCTACTCAGCGATCCTGAGCGCTACAGGTGTCACCGTGTAGCTCTTGCCTTACAAGCACACTGTGGAAGTTGCTAAAGATCCACGTCCTGCTGTGGAACCATTTATTGTGAATACAACCACGTGCAATAAGGTGCACAACTTAGTTTGTCACATAGAGGGGGCCCACCCAATGGTTGCATTGCATAGAGAAAGTGAGAAGTGTTGCACACCTATTTTTTGCCGGGAAGAAACGTGCAGTTTGAGGAAAATTTGCTTTAAAGAGACATCTTGGCCTGTTAACTACTTCTGCAGCCATGTAACCTGTAAGAACTGTGGTAATTGTATATTGTGTAAAAAATGTTCTCAGGGATGGTCTTGGTAGTGACCGGGCGGTCACACTGGCAAGGGCCGTGGCAACTTGGACCTTGCCCTTTACCTTGTAGGGGCCAGATCCTCCCGCCGGCATACAAGGTGACAGAATCTCCGGCTGTAAAGGCTCTGGTAATGGTCTTCTGAGAGCGGCGGACTGTGCGGCCTGTACCTGCCATGGCAGTTGGTATTGTACCACCGATGGCTGGTACACGAAACTGTTGGTGGTCATCTGTCCCACATGAAGGATCGGCGGCGGTGGCGAATCTGGTATCAGGGGTTCCAGCTGAGCTTGGGATTTCTCCTCAGATCGCAGAGTCCCATCATTGGTCTCATGGGAACACCGAGCTTCTTCTGCGGCCTGGGCCTCCTAAGTCCAGTCTTCCGGGGGCGCTGCAGAAGTAGCTGGTCGCGTAAGGAGTTTCACCCCAGTAGCAAAGGGGACTTGGAGGCTCTTCATAGGGGTATACTCCACGTAATCCCCTGCGTGGAGATTGTGGCTGACGGGTAGAGGATACGGCCGCTTTACAGAGCGGTGGTTCTAGGGTGGCCACCGGCTTCATCTCAAAAAGGAGGACATTTTCGGCCACACCCCCAACATGTTAAACCACGCCCCCCAATCTGCTAAACCACGCCCCCAATCGGCTCGTACACCGTCACCCATCACACCTCCCCTGGCTCTTACCACACATACACAGGTCGGATGGGGATCTGGCACCCCCACCCCCACCACGTGAAAATTCAAGACAGCAAGCCTAACTATAAAAATACCGCTGTAGTATGGTTAGAATAAAGAGGATTGTTCAGTAATTAAAAATAAAATATGGCAGATGGAAAAGAAATCCACAATTCTCAGCTGTTCCCTCCCTGCCATTGAATGCTTTGGTTATATGGCTGCAGAGGTGACGCCTGTGACACGCTGGACTTTCTGGCATCATTGCTGCTGCCACGTAAACAAAGACTGACAGGCATGTAATGGGCGAGTGTGCACATCTGTCATAGTGCTGGTGATGTGCACACTGATGGGCAGGTGTATGGCATGTGACCACTGCAGCCAGTTCTCAGCATTAGAGCACTGATTGGCTGCAGCAGTAACATACCATATACCAGCAGGTGACACATATCTGGATGGACATTGCATTCACCAGCACCAGACATACCAGATGATACAGCACCACTTACCTCTTACATCCAGTGACGTCTTCCTGATGTAGATCTTCTCTTTTCTCATCTTCTCTATTTGGCCCACACCGCCATGACACTTCTTTCAGCTCCATCTTCTCTCTGCCACAAAGACATCATAGATTACCCACTTTTACTGTTATCCTGCTGCTGCCTAAAATACTGCGCCCACTGTGCTCCCCAATGTCCCCAAATACTATACTGTAGATATAACAGTGCCATATAGGTAGGACCCCATATAGTCACCGTGCTCCCACTAATGATTCTCTCCTAGAGTGTCCCATTAGTAATAGTGCCCCACCAGTATCCCTTTTTAGCAGTAGTGCCCTCCATATTGTACTAATAATAGTAACACCCCCAATAGTACCCCTGGTAGTAGTAATAATTCCCCATAATAGAAACCATTTTCCCATAGTGCCTCCAGTAGTGCTCCCAGAAATAATAAGGACCCGCTGTAATGGTCCTCAAATCATCCCACTGTGCCCCCATCAGACCTCACATCAGCCCACAGGGCCCCCATCAGACCTCACATCAGCCCACAGTGCCCCCATCAGACCTCAGATCAGCCCACAGGGCCTCCTTCAGACCTCAGATCAGCCCACTGTGCCCCCATCAGACATTAGATCAGCCCACAGTGCCCCCTTCAGACCTCAGATCAGCCCACAGTGCCAGCATCAGATCTCAGATTAGCCTGTAGTGCCCCCTTCAGACCTCAGATCAGCCTGTAGTGCCCCCTTCAGACCTCAGATCAGCCTGTAGTGCCCCCTTCAGACCTCAGATCAGCCCACAGTGCCCCCTTCAGACCTCAGATCAGCCTGTAGTGCCCCCTTCAGACCTCAGATTAGCCTATAGTGCCCCCTTCAGACCTCAGATCAGCCTGTAGTGCCCCTTCAGACCTCAGATCAGCCTATAGTGCCCCCTTCAGACCTCAGATCAGCCTGTAGTGCCCCCTTCAGACCTCAGATCAGCCTGTAGTGCCCCCTTCAGACCTCAGATCAGCCTGTAGTGCCCCCTTCAGACCTCAGATCAGCCCACAGTGCCCCCTTCAGACCTCAGATCAGCCTGTAGTGCCCCCTTCAGACCTCAGATCAGCCTGTAGTGCCCCCTTCAGACCTCAGATCAGCCTGTAGTGCCCCCTTCAGACCTCAGATTAGCCTGTAGTGCCCCCTTCAGACCTCAGATCAGCATGTAGTGCCCCCTTCAGACCTCAGATCAGCCTGTAGTGCCCCCTTCAGACCTCAGATTAGCCTGTAGTGCCCCCTTCAGACCTCAGATCAGCCTGTAGTGCCCCCTTCAGACCTCAGATCAGCCTGTAGTGCCCCCTTCAGACCTCAGATCAGCCTGTAGTGCCCCCTTCAGACCTCAGATCAGCCTGTAGTGCCCCCTTCAGACCTCAGATTAGCCTGTAGTGCCCCCTTCAGACCTCAGATCAGCCTGTAGTGCCCCCTTCAGACCTCAGATCAGCCTGTAGTGCCCCCTTCAGACCTCAGATTAGCCTGTAGTGCCCCCTTCAGACCTCAGATCAGCCTGTAGTGCCCCCTTCAGACCTCAGATCAGCCTGTAGTGCCCCCTTCAGACCTCAGATCAGCCTGTAGTGCCCCCTTCATCAGACCTCAGATCAGCCTGTAGTACCCCCTTCAGACCTCAGATCAGCCCACTGTGCCCCATAAAAAAAAATAAAAATCTTACCTCTCCTGGGCTGCAGCTCCGCTCCGACGCTCTTCTCTCTTCACTGCCCGCACTGCACTGTCACCTGACTGCGTGCAGCGTCAGGTCAGAGTGCACGCACTATGTCCTGACGCTGTACCAGTCAGGCGTGTGTAGCGCAGAAAGGAAGACCAGCAATGAAGGTACCGGAGCGCAGGAGCTCAGCGGTGAGTACCAGGACCCAGCTCCTGCGCTCCAGCAATGAGCGCTTCCATCTGTATTGATGGAAGCGCTCATTGCTTCCTGCGCCCCTGAAAAGGAGGACTTCTGGCCGTCCGTCCTGGCCTTTAGCCGGACGGAGGACCAGGAGTCCAAAAACCGGACTGTCCGGCCAAAAACCGGACGGATGGCCACCCTAGGTGGTTCATGTATAATTCTTCTGCTGTCTCCTCATCTGCCATAAAACCAACTCCCCGTTCAACACTGAACCACATAACGGTACCCTAACCCTAACCCTAACCCTTTCTGCGCTCCAGCTTGGGGTCACCGGACCGTGGGTGCTCCAACACCTGCACAACCCACTCCTCTACCAACTTTTTGTATTCCCAGAGGGTCAGGGCCTTCCGGGTGACAGCTTCGGGGACCATCAAATTTTGGCGAAGGGAGTAGCGTGGCGGAGCGGGAACTCCTGCCGCCTCCGCCGCGTCAGCCAGCGGAGTGAATACCTCAGCGGGCACCTCCCCAGTCAGGGGTTCGCTGTCTCGCCATCTTAATTGCCTGAGTTGCCTCATCTTCCTCTCGCACTGGAGAAGGGGGCAGAGCTACCGGGGAGGAGTCTACATCACTTATACGTAGCAATAGCGTATAATTTATAGGACAAACTACGTAGCGAATGCGTACAAAGCCGAAGCGAATCACCCAATATTCGGATTCGCTTCGCAGCTGAAAATTCCCAAGATTCGATACGAATCAACGAATCGACAAATTGATTCACTCATCTCTAATTGAACGATTACCCATGAGAGAAAGAGAACAGACATTTTCCCATGGTTGAGAATTAGTTCAAAAGTCATGCCCAGAAAGACTGTAAGGTACCACACGTTTATAGCAATAATACTTTACTGCTTGTGAAAAGGGTATATTGCTTCAGTGCCCACCACACTTTTGAGATAGACCGGCCATCCAGATACAAGATCTGCACCCTGCAGCCTGGGAATTACAGAGAGGTTAATGAGAACGGAATTGCACACCTGCGGTTATTTGGGAAGATTGCAAAGTGTATTTAGGGTGAGACTCGGACTACCATTATCATTGCTGCTGCCTATACACAGCTATTGCGAAAAGACTTCTCTGTGATATACCTGAGAACTGTGCCTGTTAGGGGCCATTCAGATGGCCGTAGTATCGCAGATCCGCAAAAATATGGATCCACAATACCACGGATGCTGCCCATTGTGTGTTCCGCAATTTGTGGAACACGCGACCGGGCGCCCCATTGAAAATGCCTATTCTTGTCCACTATTGCAGACAAGAATAGGACATGTTCTACATTTTCTTGTGAAGCCACGGCATGGAGCCACGGCGGCTCTCTCTAATAGAAGTGAATGGGGTCGCATCTATTCCGCAAAATTGCGGAATAGATGCGGACCCATTCACATGGTCGTGTGAATGGGCCCTTGTTGTTGTTGTGTCTGCTATATGTGCAGTACTCCAGTATCTGCAAAGTTTGGGTTTATAATGTAATATTTTTAATATTTTGACATGCTATGCACTGTAACACTAGCAGCTGGTGTATGGGTGGCAATGGAAATGTAGCTAACAATTCCACTATCCCCCTATTAATAAGAGTGGGCTGCTCCAACTTCTGAAGGACACAGAACTTCTATAGGCCTTCCCCATTAATCTGTACACAGTGCTCAACGAACACTGTGTATAGAGATCAGAAAACTGCAATGCAGCTCCGTGCTCCGGTTCCATTGGGCATGTGATTGCCGGGGGCCAGGAGTCTGTGCAAGCTGCTGTTTCTTAGCAAACCCCAATCAGCTCTGCTGGCGAAGGAAAAAAGGGGGGGACCCCACGCCATTTTTTAAAAAATTATTTAATTATTTTTGTAAAAAAATGACGTGGGGTCCCCCCCTTTTTACCTTCGCCAGCCAGATACAACCAGCAGCGGCAGCCTGGCACTACCAGGGTGGGAAGGGACACGGTTATTGGCCCTTCCCAGCCTAATGGTACCAGCCTGCAGCCGCCCCAAAGCCAGACCCTCAATTTAGAAGGTCCGGTCCTGCGGGTACCCGGATCTTCCCGGCACCCCTGGTGGCGGTGGGTGCTGAGGTAATAGATGTTGGGGTTAGTGCTGGCCTGCCATACCGGCAAGCACTAAGCTCAGTATTAGTAATATGGGCCGTCTGTAGATAGCCGTAATTACTAAAACTGTAGTACTGTAAAAAAAAAATACACACACACAAGTATAAAACATTTTATTGAAATAAACACTCCCCCAGACCCCTGTTTGACCATTTTATTAAAAAACAAAAAAAAAAAAAGCTGGTCCGACGTAGTCCACCTAATCCGACGTAGTCCTCTGCATTCACGACCCTTAAAAATAGAAAACAAACACACAAACACAGACCACTTACCTCTTCCTGCACTGGGATAATACACACAGCGATGTCACTGTACAGGGATAATAAACACAGCGATGTCACTGTACAGGGGTAATAAACACAGCGATGTCACAGTACAGGGATAACAAACACAGTGATGTCACAGTACAGAGATAATAAACACAGTGATGTCACAGTACAGAGATAATAAATAGAGATGAGCGAGTAGTGAAATATTCGAAAGTTCGAAATTCGATTCGAATAGACCGCGAAATTCGACTATTCGACCGAATATCGAATCCCATTAAAGTCTATGGGAAAAAAATGCTCGCCACTTGGAAATCTCAATTCGACCACTTGGAGGTCACCAAGTCCACCCTGAAACCTCAGAAAAGGATGCCAACACTGCTGGAATGCAACTGGGACAGCAGGGGAAGCATGTCTGGGTGCATATAACGCGCCCAAGTCGCACTATTACGCCACTATCACAGCCTCTCAACAATACACTCCAAAGACAATGTAACCTCTCTGTAAAGTGAGACCATACAAGGAAACCTTCTTTCCTCTACATTGCCATGGACCCCAAGCCAAACTAGACAAAAAAGAAGATAAAATTCTGCACCCCTTAAAATCACGTTGCCTATGACAACCACAGATGGCATAGGCAAAGGGGAAAGCAAATAGACCCCACCCCTAATTGTCATTGTGTGTGTGTGTGAGATGTGGTCAGACATGTCTTCTTTAAAATGTAAAAACAACTCAAACACATGCAGAAGCCTTAAAATGCCCAAATTGTTGGCGCTTGAGATGTCAGTGACCCGACCTGGCCCAGTGTCATGTCTAGCAGGTAAAGCAGTGGGGATGTTGAGGGATGCGTAGGACCGCAAAAGGCAGGAAGAGGCCGTGGGCTGGCCAGAGGCTCATGGAAAATTTTGTGGAGGCCCAAGAGGTGAGACCTGTTAAAAATTTTGTGGAGGCCCAAGAGGTGAGACCTGTTAAAAATTTTGTGGAGGCCCAAGAGGTGAGACCTTGATAAAATTTTGTGGAGGCCCAAGAGGTGAGACCTTTTAAAAATTTTGTGGAGGCCCAAGAGGTGAGACCTTGATAAAATTATGTGGAGGCCCAAGAGGTGAGACCTGTTAAAAATTTTGTGGAGGCCCAAGAGGTGAGACCTGTTAAAAATTTTGTGGAGGCCCAAGAGGTGAGACCTTGATAAAATTTTGTGGAGGCCCAAGAGGTGAGACCTCTTAAACATTTTGTGGAGGCCCAAGAGGTGAGACCTCTTAAACATTTTGTGGAGGCCCAAGAGGTGAGACCTCTTAAAAATTTTGTGGAGGCCCAAGAGGTGAGACCTCTGATAAAATTTTGTGGAGGCCAAGAGGTGAGACCTCTTAAACATTTTGTGGAGGCCCAGAGGTGAGACCTCTTAAACATTTTGTGGAGGCCCAAGAGGTGAGACCTCTTAAAAATTTTGTGGAGGCCCCAAGAGGTGAGACCTTGATAAACATTTTGTGGAGGCCCAAGAGGTGAGACCTCTTAAACATTTTGTGGAGGCCCAAGAGGTGAGACCTTGATAAACATTTTGTGGAGGCCCAAGAGGTGAGACCTTGATAAAATTTTGTGGAGGCCCAAGAGGTGAGACCTTGATAAAATTTTGTGGAGGCCCAAGAGGTGAGACCTTGAAACATTTTGTGGAGGCCCAAGAGGTGAGACCTCTTTAAAAATTTTGTGGAGGCCCAAGAGGTGAGACCTTGATAAAATTTTGTGGAGGCCAAGAGGTGAGACCTCTTAAACATTTTGTGGAGGCCCAAGAGGTGAGACCTCTTAAACATTTTTGGAGGTCCAAGAGGTGAGACCTCTTAAAAATTTTGTGGAGGCCCAAGAGGTGAGACCTTGATAAAATTTTGTGGAGCCCAAGAGGTGAGACCTCTTAAACATTTTGTGGAGGCCCAAGAGGTGAGACCTCTTAAACATTTTGGTGGAGGCCCAAGAGGTGAGACATCTTAAACATTTTGTTGGAGGCCCAAGAGGTGAGACCTCTATAAACATTTTGTGGAGGCCCAAGAGGTGAACCCTCTTAAACATTTTGTGGAGGCCCAAGAGGTGAGACATCTTAAACATTTTGTGGAGGCCCAAGAGGTGAGACTCTTAAACATTTTGTGGAGGCCCAAGAGGTGAGACCTCGTTAAAAATTTTGTGGAGGCCCAAGAGGTGAGACCTTGATAAAATTTTGTGGAGGCCCAAGAGGTGAGACCTTGATAAAATTTTGTGGAGGCCCAAGAGGTGAGACCTTGATAAAATTTTGTGGAGGCCCAAGAGGTGAGACCTTGATAAAATTTTGTGGAGGCCCAAGAGGTGAGACCTCTTAAACATTTTGTGGAGGCCCAAGAGGTGAGACCTCTTAAAAATTTTGTGGAGGCCCAAGAGGTGAGACCTTGATAAAATTTTGTGGAGGCCCAAGAGGTGAGACCTCTTAAACATTTTGTGGAGGCCCAAGAGGTGAGACCTCTTAAACATTTTGTGGAGGCCCAAGAGGTGAGACCTCTTAAACATTTTGTGGAGGCCCAAGAGGTGAGACCTCTTAAAAATTTTGTGGAGGCCCAAGAGGTGAGACCTCTTAAACATTTTGTGGAGGCCCAAGAGGTGAGACCTCTTAAACATTTTGTGGAGGGCCAAGAGGTGAGACCTCTTAAACATTTGTGGAGGCCCAAGAGGTGAGACCTCTTAAAAATTTTGTGGAGGCCCAAGAGGTGAGACCTTGATAAAATTTTGTGGAGGCCCAAGAGGTGAGACCTCTTAAACATTTTGTGGAGGCCCAAGAGGTGAGACCTCTTAAACATTTTGTGGAGGCCCAAGAGGTGAGACGTTGATAAATTTTGTGGAGGCCCAAGAGGTGAGACCTTGATAAAATTTTGTGGAGGCCCAAGAGGTGAGACCTCTTAAACATTTTGTGGAGGCCCAAGAGGTGAGACCTCTTAAACATTTTGTGGAGGCCCAAGAGGTGAGACCTCTTAAACATTTTGTGGAGGCCCAAGAGGTGAGACCTCTTAAACATTTTGTGAGGCCCAAGAGGTGAGACCTCTTAAACATTTTGTGGAGGCCCAAGAGGTGAGACCTCTTAAACATTTTGTGGAGGCCCAAGAGGTGAGACCTCTTAAACATTTTGTGGAGGCCCAAGAGGTGAGACATCTTAAACATTTTGTGGAGGCCCAAGAGGTGAGACCTCTTAACATTTGTGGAACATTTTGGGCCAAGGGGACCTTAAATTTTGTGGAGGCCCAAGAGGTGAGACCTCTTAAACATTTTGTGGAGGCCCAAGAGGTGAGACCTTGATAAAATTTTGGAGGCCCAAGAGGTGAGACCTCGATAAAATTATGTGGAGGCCCAAGAGGTGAGACCTCTTAAAAATTATGTGGCGGCCCAAGAGGTGAGACCTCTTAAACATTTTGTGGAGGCCCAAGAGGTGAGACCTCTTAAACATTTTGTGGAGGCCCAAGAGGTGAGACCTTTGATAAAATTTTGTGGAGGCCCAAGAGGTGAGACCTTTGATAAAATTTTGTGGAGGCCCAAGAGGTGAGACCTCTTAAACATTTTGTGGAGGACCAAGAGGTGAGACCTCTTAAACATTTTGTGGAGGCCCAAGAGGTGAGACCTCTTAAACATTTTGTGGAGGCCCAAGAGGTGAGACCTCTTAAACATTTTGTGGAGGCCCAAGAGGTGAGACCTCTTAAACATTTTGTGGAGGCCCAAGAGGTGAGACCTCTTAAACATTTTGTGGAGGCCCAAGAGGTGAGACCTCTTAAAAATTTTGTGGAGGCCCAAGAGGTGAGACCTTGATAAAATTTTGTGGAGGCCCAAGAGGTGAGACCTCTTAAACATTTTGTGGAGGCCCAAGAGGTGAGACCTCTTAAACATTTTGTGGAGGCCCAAGAGGTGAGACGTTGATAAAATTTTGTGGAGGCCCAAGAGGTGAGACCTTGATAAAATTTGTGGAGGCCCAAGAGGTGAGACCTCTTAAACATTTTGTGGAGGCCCAAGAGGTGAGACCTCTTAAACATTTTGTGGAGGCCCAAGAGGTGAGACCTCTTAAACATTTTGTGGAGGCCCAAGAGGTGAGACTCTTAAACATTTTGTGGAGGCCCAAGAGGTGAGACCTCTTAAACATTTTGTGGAGCCCAAGAGGTGAGACCTCTTAAACATTTTGTGGAGGCCCAAGAGGTGAGACCTCTAAATTGTGGAGGCCAAGGGACATCTTAAACATTTGTGGAGGCCCAAGAGGTGAGACCTCTTAAACATTTTGTGGAGGCCCAAGAGGTGAGACCTCTTAAACATTTTGTGGAGGCCCAAGAGGTGAGACCTCTTAAACATTTTGTGGAGGCCCAAGAGGTGAGACCTTGATAAAATTTTGTGGAGGCCCAAGAGGTGAGACCTCGATAAAATTATGTGGAGGCCCAAGAGGTGAGACCTCTTAAAAATTATGTGGCGGCCCAAGAGGTGAGACCTCTTAAACATTTTGTGGAGGCCCAAGAGGTGAGACCTCTTAAACATTTTGTGGAGGCCCAAGAGGTGAGACCTTGATAAAATTTTGTGGAGGCCCAAGAGGTGAGACCTTGATAAAATTTTGTGGAGGCCCAAGAGGTGAGACCTCTTAAACATTTTGTGGAGGACCAAGAGGTGAGACCTCTTAAACATTTTGTGGAGGCCCAAGAGGTGAGACCTCTTAAACATTTTGTGGAGGCCCAAGAGGTGAGACCTCTTAAACATTTTGTGGAGGCCCAAGAGGTGAGACCTCTTAAACATTTTGTGGAGGCCCAAGAGGTGAGACCTCTTAAACATTTTGTGGAGGCCCAAGAGGTGAGACCTCTTAAACATTTTGCGGAGGCCCAAGAGGTGAGACCTTGATAAAATTTTGTGGAGGCCCAAGAGGTGAGACCTCGATAAAATTATGTGGAGGCCCAAGAGGTGAGACCTCTTAAAAATTATGTGGCGGCCCAAGAGGTGAGACCTCTTAAAAATTTTGTGGAGGCCCAAGAGGTGAGCCATAAATATATAAATTTTTCTTATTTACGGAGCAATTCTACGGCGGTTAAGGAGGAGGAGGAGGAGGTGGAGGAGGAAATGGCACTTAACCAAAATACTAAACACCTTTACAGGCGATATACCAACTCTTGCCCCAAATATAATAATTATTTGACTCCTAAGAATTAACTTTTAATCTAACATTTTAAAACAGGAAGAGTAACACCATTGTTAAAATTCTCTGAATGTGTACGCTGTCACTCCTAGATAATCAATGACTCAGGCGCTGGATGTGCACTATCCAACGTCTGTTATAGGTACTATTAATATAGTGCAAATCGTCACCATATGATCTCCTGGCGACCTATATCATTAGATACCCTGCTTAAGTGAGTACTGAGTTGAGGACAGTGCAGGCAACATCAGAAGATAAAAACTATATACTACCCCCCAACATGTTTCATCAGCTAACCGCTGACTTCTTCAGGGGTTTGGGCAGCAATGAGGCAATTCAACCAGCAGCCTCTATTTGTATGCATATTGTCTGACTGCCAGCTCCAGCGGCCAATCGCTAACTATCGTGTCAAAGATAAACACACTTTTGCTCACACAGTGTCCAATGAGGACTATTACCTGATCACCCATATTGGGGCCGATCACCAATCCGTGTTCGCCAGAGGCGATGTCATCAATGACGTTCTGTGCAGAGGTAACCTGCGCCCGGACTTCTGTTATAGAGCGCTATGATGGATATCTCTGCGCATGCGCCCGAACTTAGAGAAAAAGACGCTTGAATTATGCAAGTGCGCATGCGCCGGAAAATAGAATTATTTTGCCGGCTGAACGTCATGGCCATAATATGCCCAAAGGACCTGTCTACTACTGGTGACTGTCTTAGATGGAATCGTAAGTATGAGACAACAGTCCACACTTAGATAAAATCACAAGTGTTAGGCTGGAGTCCACACTTTTGTTGTGAAGCGCAGCACTGAACTAATCTGCGCGATCACCACCTTTATTAAAGAGCACCTTCTGGTCCTATTGGATGGATAGCTATCATATGGGGCTCACAATTTAGTAATATATTATACAGTATCCCAGAAAGGAATATCGGTACACTGTACTGAAACTAAATAATTGATTCAAGAGACCAGGTGATCAGGTGTCTTAAAATGTGACTCTGAACACTTGAGACATATAGCAAACGAAGTAGATGCTTCTTCTATAGGCTAAATGTATGATGTCCCTACAGGTCCCCTTTTTGTTCTCATTATCGATAACAGGGTGACTTTCAATCCCCCCTAAAATGATGACATTGATGGACTGCATATTTTAAAAAATTGCGATAGATTGCATAGTACTGACTCACTGGAGCTTTTGAGAATAGATAACTTCCTACTCATTATTGCTGGAAGGTGATACATCATTGTTGTTACTCATTCACTAGTGATTCTATAGAAAAGATGAATACGTGAATCCTTCATTAAGTCCCTTAGGACTGAGACTGTCCAACCTAAATATCCATTTGGTTTCTTCTTGCAAGAGGATCCTGTCCAGGTTACCTCTTCTTGCACCCAAAGTTTTCTTGGTTAGCCCCCAAAACTTAAGGCACATTGGATCTCCTCCATGTTGTTGTCTCACATGACGTGAGATGGAGGTATCAGCCTTAGTGTTAATACTACTAATGTGCTGTGAAATACGTCGTCTGAACTCTTGGATTGTCTTGCCCACATACATTTTGGGGCAAGTACATTGTGCTACATATACAATGCCAGTTGTCTGGCAGTTGATAAATTGGTTGATGTAATATTCCTTATTGTCCACTGGGTTATGAAAATTCTTTACTTTCTTGACCAGGGGGCAAAATGAGCATCTTCCACAAGGGAAAGTGCCCACTGTTTCTGAGCGTAGCCACATCTAAGGAGATGGAACAGTAAAGAAACTATGTACTAGCATGTCTCTAAGGTTCCTCCCTCTTCTGTATGTTATCATGGGATGCACTGTTAGTACCTTGCTAAGATCCGTATCAGACTTCAGGATGTGCCAGTGTTTTTTGATAACCTGATACACCATTTGATTTTGTGCACAAAGTACATGAACAAAAAAAGAAAGATCATAATTACCAACAACAACGTGAACAAGAGGCGATTGCTATCTTGGAATCTTTGGACACTGAGCTTTCAGGTGACAGGGATGATATTGATGCGCCCCTTTCTTCACTTAGACCCAGATCTCAATTTACACCACCTTTCTCTCAGTTTAGTAGCATCGATACATTTGTTAATCTTGTTACAAAAGATCTCAAAACCATCAGGACCAAAAAGCTCAATTATTACAACAATGTGAGTGCGGAAGAGCAGACTGCTCTAGATGAACTGACCAAAAATGATGACCTTGTCATCAAACCGTCTGATAAAGGCGGTAATATTGTCCTGATGGATAAGGATTATTACCAAAATATGGTTATGGACCTATTGAAAGAAACTAATACATATCAACCACTAGACTGCAATCCGACAGTGAAGTATCTGTCTGAACTTAAAGAAATTCTGAGCAGAGCAAGAGAAGATAAACTGCTATCTAAAGATGAGTATAAAGTGTTGTACAATGCACATCCAACAATGGCTACAATATATGCCATCCCAAAGATCCACAAACAAAAGGTACCTATACCTGGCAGACCTATCATCTCTGGTAACAATAGTCTAACTGAAAATATCAGTCAATATGTCGATGAATTTATCTTCCCGTTTGTCTCTAGTCTGCCGTCGTATATCAAAGATACCAAAGATGCGGTCATCAGACTCCAGGAGATCCAGGTCACAGAGAACACAAAATTGGCGAGTCTGGATATAGAGGCCCTGTACACTAGCATCAGGCATGATTTAGGTATTCAAGCGGTCTCTTCTTTTCTTTCCACAAAGGGCACTCAATTTCAAGCACACAATAATTTTGTTCTCACTTTACTTCACTATCTTCTCACTCACAATTATTTTCTTTTTAAAGGGAAATATTATTTGCAGACACTTGGAACAGCAATGGGAAGTAAATGTGCACCTAATTATGCTAATTTATTTTTAGGGTGGTGGGAAAACACGATTGTTTTCACTGATCTATTCACACAATATACCAGTCACATTTTGTTTTGGGGTAGATACATCGATGATGTACTGTTATTTTGGGAGGGCACTACGGATCACTTTCATGAATTTGTTTCGCAACTTAATCACAATGAGATAGGACTCAGGTTCACATCTGAGATCCATCACAAAACCATCACTTTTTTGGACCTGCAGATCTCTGTGGACTCTGGTGGCCGCATCCAAACGGAGGTATTCCGCAAACCCACATCTACGAACAGCTTACTACACTGGCATAGTTTTCATCCTACTTCCCTTAAAAAGGGAATTCCTATAGGCCAATACATAAGAGCGAGGAGAAACTGCTCAGGTGATTCGAGCTTTGTCAAAGAAAGTGCTAACTTATATCATAGATTTCTGGCAAGAGGGTATCCCAAGAAGCCCTTACACAAAGCCTTTTCTCGAGCAAATAAAACCAACAGGAGAGACCTACTATGTGACAAACCTAAAACCAAGGGAGACAAAATTATAAGGTGCATCGGTACGTTTGATGCACAAAATCAAATGGTGTATCAGGTTATCAAAAAACACTGGCACATCCTGAAGTCTGATACGGATCTTAGCAAGGTACTAACAGTGCATCCCATGATAACATACAGAAGAGGGAGGAACCTTAGAGACATGCTAGTACATAGTTTCTTTACTGTTCCATCTCCTAAGATGTGGCTACGCTCAGAAACAGTGGGCACTTTCCCTTGTGGAAGATGCTCATTTTGCCCCCTGGTCAAGAAAGTAAAGAATTTTCATAACCCAGTGGACAATAAGGAATATTACATCAACCAATTTATCAACTGCCAGACAACTGGCATTGTATATGTAGCACAATGTACTTGCCCCAAAATGTATGTGGGCAAGACAATCCAAGAGTTCAGACGACGTATTTCACAGCACATTAGTAGTATTAACACTAAGGCTGATACCTCCATCTCACGTCATGTGAGACAACAACATGGAGGAGATCCAATTTGCCTTAAGTTTTGGGGGCTAACCAAGAAAACTTTGGGTGCAAGAAGAGGTAACCTGGACAGGATCCTCTTGCAAGAAGAAACCAAATGGATATTTAGGTTGGACAGTCTCAGTCCTAAGGGACTTAATGAAGGATTCACGTATTCATCTTTTCTATAGAATCACTAGTGAATGAGTAACAACAATAATGTATCACCTTCCAGCAATAATGAGTAGGAAGTTATCTATTCTCAAAAGCTCCAGTGAGTCAGTACTATGCAATCTATCGCAATTTTTTAAAATATGCAGTCCATCAATGTCATCATTTTAGGGGGGATTGAAAGTCACCCTGTTATCGATAATGAGAACAAAAAGGGGACCTGTAGGGACATCATACATTTAGCCTATAGAAGAAGCATCTACTTCGTTTGCTATATGTCTCAAGTGTTCAGAGTCACATTTTAAGACACCTGATCACCTGGTCTCTTGAATCAATTATTTAGTTTCAGTACAGTGTACCGATATTCCTTTCTGGGATACTGTATAATATATTACTAAATTGTGAGCCCCATATGATAGCTATCCATCCAATAGGACCAGAAGGTGCTCTTTAATAAAGGTGGTGATCGCGCAGATTAGTTCAGTGCTGCGCTTCACAACAAAAGTGTGGACTCCAGCCTAACACTTGTGATTTTATCTAAGTGTGGACTGTTGTCTCATACTTACGATTCCATCTAAGACAGTCACCAGTAGTAGACAGGTCCTTTGGGCATATTATGGCCATGACGTTCAGCCGGCAAAATAATTCTATTTTCCGGCGCATGCGCACTTGCATAATTCAAGCGTCTTTTCTCTAAGTTCGGGCGCATGCGCAGAGATATCCATCATAGCGCTCATATAACAGAAGTCCGGGCGCAGGTTACCTCTGCACAGAACGTCATTGATGACATCGCCTCTGGCGAACACGGATTGGTGATCGGCCCCAATATGGGTGATCAGGTAATAGTCCTCATTGGACACTGTGTGAGCAAAAGTGTGTTTATCTTTGACACGATAGTTAGCGATTGGCCGCTGGAGCTGGCAGTCAGACAATATGCATACAAATAGAGGCTGCTGTTGAATTGCCTCATTGCTGCCCAAACCCCTGAAGAAGTCAGCGGTTAGCTGATGAAACATGTTGGGGGGTAGTATATAGTTTTTATCTTCTGATGTTGCCTGCACTGTCCTCAACTCAGTACTCACTTAAGCAGGGTATCTAATGATATAGGTCGCCAGGAGATCATATGGTGACGATTTGCACTATATTAATAGTACCTATAACAGACGTTGGATAGTGCACATCCAGCGCCTGAGTCATTGATTATCTAGGAGTGACAGCGTACACATTCAGAGAATTTTAACAATGGTGTTACTCTTCCTGTTTTTAAAATGTTAGATTAAAAGTTAATTCTTAGGAGTCAAATAATTATTATATTTGGGGCAAGAGTTGGTATATCGCCTGTAAAGGTGTTTATTATTTTGGTAATTTCACCACTACCCAGATAGGGTCTCTTTATGAATAATTAGGAAATGGCACTTCATACAGATGGCACTTCACTTTTGGCTGCTTTCCACTGTTGGAGAAGCAAAGTCCGGGTCAATCCACTTGCTGTTCATTTTGATTAGCGTCAGCCTGTCGGCACTGTCGGTTGACAGGCGGCTGCGCTTATCGGTTATAATGCCCCCGGCTGCGCTGAACACCCTTTCTGATAGCACGCTGGCGGCAGGGCAGGCAAGGACCTCCAAGGCGTACAGGGACAGTTCCAGCCACGTGTCCAACTTGGAGACCCAGTAAGTGTAGGACGCCGAGGGATCGGAGAGGACAGGGGTACGGTCTGCCAGGTACTCCCGCAACATCCGCCGATACTTGTCCCTCCTGCTGATAGCGGGCCCCGCAGTGATGGAAGTTGCACGAGGGGGTGCCATGAACGTGTCCCACACCTTGGAGAGTGTTCCCCTGGTGGCTGTGGGCCTGATTGATGTTGTGGGACTCTGGGAGACCCTCTCCTCTCTGCCGCCAGCGATGGTGGGTGGGAAAATCTCCATCATGTTCTGCACGAGTTCCCTCTGGTATTCCAGCGATCGATTCGTCCTCTCCTCTACCGGAATAAAAGAAGAGACGTTATCTTTATACCGGGGGTCCAGGATTGCGAAGACCCAGTACAGTTTGTTCTCCACTATCCGGACAACACGTGTGTCCCGGGAAAAGCAGCCCAGCATGAAGTCAGCCATGTGTGCCAGACTCTGAATAGGCATGACCTCACTGCCCCCACCAGAAGGATCACTTGCCATTTCCTCCTCTTCCTCTTCCGCCTCCTCTCCGCCCCATCCGCGCTGAACCAATGGGACGCACACAGCCTGACTGCTACCCTCGCCGCCAGCATCCTCCTCCTCTTCCACAGCCACCTCCACGTCGTCCTCCTCCTCCTCATCCTCCTCCTCCTCCTGCAACTGCCACCGAGAAGCAGACAAAAGTGTGGTCTGACTGTGTAGCTCCGTTGCGTCTCCTCCTACCCCCGTCTCCTCTGCGTGCAATGCGTTCTCCCTTATTGCGATGAGCGATTCTTTAAGGACGCATAGGAGCGGATGGTTACGCTCACTATAGCGTCCTCGCTGCTGACCTTCTTGGTGACTCCTCAAAGATACGCAGTACATCGCATATGTCTGCCATCCATGGCCACTCGTGGTTGGCAAACTGAGGGAGCTGAGTTGGAGGCACGCGTGGATTCATAATCTGGTACTCCATCAATGCTCTCTGCTGCTCACACACCCTGGCCAACATGGAATAGGTGGAATTCCAGCGAGTCGGGCAGGTCGCACAACAGCCGATGTTCAGGCAAATGGAGGCGTTGCTGGAGTTTTTTTAAGCTAGCAGCAGCTACAGTTGACTTCCGAAAGTGAGCGCACAAGCGCCGCACTTTCACCAGTAGCTCTGCCAGGTTGGGGTAAGTCTTTAGAAATTTTTGGACTACCAGATTAAAAACGTGGGCCAGGCATGGTACGTGATTCGAGTTCGGCAAGCTCCAGAGCCGCCACCAGGTTACGGCCGTTATCGCACACGACCATGCCTGGTCCTAGCTGCAGCGGCGACAGCCACATCTCCGTCTGCTGCAATATGGCGTCCCTCACCTCTGGGGCGCTGTGCTTCCTGTCGCCCAAGCTGATGAGCTTAAGCACCGCCTGCTGACGTCTCCCCGCGCCAGTGCTGCAACGCTTCCAGCTAGCGGCTGAGGGCGATGTTAAGGCAGAGGAGGAGGAGGAGGAGGAGGAGGGGGGTTTATCAGAACCCATGCTGGCAATCTTGGGTGGGGGTGGTAGGTAGGCCGTCTCTGTTTGCGACCCCGTCCCGCTTCCACTACATTCACCCAGTGTGCCGTCAAAGAGATGTATCGTCCCTGGCCGCAAGCGCTTGTCCACGAGTCGGGTGGTCAAGTGGACCTTTGCGCTGACTGCGTACCTCAGGCCCGCCTGATGTTACGCGACACGTTGCTGGTGCAGGGCGGGGACGGCACTCCGGGAAAAGTAGTGGCGGCTGGGGACGGAATAGCGAGGTGCGGCAGCCGCCATCAGGTCGCGGAAGGCCTGCGTCTCCACAAGCCTAAACGGCAACATCTCCAGGGCCAGCAGTTTGGAGATGTGGCAGTTTAAGGCTTGGGCTTGGGGGTGACTCGAGGCGTACTTCCGCCTGCGGTCGAACGCCTGCGAGATGGACAGTTGTTGGGACGAGGAGTGTGAAGGTTCAGGCGAAGAGGCGGGGGAAGGGGAGGCTGAAGGAGAAGGCCCCAAAGTAGCCGAGGCAGAGGCAGATGTGGAGGTGTCCTGGCTGGAGGTCTGGACCGCAGTGGCAGCACACAACAAAGGGGAAGAGGCAGTGGCAGCAAGACCGGGCGCAGGTTGTATTGCGTTTGCTCTCTCCCACTCAGCCCAGTGCTTGACTTCCAAGTGACGCCGCATGCCTTAGGTGGTCAGATTGCTCTTCTCAGAGCCCCTACTCAGTTTTGAGTGGCAGAGTGTGCAAACCGCGCTCAGTTTGTCATCCGCACAAACATTAAAAAATCTCCACACCACAGAAGTACGAGGCCTCGATGGGGGAGCTTCGCGCGACTGCCCGCTGCCGGGAACAGCTTCGGCCCTGCTGGCTGTGGCCTCACTTCTCTGTCTGGACTGTCCTCTGCCTATGGACATCCCTCTGGCCTGTGGACATCCCTCTGCCTCTGGACATCCCTCTGCCTCTTGCTGCCTTTTTCGGTGCTGCGCAGACCACCACCTCTCCACTGCTTTCCTCGCTGGACATCACCCCTGGCCAAGTGGGGTCGGTCATTTCGTCATCCACCACCTCCTCTTCCACTTCCTCACTCTGCTCCTCCTGCTGCCCACTGGACATTCCAACAGCCTCCCTTGATGGCAACTGCGTCTCATCATCATCATCGCTCATGATAACAGATGCTGGCTCAGGGTCCACATCAGCAGGAGATGGCGAAAACTCAAGTGTTTGGGCATCACTACAAACAAATTCCTCTGCTAGCTCCTGGGATTCTTCCGGCACATCTGAAAAAGGACCGAAAAGAGCTCCTGGGAGGGGTCAATGGTGGGATGACTCTGTTGGCCAGGTGTGGAGGAAGGAGGGTCAGAGTGAGACTGTGGTGGATGACTGGCTGGTGGACAACTGTGTGGAAGCGCTATCGGCTATCCATTGCACCACCTGTTCAACCTGCTCAGGCCTCAACAGCGGTGTAACCCGCCCCCTGCTTAACTGTCCCATAAAGGCAGGGATTCTGGATGAGCGGGATCCTGGCTGACCCTCACCAGCACGCATTGTATCCCCACTGGCTTCAACAAGGCCCCCAACAGCATTTCCGCGCCCCCGTCCTCGTCCACGTCCTATTCCGCTAGCCCCCCTCCGCATTTTATTTTTTTTTTGGTTACAATATTTTGGGTATATAATTAGGTATGTGAAATAATTTTAGCAAGAGAACGCACAGTACAGTGGCCAATTAAAAGGCCTAGATATTGTATATTTCAAGGTACACAGCCGTGTAGTAACTGAACAGACGGTGGGTATTTACACCAGGTATGTGAAATAATTTAGCAAGAGAACGCACAGTACAGTGGCCAATTAAAAGGCCTAGATATTGTATATTTCAAGGTACACAGCCGTGTAGTAACTGAACAGACGGTGGGTATTTACACCAGGTATGTGAAATAATTTTGCAAGAGAACGCACAGTACAGTGGCCAATTAAAGGCCTAGATATTGTATATTTCAAGGTACACAGCCGTGTACTAACTGAACAGACGGTGGGTATTTACACCAGGTATGTGAAATAATTTAGCAAGAGAACGCACAGTACAGTGGCCAATTAAAAGGCCTAGATATTGTATATTTCAAGGTACACAGCCGTGTACTAACTGAACAGACGGTGGGTATTTACACCAGGTATGTGAAATAATTTTGCAAGAGAACGCACAGTACAGTGGCCAATTAAAAGGCCTAGATATTGTATATTTCAAGGTACACAGCCGTGTAGTAACTGAACAGACGGTGGGTATTTACACCAGGTATGTGAAATTAATTTGCAAGAGAACGCACAGTACAGTGGCCAATTAAAAGGCCTAGATATTGTATATTTCAAGGTACACAGCCGTGTACTAACTGAACAGACGGTGGGTATTTACACCAGGTATGTGAAATTAATTTGCAAGAGAACGCACAGTACAGTGGCCAATTAAAGGCCTAGATATTGTATATTTCAAGGTACACAGCCGTGTACTAACTGAACAGACGGTGGGTATTTAACACCAGGTATGTGAAATAATTTAGCAAGAGAACGCACAGTACAGTGGCCAATTAAAAGGCCTAGATATTGTATATTTCAAGGTACACAGCCGTGTACTAACTGAACAGACGGTGGGTATTTACACCAGGTATGTGAAATTAATTTGCAAGAGAACGCACAGTACAGTGGCCAATTAAAGGCCTAGATATTGTATATTTCAAGGTACACAGCCGTGTACTAACTGAACAGACGGTGGGTATTTAACACCAGGTATGTGAAATAATTTTGCAAGAGAACGCACAGTACAGTGGCCAATTAAAGGCCTAGATATTGTATATTTCAAGGTACACAGCCGTGTACTAACTGAACAGACGGTGGGTATTTAACACCAGGTATGTGAAATAATTTTGCAAGAGAACGCACAGTACAGTGGCCAATTAAAAGGCCTAGATATTGTATATTTCAAGGTACACAGCCGTGTACTAACTGAACAGACGGTGGGTATTTAACACCAGGTATGTGAAATAATTTTGCAAGAGAACGCACAGTACAGTGGCCAATTAAAGGCCTAGATATTGTATATTTCAAGGTACACAGCCGTGTACTAACTGAACAGACGGTGGGTATTTAACACCAGGTATGTGAAATTAATTTAGCAAGAGAACGCACAGTACAGTGGCCAATTAAAGGCCTAGATATTGTATATTTCAAGGTACACAGCCGTGTACTAACTGAACAGACGGTGGGTATTTAACACCAGGTATGTGAAATAATTTTGCAAGAGAACGCACAGTACAGTGGCCAATTAAAGGCCTAGATATTGTATATTTCAAGGTACACAGCCGTGTACTAACTGAACAGACGGTGGGTATTTAACACCAGGTATGTGAAATAATTTTGCAAGAGAACGCACAGTACAGTTGCCAATTAAAGGCCTAGATATTGTATATTTCAAGGTACACAGCCGTGTACTAACTGAACAGACGGTGGGTATTTACACCAGGTATGTGAAATTAATTTTGCAAGAGAACGCACAGTACAGTGGCCAATTAAAAGGCCTAGATATTGTATATTTCAAGGTACACAGCCGTGTACTAACTGAACAGACGGTGGGTATTTAACACCAGGTATGTGAAATTATTTTGCAAGAGAACGCACAGTACAGTTGCCAATTAAAAGGCCTATATTTGTATATTTCAAGGTACACAGCCGTGTACTAACTGAACAGACGGTGGGTATTTAACACCAGGTATGTGAAATTAATTTGCAAGAGAACGCACAGTACAGTGGCCAATTAAAAGGCCTAGATATTGTATATTTCAAGGTACACAGCCGTGTACTAACTGAACAGACGGTGGGTATTTACACCAGGTATGTGAAATAATTTTGCAAGAGAACGCACAGTACAGTGGCCAATTAAAGGCCTAGATATTGTATATTTCAAGGTACACAGCCGTGTACTAACTGAACAGACGGTGGGTATTTAACACCAGGTATGTGAAATTAATTTTGCAAGAGAACGCACAGTACAGTGGCCAATTAAAAGGCCTAGATATTGTATATTTCAAGGTACACAGCCGTGTACTAACTGAACAGACGGTGGGTATTTACACCAGGTATGTGAAATTAATTTGCAAGAGAACGCACAGTACAGTGGCCAATTAAAGGCCTAGATATTGTATATTTCAAGGTACACAGCCGTGTACTAACTGAACAGACGGTGGGTATTACACCAGGTATGTGAAATTAATTTGCAAGAGAACGCACAGTACAGTTGCCAATTAAAAGGCCTAGATATTGTATATTTCAAGGTACACAGCCGTGTACTAACTGAACAGACGGTGGGTATTTAACACCAGGTATGTGAAATTAATTTTGCAAGAGAACGCACAGTACAGTGGCCAATTAAAGGCCTAGATATTGTATATTTCAAGGTACACAGCCGTGTACTAACTGAACAGACGGTGGGTATTTACACCAGGTATGTGAAATTAATTTGCAAGAGAACGCACAGTACAGTTGCCAATTAAAGGCCTATATATTGTATATTTCAAGGTACACAGCCGTGTACTAACTGATCAGACGTGTGGTATTTACACCAGGTATTGAGAAATTTTTTTGCAAGAGAACGCACAGTACAGTTGCCAATTAAAGGCCTATATATTGTATATTTCAAGGTACACAGCCGTGTACTAACTGATCAGACGTGGGTATTAACACCAGGTATTGAAATTATTTTGCAAGAGAACGCACAGTACAGTTGCCAATTAAAAGGCCTATATATTGTATATTTCAAGGTACACAGCCGTGTACTAACTGATCAGACGGTGGGTATTAACACCAGGTATTGAAATTATTTTGCAAGAGAACGCACAGTACAGTTGCCAATTAAAGGCCTATATATTGTATATTTCAAGGTACACAGCCGTGTACTAACTGATCAGACGGTGGGTATTAACACCAGGTATGTGAAATTATTTTGCAAGAGAACGCACAGTACAGTTGCCAATTAAAGGCCTATATATTGTATATTTCAAGGTACACAGCCGTGTACTAACTGATCAGACGGTGGGTATTACACCAGGTATTGAAATTAATTTGCAAGAGAACGCACAGTACAGTTGCCAATTAAGGCCTATATATTTTTATATTTCAAGGTACACAGCCGTGTACTAACTGTTCAGACGGTGGGTATTTGAACACCAGGTATGTGAAATTATTTGCAAGAGAACGCACAGTACAGTTGCCAATTATAAGGCCTATATTTTATATTTCAAGGTACACAGCCGTGTACTAACTGATCAGACGGTGGGTATTAACACCAGGTATTGAAATTATTTGCAAGAGAACGCACAGTACAGTTGCCAATTATAAGGCCTATATATT